>VXBL01005539.1:754671-973959 GCA_013400195.1 Aramus guarauna
TTTTTTTTTTTTTTTTTTGGAAGGGTAGAGTGGGTGGTGTATGTGATTTCAGACCACTTTTTGCTATTGACTGCAAAACTGTTTACTTGTTCAGTCATTTTTAGTACAATGTAAATCTTAAAACCTTTTGTTCAGTAAGGGATTGAAATTGGATGTTCACGTGGTAATATGGTTATTGTGATCTTTTGACGCCACTTGGGCTTGGTGGACTTGCAGTGATATTGTCGTTAGTGTGTGTAAGGGTTCTCACTCCTTTGGAATTCATGAACTGAAAAATGTTGAAAAACCTCTGTTCTAACGTGTGTGTCTGAGAGCAGGCTGGGTTACACATTACAAAGTTACATCTGATAACTTGCTATCATTCTGGGCTGTTTTAACAAATATAAGCTGGGAATCATTGGCAGATAAATACAGATTATTAAGGGGGAGCAAAGGGAGATATTTAGAACCATTTTTCTGAAATGATAAAACAACAGAATACGTCACAATTTATATAGTATTCTTTTAAATATGCAGTATTTTTGTAATATTGACATAACCCAAGGCATGATTTTTGCTATATTAAAAGTAAAGCCTGACACTTTGGCCTCCTGCAGTGTTCTGTTGATCCGTTTACCCCATTTAGTCATAGTCAGAAGAGTCCTATTTCTGCTGCTGATTATATTTCATAGATGATCTGTCCGGTCGACTTTTGTTCTTTTCACAGCCCCCTGTGATCTGTCCTATTTACTGTTCTCTGGCTAGCATTTGTGTTTCTTAAATGTGGCTACAAGATTTAAATTGAGAGATTCTTCTAGGTTTACAAATACTGCATTTTTGTTCAGTGGTCAGTAGAATTACAGTAAAGATCGATGCAAAATTACTAGAATTGAGAAGACGCAAAGTGGTGCTAATCTAGTAGTTAGCATGTGACCATCCACAGTATTTTAATTGGTGTCATATCAAGTTATCTCCACTGGAACACAAATGAAATAACCTTTTTGAGATGATGTGTAGAAATTGTAGTGCACGTGCTGGCAGACCCTGTAATGCGTAAGAGGATTGTCTGGTTTTTGGTATTGTTCTTTATAGAAAATGAAGGCCTAACTTCATAATTCCCAGTGTCTAGAGACTCTTTTAGGATTTTTGATGCCGTAAATCACTTTGCTGTTGCTCAGTTTTCTGGTTGAATTTATAGGAAAAGCTTTAGTTTAGCAGGTAAGCTCAGTCAGACTGGTACTGTGGAGAAACCTCTAGGGTATATATGGATTCTTCTAGCTAAACAAAAGTGCATGCTTTTCCTTAGGAAAGAAAAAAAAAAAGCAACCTAGAATTTGAAAAGGTTGTCTATATGGTAAAAAAACCTCTGGTACTTAATTATTTAGAAGTTATTTATAAAGGAAGTTGATATCTCAGGGTAAAAGCTGTTAGGGGAATAGTTAGTACTCATTTACTCTGGTTTTTCAGAGATACTTATATTTATTCTTTAATATTACTGTATATAAAATCATAAAGTTCCACAGAGTGTTCTTTATAGCTTAGGAAAATATAGCCTTTTGTCCTTTTGTTTAGAAAAATGTACATGTAATGTAGTGATTGCTTCACTTCTCTAAGCCATTTCAATGCTGTATTTGCAAACTAGGCTAAAGGACAACACTTTCTCACCCTACTCCAGAATTTATTGGGGTTTTTTCAAAACTGACTTACTGTTATCATTGCTAGCACACTGAAATATGTGAGAAACTGCTGGTTAAGAGAGATTCTTCCTGTGTCCTGTGTCCCATCTGGATGAGCTATAGCCAGTTAAGGAGGCAGATTAGACAAGAATGAGATTGTTTCTCCCTGAAAATGCTTATTATCACAAAGGATACCATATTCTATGTCCTCCTTCTGCCATGTGAATCTGGACTGGATTCATCTTCTCTAAACCAAAGTAAAATGTGGTGGGAAAGCCTGGCAGTGTTCATTGAGAAGGGAGAGAGAAAATAATTTCAGATAAACGCTGATTGTCTTACACTATAATTGAGAGATAATACTTTATACAATGATTGAGAAAGGCAAAAAACTTTTTTTAAATGGTTATGCTCACTACTGTAGGAACCTCTTGTGTTTTGTGCAGTGCCCGCATCAAAGGGCCTCCTTCCTCCTCCTGGTGAATTGTTATGTGTTTAAACCTTTGCTTACTATACAGGTGTCACTAATGAAAATCCTTTTGTTTCAATTACCGTTTTCTGATATCAAAAGGATTTTTTGGAGGAAGTGTTTTTATTCTGTAAGTGATTAACTGCTAATTTTTCAGCAGTTCTTGTAGGTTTACTTTTTTTTCTCTCCTCCTTTCTCACCTTCCTTAATTTCCCTATCCTTTTCTATTTTTTTAAACCCCATATATGGCCCGAAATGAGTTCTTGTTTTCTGCTCCTATTTCCTCGTATTAGCTTGCAGTGACTCACCTGACATCTCTGTACTGCACTTTTACCCTTCATACAGGGGGATGTAGTAGTGGTTTACCAAGAAGATACTGACCCAAATGTGTTTTTTTGTTGTAGTTCTAGTTTTCCACGTATCAAAAAAACCATGCTTCGGCAAATTTCTCTAAGGAATAATTTCTTATGTACAAGTGGAAAGGAAGAGAGAAGGTTTTCCCCTGATTTTTCTTCTTCTGTAACTGTGAAGTTGCAAATGCAGAAGTGGTTCCGCAAGAAATATTCTTGTGGATACGTGCTTCGCTTCTGGGTGTTTTTTTAATTTTTAGGAATGAGGATGGAAAAACCTTCTGCGTCTGTGCAACTCATTCTGACTTCCCTCTGTGACCTCATAGCAAGGCCTTTTTTGACATGAGACTGGGTTTGGGTAAAAGTGTGATCTCACATGTTAACCTCGTGGTTTTACCACCACATACTGCTGTTAAAAAACTCTTGCGTGAATCATTCCTCTTTCAGCTCTTAGAGGGGGTGGGAAGGGGAGTCACCATCCTGCCTTATCAGAAGACTGAAACTTCTGAAAGTACAACTAGATCCCTAGAGACACTGGAACAGATTGCTTCAGATAGCTGGAAAATGCGTTTATTTTAAAGTACTTCAGTTTTCCCTCACTAGTCAATAAAAATAAAAAATCACAACCCAGCAAATCTTGTGACTGTGGTGCAAGAATAATATTTTGACTTCTGCTTTTAGTTTTGAAATTAAATATCTTCTTTTCCATCCTAGTGTACTCTTGACTCAGAAGTGGCTCTGCGAGTGGGAGGTGATTTCTTCTTTGATCCTCAGCCTGGTGACTCCCCTGTAAAACTAGTGCTGATAGCAGGGGGTGTTGGAATTAACCCATTGTTTTCTATACTGCTGCATGTAGCAGATCTTCATGGATACCAAGAGGGTAAAGGAAATGGATACAAAATGGGAACAGTGAAGCTGTACTACAGTGCAAAAAATACAAGCGAACTGTTATTTAAGGTAAATTAAAAGTTTTTTTTAAAAAAAATAGATCGGAGATATTCAGCTACTAGTGCATGTTGCCAAATTACAGAGAGCTCCTCTGTGTAAGACACTGGACAAATAGAGACCAAAGTCCCTTCCTGCCTCAAATCCCACATGCATTTTGTTAATTATGCCAGTGTATAAATTAAGGATGTTATTGGACATACCTGGTCTCATTGCCTTCACTGGTAAGTCAATTAACCGTAAATAACTGTATGTTACTATAATGTCGTAAGAGCATCATAGTATACTAAAGATTATATATACTATATTTGTATATATACACTAATAGTATGCATAATGCTGTAACCACATCATCTCAGTACAGATCGTATTGAATTTAAAAACTAGCAAGAGCAATTATATCCAAAGGAAATACTTTCTGAAATAATAGGGGAGCTTTATGGATAACGCATCAGTTATTATTGGGTACTAGGCTATGAATGAAGGATTTAAAAGCACTTCTTACAAAAAAGCTTGTTATAGTACTTCATTAACATTTACTTAGCAGTTAAAGATCAGTTGTCACACTCAGCCATTAAGGGTCACTGATAACATTTTAGGGTCAAATTTCACAGCTTCTGTAAAGAAGCATCCCTAATGATTTAGGTTTCTTTGAGGTGTTGAAAGCTTTTGATTGTAAGATAGAGGTGAAAATCTGTCATCGGTCCAGAAATTGCATGTTGGATCCATCACTAGTTTTTCTTCTGTACTTCTACCATATTTCTAGATAGGAAGACATTTGCTTTCTTTGAGAAGTCATGTGTGTGTTGCTAGAAGCAGAATAATAAACTGGAACTTATCTACTCTTCCATTTGGCCAACTGCTAATCTCCCAGTCTGTTCTAAGCATGCACATTTTTTTCCAGTGCAGGAGCCAGCATTTCCCAAGTTTCACTTCAGCAGAGCTTTTGCATTAGAGGTTCTGGGACAGAAGAGAACACAATGATATGTTGCTGCGCTTACAATATATCCTTCCCTTCAGTCTTCACATGTCCCTCAAATCCAGAACATGCATATGAATATTCCTTACTTCTGTGCAGAGGAAATAGGATCACTAGTCTTTATGTCATTGTGAGATATATCTACAAATCTCCACAAGGAACTGCTAGGTTGTTGCTAATGTTTTGGAGGACCTGTTCCCTGAAGCTGCAGCTATGTATAGCGTCACCCACATACCACGTTAGAATAGAATTACAAAGGATAGCGTACTACTTTGCTGCTTCAAGATGCCAGTTAGCTGGGTTTTCCTGCTTGTGTGAGGACCGAACGTGACCCTCAGTTCCTTGGTGTGGCTGGGACAGCAGGGATAGGTCTTTTCCCTCAGGTCTGTGTTGCTCAGCTGCCTGCTTCGTTTTGTACATGAACTCACCAGGCTGCAAAGAGGCTGCTGAAATGTTGAAGTTCTCCTTCATTCATTTAAAAAGAGCCTGCCTCCTGCCCTGGGATACTAGGAGATAGGACTTTGGTGGTTCATGTCACATGTACGATACCTCCCACCTTCTGGCCACTGCCACTGAATTAGAGTGATAGGTTATCGGTAGGTGTTGTGAATGACTGCAGGATTATTTCAGCAGGTTAAGTCCTAGCTTAGGCATGCTTTCCGGCTCAGTGTTAGGACTTCAACTCAACGGGATGTGTTTGTTTGCAAAAGTGTTACCAAATTGTACCTGGTTCCATATGAAGGGGACAGAAATTCAGAATCACATCCAGACCAGTGGAAGCAGGCCCATATTAGAGGTGGTAGCGGAACAGCGTACAGCAGTGTCTCCATTCCACCTCTTTTTAGGGAATCAGAAACAGATTTGCCTGTAAGTAGAATCTGTCTGGGTGTTTTTGTTAAGCAGCCAGTGGCAGACTGTTCAGTGTAGTAGTTAGTTACTACAAATGCATAACAAAATGAGCTAATTTACCTATTCACAGCCGAGAATCTAGACAGTAACTAAATCTTAGTTTCAGAACTAACTACAGCATCTGACTGACAGATTTATTTTTTTTTACTATGATTTGAAGTAAAGCAGCTGGGTTTTTGGGGGTAACTATCACATTTGTGATTTAGGGAACTGAAAATAACAGAGTTTCTGCTCTGGTAAAAATAGCATTAGCATTACACTGTAGTTGGTGTTACCTGCAGAACATGAGAGAGTAAAAAGTCTAGTAAATCTTACCAGATAAAGCAGACAAGACTCAAAAAGTTCCTAACAAATGGGAAATACATACTGCAGGGTTGTTTTTTTAAATGGAAAACCCGTATGGAAATGGAAGGAGGAAATTGTAAGGATTTATTTGGGGAAGAAATATGTCCAGGAAAGGACAGAACTGGTTCTTAGATCCAAATCTTACAAGTAGCACCCTATTGTAAAAAAAAAAACAAAACAAAACAAAACAAAAAGGCAAAGCATAGCTTGTGGTGTATTCATGTTCCAGGTATGGGAATTCTGTGTATGTGTGCAGGTCAGCCCATCGAGTTCTCAGTGCTGAAAGCAAGAGGCTTGGTGCTCCATGCTGATCAGTGCTGTTCTGGGACTGTAGACATACATCTGCTTTGATTTAATGGCCTGTGGTATAAGCAAGTGTGTTTAACATTACAGAAAAATATTCTTGGTTTGATGAATGCATTTCCTGGAAAGATCGCATGTCGTTTCCACGTTACTCAACAGAGTTCACAGATCTGTAAAGAATTGCAGCCACACACACAGTACAGGTAAATATAATGGCAATGCACAGAGATGATTTTCTGAAGTCTAAGTTTGTTTAAATCCTAGAGGATGATATTTAATATAATTAGTTCTAATGTATGGTTATATACATAATTTAGTATTTTTACATTTAAAGATTCAAAATCAGATGTGAGTTAAACCTAAATAATTTCACTGTGCATACTATGCTTTGGAGAAAAATTTTCCCTTTGCAGTTCTTGTTTTCATTTCTAGTAAACCGGCTCTGTTAATTCCAAACTTTATATTGGTATTCCCCACTGCAAACTTTATTCCAGAAACTATGAAGCAAAGTATTTACTTTGCTTAAGGTGGGACTGATGAAGGATAAGCTGACTGCTTGTAAGACGTACTTCATCATGTTTCCATTTCTTTTGTGTTTGTGTTAGAGATACCAACCTATTTTTTTCATCAGAATGTGGGATGTTTAGTTGTATGTAAGCCATGTTCCTCTTCAGTGACTAATATCCCGTGCATTCCAGCTGGAGGTACTGATCTAAATTCCCAGAACAAATGGTTTTGGAAGCCTTAAATCTTGATACCTATTATCCTTAAACAGGTCCGGCCTTTTTAAGAAACAGCGCTTGAAATATGTCTAACCAGTCATTCTTTTTGAAATGACTTCGTGATTAATAGTTCTGTTCTCATTTCCTACTTTTTTCTTTGTCAGAGGGAAGAATATCTGAAAAGGATCTAGAAAATGATGTGTCTAAGGATACTTTATGGTACATCTGCGGTCCACCTCCAATGATAGAATCTATATCCAAACTACTGTCTAACATTGGTGTTCCTAGAAACTGTGTTTTCTTTGAGAAATGGTGGTAGGGACACCTGCTGAACAGAAGATACATTATTTGTTTCCAATGTATTTTGATAAGCTGAAATGTACAGAAAATGGACTTGAATTATTTGGAAGATTTTACTTCATACATGAAGATATCCTCAGTTGTGATGGTGATCCTTTAATTTAACTATAATACACTTGTAATAGTGTGCTACTTTTGGGGGGAAAAATGATTTTTTTATTAAAGACATTAACTGTTTGGGTTTTTTTGTGATGGTTTGCTTACTTCTATGAGTGGCAGCATATTTTCACTTTATACAATTGTTTTGTTAGCTTTTACATGACTTTCAGTGCCTGGTTCAGCAGTTGCAGAGAATCAGTTGTACAGCAATGTCAGGTCAGTTCATAAATTCAGGCCACAACTTCTGAATCTGCTCTAAATTGTTGTGCTAATGAGTCAACACACTGCCTGCCTCAGTTCTAGATAATAAATTAATACTTTTTATAGAAGGAGAGTTGCTGTGTTGTGACTTCCCTCTCTTGCCACTTCTTGTTAAAAGAAAAAGACTTTTATTTAACTGCCTTGACAGTAAAAGACTTTTTTTCATAATCATATTCAGATTGGAGTTTAAAATACTGATGTGTTAAAAATCTGTTAGCTTCTGACAGAGCTGTACCGAGTTATTCATGTGACGCTGCCTCCCCTGTGGGTGCTGATGTAGCCCTTCCAGCTTCTGCTTGCACGCACCACATCCTTAAAAATGGGACTGGCCACCACCGGCTGAGACAGGAGACCTCTGTCATCCTGCTGTAACGCAGAGCTTTAGATGGCTCTGGGACATCCCAGTTCTGTTTGGAAAAAAAGTCTCTGGAAAGTTTGCTCTTTGAAGGTATGAGTGTACCTCTAGGTGTAATGGCCGATAGTGAGACCTTCTTGAACAAAGCTTCTTCGCCCAGCCTGTAGAAAAACTCATGTAAATGTTGAGAATAACAAAAAGCCATAACCAGTTAGCTAATTATATCTGTAGGCAGTTCAAATCCTTAAGCGGTAGAGATTCCCATTGTAATTTTAAAAGTTGAGATTATTAAAAATACTATATTATTATTGAATTATTAAAAATAGGCCTTCTGTTACTGGCTTTTTCCTGGAGTTAAATGTTTCAGACAATAGTCAAATAGGCAACGCAGCAAGTTTCTTTCCATCAGCATCCCTCTGCCTTAAGCAGAGGTCACAAAGATACCAATCCCATCACCTGGTCTCCAGCCTGCAACAGTGCTATTGGTGTAAGGCGTGTCATTTTTCAAGGATTACATCCCAGTGCTTGGATAAAAAGGCCTCCAGCCTGTAGTTCCCTCCTAAGAAATCATTTCGGCTTCTGTAGGCTAAGTCTAGCCTCTAGTCTTAACCTCTTTTTATCAGTCTCTGATAGGTTTCATGGCTTGTAGGATGCCTACTGCTGCATCCACGCTCACCCCGTCTTCCAAAGCCAGTGAGACAGCCTGACTAGGGAACTCCAGGCCCTGGCTCTGAGTGGAGCACAAGAACACTGCTGTCATTGGTGCAGGAGCTGATCGAACAACTAACTGAAAGAATCCTTGAGCTTTCAGCAATCTGAGCTTCGAAGCGAAAACTTTGTACTCAGGGCAGCTGGAACAAACAGAACTTAAGGAGTCAGGCTGTATTTGGGTTAGGAAGAGCTGAGACTGAATGATGGACCTTAAAGAATTGCCTTTTGGGCACAGGGCCGTGATGAGGGTCTGCCCTAAAGTTTTCATCTGGTGCCTGTAGCCTCATCTGCTGAGGCTTGTGCTCCTGCTCCTACACCACGCGGCACTACACACAAGCTGAAACCGCTCACCTCCTCAGCAGTCACTGCAGGCCCGGGGGGACGTCTCATCAAATTCCCTCCTACTCAAAGGAGAGGAAGATTCTTTCTGAGTACCCCTATTTCAAGGAACGGTTCCTTGTTTGTTCATTCTAGAATGTAAATAGGACAGTGTGCTTGTCACAAAAAATAAAACCGAGGAGGTTTTGTGTTCACAAAGATTGCAATTGACATGTCAGAGCTTGAAGGAAGCAGCTTCTTTTTTTTTTCCTAGAAATGTGCAATAAATTGCTATCAGGAAGCACTGGTGCCCTAAAATAAAAACCACACACTAGGCTCCTGCATGTTTTAACAGTGTAATGATAAAAACATTCTGAGAAGCCTTTAAATGTTGTTTTCTTTATGACTTTTAAATCATTAAGTGGATTATAAACTGGCCTACCCTTTTTTCCCCTTAATGCACATGCTTTCTGCAGCCCAAATGGCTTCTCTTTCACACACCACCCCTCAGACTTGCACCAAAACGTCCATTTAACAAAAGGCATTTCAAACCCCTTTGCTTCTGCAATCATCCTCTTTCCCTCTAACCTCTTTCTGTCATCCCCTGTTATACTCCAACTGAGTGCTATGGGGCAAGGATGCATCGCTCTCATTGTATGGGCTCACCCACCTAAAGAGCAGCATTAAACACACACTCTGCACCAAAGATGGAGGAGGAGAAGAAAAAAAAAAATCCTATTTCCCCAAATACCAGTACCCTCAGTTACTGTTAACCAGAAGTTCTTCCTTACCTTGGTTATCCTGCCAAAGGACACCGGAGACCTTTATTCCATAATGGTATCATGGTAATAAATGCCATTTCTGAGGCGAGAAGCCAGGAGAGTTGTTACCATCCCCTTCCTCTGCTGCTCTCCCTGTTGACACTAAGGAATCTTTCAGCAGTCTCTTCTCTCTAGAGTTTAGTGGGCTTGTAGTGAAACATCAGTTTCACCTTAAATGCTGTTACTGGATCTGATTCCACCATAATTGAAGAGAAAGGAAAAAAAAACCCAGGAAAATTAATCTATATAAGCATACGCTCTACAAATAATTAAATAAACATGGCATTAGCCTCCACTGGCAGGAACAGAGAGCAACCCCTGCTGTTCAGCAGCTACTGAGTTGGGGAAATAGTCTCATCACATTGTCGAATCATGCAATCTTAAAACATGTTTATTCCTCTTATGTTTGTGTCATCAGCTGAGGAGCGGCTTAAGGAGAAAAAAGTAGCCATACTTTTTTTTTTTTTTGCAACAAAATATGAGGAGTGAGATATGTGTCCATCTATACATTTATATTTAAACTTAGTGAGATGGTTTGAGAGTTACCTGGTGTTACAGCCTTATTAGATTGAATCTTTTTCTTCTTCCTGTGACATTTATTTTACCAGTTTGCTATGTGCTCATTTGGTACAATGAATATGAAGTATTCCGATAGGATTTGCATTAATTAACTGGAAAAAGAGTGGCTATTCAGTTATCATTACATCATTTTAGTTAGTAGGGTGCTTTTAGAGTGAATAACAGAAAGCACTTAAACTGAAAAGCCTCTTTTTTCCCCCCTTCAGTGTATAGGTAAGGTACTGATTAGAGTCAACTACCACATTCAGCGCCACAGGCACCTTTCTGCTGATGGAGGCTTTTGCCAGGATCACCTTTTAAAGCCAAAAGCACAGCTCCACTAACAGCCTTAGAGAACTGCGAATTGCATCTACAACTCTTAATTCATAGGTGCGTTGGTATTGTTAGCCAGCATTCCTCATACTTTTGAGAAGCATTTATCGGTGAGAAATTAGTATCCGCTCTTCTTATACTCTTCAGTTCTGGGAGGATGACATTTGTGCATGAAAAGCTGATTGTGCTTTATTTCTGCCCTATAATTGGCTCCCCGAGGCAAATGTATGGAGTCATGGCAACTACAAAGAAAAAGCAGGGTATCCAAGTACAGAGCCCTTCCTCTGCTCATCCCAGAAACTGAGGCTGATAGAGGAGCCACATTAAGAAAAAGAAGTACATTGGGTTGTACTTAGCTTTGTTTCCACGTACATGTTGAGGCTACTTTGGGCTACTTCAGTTACACTGTTTTCAAGTGCACAGACCCAGTAATCGAAGAAATTATGCAAGATGAAGTGCCAGTCAAATCGTTTGTGCATTTACTCCCTCTCCTAAACTCTACATAAACTATTTTGCATTATGATGCTTCAACATTTTGGACTTCTTGCCCATCTTAGTTCTACCCCTCTTCTCCTGCCCCCCTGCTGTCCGTTTCAATAGAAAACCCCTTTTCCACCCTTCACTTGACATCCCTTCACTTGTCTGAGCTGGATTTTCTCCTTTGAACTCATCCCATTTTAACAACTGTTGTCTTCAGATGACTGCTTGCTCTGAACCTAACTCCTCCTCCCTCAAAGACAAGAAACTCTTGGGACTGGTCTACACACCCAAGTTTTGTTGGTCTGACGAGGACACATTCATGTTAAAATACACCAAAGTGCCACTTGCACATGCCAGTGTTGGTAACGCGTGGTTGCACAACCCATCCTTCCCAGCCATACTCACTGGCGTCTCCTTCCCTTGCAAGACAGACACAGTACGATTAGTCTGCATCCTTACCGGGAGATCCTGCCTAGTTTTGGAGGAAAACATAGGTTGGGCTTAAAATGGACAGGAAAGGGCCTGGCTTCTCTCTCCACCTTCCACTGGGGGTGACCTGCTGTGGAGCTGGTGGCTCAGAGCAACTGTGGCTTCTCTGGGTGAGAAGTCAGTATGGAGTCCTGCCCACCCCCACAAGGTGAAGACCGAGGCTCTGTTTCAGCTTCTCCCACACACAGCCTCCCCCTGTCAGTGTATTACCTGCATCAGTCGCGTTATCAGATACAGGAGTTAAGCTCTGGCCTAGCCCTCTCTCTTCTCCATTGACGACTGCTTACTTTCACTTCCTTGGCCGCTCTGGTGGCCTGGCTTTTTCAAGCCCAAAATGGCAAAGGCAGCTGAGATAACATACACGTGACAGCCGTGGAGCCGTGCTGCTGTACACCAAGCCTGCCTTCCCCAGCCCTCAGCACATCTGTGTCATCTGCCTGCGAGGTGACTGAAGCTCTCTCAGTTTACTTGAGACTGGGGCATGGTGAAAGCAGGCACACAACTCCAGACAGCTGAACTAACTTAGAGTAATTCAAAGTCACAAGTTGGAATTGATTATGGGACTATAAAACCAAAACCATTTTCCCTTTTTAAACTGAAAAAAGACAAAAGTTTTCTTTGTATCTCCCCAACCCTAACCCACTCCGGCATTTACAGGAACAAAGTTTTAAATCAAGCTTTCACTTAAACAAGTGCAACTTCCTCACAGACCCTCATGGGCTCGGTCAGACTGGTGATGGAAAACCAAGTAGCAGTTCTCTAGCACTGGTTAACTGCTGCTAATTCAGTAGGAAGGAGCTTCCCTTCATCACCACTTGGAGACCCCCAGCAGTTCCTTGTTTTGGGGACAAATTATCGGCAGTTGTGCAAGTACCACAATTAAGCAATCTCCTTGTGACCTTTATTTCTCTTTAGTTTTTTGTAAGCAGTTGGGATCCAGTTAAACAAGATCAAATCGCAATCCAATAAATGCTTTCTATTCCAAAGTATTTGGAGAGTTCTTTCTACTGCAACACTTTCTACTAGTAAAATGTTCGTTAAATACAGTGAATTTTAAAACAAGATTAATACAAAGCTAGTCCTTGAAATAGAAACCATCAGTAGAAGGATCTTATGCCAATAAAATTTGCAAACAGGTACTTAAAACTGTACAGAGCAGAGACCTTGTATTTAAGTAGAACAACGGAAACAACCTATTTCTGAGGCTACTGGAACGCCAGTCTAATCTCAAGAAACAGAATGAAATAATTGAAAAATCCCAGCACCAGAAATTGCAGTTACTTATAGTCCTATGGTTAAACCACTGAATTCAAAATAAAAACCTGTTTCATCAATGAAAAAACCATGATTTTTCCGTTCTCTGCCATGTTCTGCCAACTGTATAATTTTTAGGCGTGGAAGATGCTCTCGAACCACTCTAGGTGCCTGTTTGCTCCAGAACAGTTCTTTGTACAGCGTTTTGAAGACTACGGAAAATTATCAGGCACAAATCATCAGTGAAGGGAAAAACCAGCTAATCACTTAGAGAGCTCTTGCTTTAAGAAAGCAAAAGCAGGGGAATTTAGAATGTATTTCTCACCTCATTACTTGACCTCTTCTAAGTATGGATGAAAGCAGTTAAGAAGAGAGAAACAACTACTTCCTACATTTTTAAGAATACCAAAGTACTTGGAGAACATTGGCACAGAAACTATCTTACACATGTACATTCACTTGTAAATATTTTAATGTAGCTCCAAACGTAAAAATGTTGGTAATTTTACAGATTTGCATTAGGTATCAGTCCCAAAATACGGTCACTTGTATAAAAGCCCTCTGTTAACGTATTTGCATTTTCTAAGCTCATTTAGTGACGTTTGTTGGCTACTGACCCCTGTGTACAATTTCAGTCCTTTCCCACAGCGTATTTTGTAATGGTGAGGATGTGGTGCAAAATCACCTGGAAGGGTCAGGAGGTACCATCTAGTTCCAACCTGAGTGAAGATAGCCATTGAAAGAGGTACATTTTACCTGCTCTTCTGTTTCCTGTTTTTCTGTCTTCTGAAGCCCCCCTGCCCCAGCTATTGATGGACTGTTGATTGGCAAAGAGAACATAAACATGAGTGAATTGGAAATTGCCTTTTATATTGGAATCATCTGCCTGACATGAATTTACCATGGGCTTTGTTTACCCAGTGTGCCTAAAATAGCAACACGGTTTGCTATTGCTTAAAGATCTGCAAGAGTTAATAAAATTCAGAAGAGAGTATCATCAGTAAGTGTGCTATTTGAGATAAATACAGCTAACAGCCGTCTTACCTAAGCTTTCCCATTTCAGCCTGTTGAAGTCCAAATACCATTTTCATGACACTGCAAGCTCAATGATGAAGTAACATATGGCACAATAACCTCTCCAGCAAAGATACGTGGACAAGAAAGTATTACAGAGTAAAATCTGACCGAGTGGAACGTTTGCCCTGACCTAGATACAAACCTCGTTTGCTAAGGTCGGTCACAGAAAAACCCGAGTACATTTTCTGTCCCTAATTTTAATTGAAAGTGTAGCTCTAGGAGATAGTGTAGGGCATTTCCCACTCTGTACAGCGGATGGAATTTTTCAATTAATTTCTGTGGGTTAAAGAGCCTGGGCCCTGTAGTTGCTTACTGAAAACATCAAGATACGGGTGTGCTAAGGAGCAAAGTATGTACAATGCCAAAGAAATACTAAATTGAGCGATGAAGTTAGCGATGGTGATTAGCAAAATCTGTTCTTTTGTCTTGGCAAAGTGTCAGCAACTCACAAGATTCTTGAAGCGAAGGTCTTATTCACAGGAGCCGTCCAGGCCCAGCCCGGCCGCGTCGCTGCCATTGCAGCCGTCCCACACTGGAGCAGAGTCTCCCCCCGCGGTTACCTGATCTGCACAGCACCCAGGCATACTCTGGCTGCCGCAGACCTGCACGTCATTGTTGTCAGTATTGTAACTGGCAGGACGTGTCTCTTCCGACACCCCGTCGTGATGGGTACCTCTGTTGTTGGTCCCAGCTACCTCATCTCCCAAGTCTATGACATCATCCAGCTGCTGTTCTGGATCAGGCTTGGCTGCCGCTGAGATCTGTGCTTCTAAGTTTCTTGTATTCTCTGTGACTTCAAATTCCTGCTTCTCCTCTGCCATTTGCTTCTCCCTAGTACTTAACTTAGCCTTTGTGGGTTTCTTCATTTGTTTGTTGTGCATGTCGTCTTTGGAGAACCTCCAGTGAAACTACAAATTAGAGATCAAATGTTAAAGACCATTGGAGACAATCTCACATGGACATTTACTTTCCTGAGGAGAAATATTTTTAGTATTTAGTTTTAATTCAAAGACTAGTTTGACCAAAAAAGACCTAAGATTAAAAAAAAATTGCATGACTAAATCAAACAGCTAAAGATTATTTGTGCCTGCACGTAAATACCTATTGCACAGAGAAAAGAGACTGTGATGCAGTCTGCTTCTGCTGCTTCACATGCCTGGTGGGTTCCTCTCCCCACGCTGTGTCACTGTTGAGGCCTACAACGCCCTGGCAGCCAACCTGCACCGTGAGCAAAGCAAGAATACGCAAAGCCACACAAGCACAGACGGAGGAAGCAATCCCGGGGCGGTATTCCAATGTTTGTCACCAGGTTAGCAGCAGAACTAACACCATACCCAAGCCTATACCCAAAGAGTAAAATATTCTGCACCATTTGTGTGAAAGTTTTTTGATGAGAAAGAACGAGGCTGCCTCTTGCAGCACTTGCCACAAGACTTACCACAGTCTCCATTTCAGAAGATATTTTAACTACTATTAAAAAAAAAGGGAACTAAGGGAACTAGCAGTACCTTGAAATACTGACTCGACAGGAATGACATACATAAAGCCTGACAAATATGCCACTGGTATATCTGCTTCATTTGTCAAAAAAGACATGGACCTTCCTAATGAAAGCCAGACCATCTTCCAAGCCACTGCTGAGCCATCCTACACAAGTTTGCTAAGCGCACGTGAACGGGCACAACCATTTTGTCTGCAGTGTCCCTGCTGATGGCAACTCTGAGATGGGTTAGGAGGTGATGTTTGGATGGCAGAAATCATCTCTTCAGCAAATTTAGCTGTGGTCCAAAAGCCAGTTTTTCCAGTGCAACCAGGTCTGTGCCAAAGTTGGTCAAAAGAAGGACTCGTGTTCATAAATTTTTGATCTAGCTACTCCTTAATCAAAAAGCCATTCAAAACCTTTTTAGTTTATTAGATTACAAAGATGGAGCAATGCTCTTTCCTTCTGCTAGCCAGAAACTAATGTAAAAACAGAAAAAAAAAAAAAAAGCAGCTGGCTTTCACAAGATTCTTCTTGGTTTTAGGTTTTGAGGAAGCTATTTTTCCTCTTTTTCTATATTGTAACGATCTTTAAGTGACAGATTTAAAATTCAGGGACACCTGGATATTTTTCTCTTTGATTTGCAGAAGTGCTGGGCACCCACAGCTCCCTGTTAACTCAAAGCTCTCTCTGATGGAAGGTAAGATCAGGGCCCCGAATGTGATACAGGTCAGACTGTAGGGGACTCTGCCTACGTGCAGATGTATGTGTACTTAGTCAGGTATTTATGTTGTGTTTCACAAAAATGCATCCAGCCAGCTGAAATAAGCATCGCTTTTGTATGAAGTGAATGAACATGATTACCTCATCACTGACTGAATATTGCACTAATAAGAGTTCTTCTGTCTTACTGAAGAGAAAAATAAGTTGGATCACTCCTTGCATGTTTCCTTTTCTGTTCCTCTGGCTAAACTGAACAGCATAGACAGGTGTGCATAGATAGGGTGCATCAGTTTCCAACACTGCAATGTCCTTTACATCTTATCAGCCTATTTCCCTACTCCGAGAGGTTATGTAGAACCATTTCAGACATGCTGTATCACAAGTTAAAAAAACCCTGAGAGCCTGTGACGTTCCATGTGCAGAATATTCAGCAACTTCATCAAATGCTGGGTCGGCATCTTTGAAGTGACTCACAACAACTACTTAGAGATGTTGAACTGGTCTTACATTTCTTTCTATAACTATAATCAACGTACCCCATTTTTCCTTGGTATGAAAATGTGCTGTAGTAATTTTTGCCCTTAAATATGTCTGTATATTTAATACTGCCAAAAAGTAAATCCTTTGTTTTGTCAACCAGACATTGTCAAGTAAGTTTTTATATCCCAGAATGAGAAAATTTAAACAAGTTTTGAGTCATCTGGATGATATGCATTTGTTATTATAATACAAGAAATCAGTGTCACACTAATTTCTCTATTTGAAGTCAGACAATTGCTTATAGGTTCCCACCCTTTCCATTACAACCACACAGGGCAGTAAGAAAAGAACAACTAAATACAGGGACTCCAACCCTCACCCCAATATCCCTTTAACCACCTGAAAATGAAGAGAAAAAACAAGAAAGATGGGCTTTGTAGCAGGTTCACAGAATACTCCGGGCTCTAGCTTCACTAATGAGAGAGGGTAAATCCTAAATCACAGTTGTGCTCCCAGGAGTTCTCTCCTACTTCAGTCAGTTCAAACACTCTCCTAGTCTCCACTGTCTCTAAAAGATGACTTTCACTGAACCTGGCTCCAAACCAGTGAGGAGTTTATAGATGAAAACTATCTGTAGTTATCCAAAACATTGGGTAAAATGTTCCTAGAGCTCAGCTCTGCTTAGTGCTTCCAATCTCCTACTCTGGCTCAGCTAATGCAGGGCCTCAAGTGCACAGCTCCTTCAGGTGCCACTTGGCTAGCCAGCACTGACCCAAGTGCACAGAGCTAGAATAAAGATCAGAGGCTTTTAATTAGCAACCTTTTCATCATGGGGTTTCAGACATCCTTTCCATACTTCACCTGGCTTTTCTGATCCCTCTGCGTACTGGAAGGGCAAGGCAAATTCGAGTACCAGAGGAAGGTCAGGACTTTTCCAGTCCTTGTATTTCCTTCTCAGCTGTATGGTGTGACAGGTTTGGGCAGGGATTCCCACAGCTACACATTTAAAAATGGAAACTGGAATACGTATGTGTATCCACATACATACATCATTAGCTGTCAGATAGTTTAGCTGGGTTCAGGGGGCTTTTTCTTTTTTTGTTAAATTCTAGCAGAATTCATTAACATTCACACAATAGATAGAAACACCTGCACTGTGCTAGGCTCTATCAAAACGCGTAGCAAGAAAGAGAGAGCAATTTAAATAGAAAAGACACGCAATGGGTGACAAAAAATAGTTCTGGTTCCACCTCGCAGGCACTGAGCATGGGCAGAGAATTTTAGGTCACGTATGTAGGTTTATGGCCCAGCTGTAAAGAAAAATCTACATCTCTTCTGCTGCCGTGAGTTCAACAGAGAATGAAATCCAAGGTCTTTCACGTCATTTGAGCATTTTTTGTTTCTTTCATTTGAACAGTTCAATTTCTTGTGTCTTGCTATTGTAGCACAGAAACATTGAATAGACCATTTTTACCTCTATGGGAAATCAATTACAATATTGAAATACCTCCAACAAAAAAACAAAGAAACCAGGAACTCAAGGTTATTTACCTTAGATTCTTTCTTCTTTGCTTTCTGGGGCAAAGAAGGTCTCTGAAGAAATACAATTTGCTTTGTAGATAAATTCCCCTCCCTGAAAAGAAACAAATGCACACTCTTGAGAATGAATTAAATTCACATCCAGCATCATTCAAAGTGAAAATCCATCTCAGTCATTTATTTCCACAGGTCAAAGAAGAACAAAATGAAGAATGACCTGAACGCTGCCTGTCCCCAGTGTCTTTGAGCAGCCTGGTATTTTTTGGGGAAAAAAGAGCAACTGTTCAGCCTGATAGAGCCCATCAGCCTGTGACGGACTTTTGCTGAGTATATCAGCGTTAGGTTGTAAACACAAAATAAATTGTTTGGAACAAAAAGCAAGACACCCAAGCGCCCCGGTGCCTGTGTATAGCAGCGTTTCAGCAACATGGGGGTGCTCCCTCCCAGCGCACTGATCCGGAATGGGGCTGGGTGCTCCCTGCTGGGCTGCAGCACCTCGGCAGGCACAAACGGATGCCACCAGCAGTTAGATTGGTGGGAGCCCTTCTGCACCGTCAACCTGTAATACTGAAGTTATAAATGGGATACAGAAAGCTCGAAGAGAAAGAAAATCATATTTACCTTTAAGAGACAGGGCTTACAAATCATAATTATGATTTTCCATTCATTCCTATATTTAAACAGATGAAAAACTTAAATACCATTTCTCCTCCAGCACAGATGGCCTTTACTTTTTAGGCTTTTATGTGTAGGAGTATTCTTCATCTAGATCTCATAAAGAACTGGGCATATTTTTAATTCTTTTAAGATAAAAAATCGTAACTGGTTATATTGGTGTATATATAAATATATTCCTCACCAGTGAAAATCCAGAATGTGCCATCTTCATGATTAACAAGTGGGATGATTATTTTTCACCACAGTTATGAAAAGTATTTTTAAATGACTTGCATTTATATTTAAAAACTCAGAATTTTAGTAATAGCAAAATGGGCTGCAGAATGATTATATAGGCAAACAAAGCTACTAGAGCAATCTCACACGGTTCTGCTCAGCTAGACGGTGTATACCAGCAGCATTAGACAGACATCTATTAAGAATCAAATTACTTTTCTTCAGATGGGCAGCACCTCACTCCAAATGTTATCACAGGGTTTGCCCTTCCTCTAGGAGGAGTTACCGGGACATTCGGAGCAGGAATTTTACAATCAAGGAGTTTACAGAGAGGCAGACACAATACCCAGAAAATTCAGGCGGAAGCCACATTGCCAACTTGCGGTATTTGCCTGCAGACACGTGCTTCCTGCCTCAGGTGGCTTGCGATGCTCAGAAAACCCAGCGAACAGCTGCGGCAGCAGGGTTTGCAAGGGCAGCTACCGCCCGCGTGCAAGGAAATCCATGCTAACTGCACAGAGAGTTGCTTCTTTAGACAGCGACTTCCCTGGCCAAAAGGCAGTGCCCATCCCCTCCCTACCTGTTTGTCTTTACAATCGGAGTAGGAAGCACGCACGTCAGCTGCCAGCCGTACATGGCAAGGGAATTCAGCAGTGGAACATAATCTGTCTGCACTTCCACTCCCTAGGAAGGAAAAATCAACAGTTAGCATCGTCACTTGGATAGCGACATTCAGTTTGACACCAAAAAACAAAAAAAAACAACCCCAAGGAAAAATGCACGTGTGGGTTTTCTGGGAGGGAGGAAGGGAGTTTGTACTGAAGTGGGTTGTTTTGTATGTTCAGCTAGGCAGGAAGGAAAGCATTCAAAAACATGAGACACAGGACCAATCGCCCGTACATCCCAAACTGTTAAATGAGTTTGTTTAAAATGGTAAACATCTGTGATCTTGTTTTTACACTGCCTGAGTCATTCATCTAGCTTTAGATGATTCCAGATCTGAATAGGACAAATTAATTGTATTTTATCAATTATTGTGTCCCAAGCAAATTCAAGTAGTTAAAAAATGACATTGCTTTGTTTGGATTCTGCTCTTGTCTAGGCTGGAGCAAATCCTGAGGACCTGAACTGAAATCAGTTGGGTTACTCTATCACGATGGATCAGAAGCAAAATAGCCAACACCACCAACAAAAATAAAATCTAAGTGCAGGTCTGTTCCTTTTATCATCCACAAATACGCATCGCTTCCTTGTTATTTTGAATCAGGAAATCTGTGGGTGAGACCAAAAATGTTGCTTTTCAGTGAAGTCTGGTTCCAGCTGCAGATCTACCCAGCAGAGCCTTGCTAATTCTCTTTCTACTAAATGGCAGACCCTGTAATTCCCGCAGAAAGAACCACTGGTGGTTTCAACAAAGATTGCTCCAGTGAGGTGTTTAATTGCCAAGACTTCCAGTAACTTAACAAATAGATGCAAGAGCATATTTACTGGTTTTTAATTTTAATAAACACAAAGCAGGCAAATAGTAACTACTAGTCTCTAAAAACATGGCTATATTCCTTTGGAATAACAATTATATTTGCCAAAAAGCTCAGGCACGTACACTGGTTTCATGTGCATGCGAGGAGTTTGAACTGCTGATTCTCAACACTGGGGTAAGGCACAACAGTTTTGCAGCTCCAAAAAATCCATTTGTTATGTAGTAATAAAATAGCCATTTGATCTGAACCAATCCAAATCCTGCTGTAGTTATTTCAAGGTATTTTAGTGAATTCCAATCTCAGCTATTCCTTTCTTCTAACAAACATAATATAGGTCACTTGATATCTTCATAACTGAGTGACTGCCTGACTATACCTATTAAAAACCTGATCATGACTACAAATGCAAGTAGACGAAGCAGCTGTACCACTCCTGCTTAAAAAGGAGAAGGAAAACTCTACCCCAGAAAGTGCGTGCAAGAGAACACTCTGCTAACGAAACTCCTGATTTCTGTAGAGATGCTTGCAGGGACTCACAGAGGTACAGCTACTTCACATCACCATGTACAGACCAGAATTGCTGATTCCAGGAGAGGAAAGAGATGCCCTGCAAGAGAGGAGCAATACCAAGTAGCCTCTGAAGCGTTCATACAGCTGTGACTGTGGCAGATTTAGTCTCCTCAAGCTCCCGTTTGCCTCTTCGCCCTTCCTGCTCTTTATACCTACTGTAAGATGGGTATTTCCACCCTCTTTCCAGTTTTTAAAATAAAGTGTCCAATAGTAATGCAAACACAATGATGCATCTAGATGCCTTTAAGAGCTAATGTTTCAGGAAAACAGATTAGTAACACACTGAGATTTATGAGACTGGTCAACGACACCTTCCAAATATAAAGATGAAAATATGCAACGTGAGCATTGAGAATAAGGCCAGAGCATCTGCAATCGCAAGCCCACCTGGGAGTCAAAGGACATGTAAAAGGATCTGACCAAAACATTCTCTCAATCAAACAGCATTTGTAGAGAAAAAAAACAGAGAGAGTTCACTCATTTTGAAGGTGGAAGACTAGCAGGTCAGGAAAGACCGGCACAGCAGACCTTGTTTGTTCCCCAAGCAAGATCTTATGTTGCAAAGAGGATTTCTATTTTGAATACATTGCCTAAGGTTGGTGATTAGCAAGGAGAAACTTCTCCTTACATCAGGATGTGCAACAAACGTCAAAAATCAGAGGGAGATTACGGCGATGAGGAAGGACATCAATACCTCGCAGAGCTCATTTGGCTGCTGCAGAAGCCAAATTGTTTCAGGGATGTGCCGTCAACTCCTGCCACAGCCCACTGTCCCTTCAGGCTCTGAGTGGTGAGACAAGGCTGGCTTTGGACCTGTCTGACTTGTCAGGATTAAGCATCATCTGCAGCATATGAAGTTGTATTTCACAGTCCCAATGGTGCAGAAAGGAAAAGAGCAGGTAAGCACATTCACAAGTGTAAAGTTATCAGAAAATAAATTTAAGATTACATAAAAGTCAATTAGGTTTAAAGAATTATTTTTTTAATCTGGAAATGTAAAAAACTCTGTTGAAAGTGTGCTGCACAACTGTTACAAAAAGGTGACCTCTTATTTTTCATATGCGCTGGTACTCGACACCACAATCTGCGTGTTCGGCTGTTTGGAGGAAGGAGCGTATGCATTATGCAGAGATGCACACCTCCTCCAAGCTCCACATGCTCTTTAACAAGCTCTCTCCGATGCTGCACGATGCTTCGCTGGAGTCAGACACCGCACCTCTTCCCCCAGGTCCCTGGGGGAATAAACTACTCCTAATAATTGCCTGCGTTTGAAGATGATAGACAAGAGAAAGGAGTCACTCCTGAATAAACAGGTGTAATTCATATAGGCTTCACGTTCCTTACTTGCAAATACAGATAATTGAAGCTTTCTTTAAGACCACCAGAAATGGCTTCTCCCTCCCCCTCCTGAATTATCGGTTGTAATCCTATCCCACGACTGGAATTTGTGTGCCAGCAGGAGTCACGGTTATACAGACCTTTAATTGGTGTCATATTAAATGCTTTCCAAAGCAAAAATGCTTCTAAACAAACAATACACTGGGGGACGGGTGCAGAGGAAAAGAGTCATCTTGTATTCATTTTATATTTAAGACAATAATTAAAATTATTTTATCTACTATTGAGACAATGGAAATAAAATTTCAAACATACAGTTTCGTAAGATGAAATTACAATGCTCTGTCTAGCTAGCAAATATTGGATTTGAACAGCAGCAGAAGTAGAAAGTACGTGCCAGAGCTCCACTGAAAAAGAAGTGTTCAAATAATGCGTCTCAAACTGGGAGACATTTCATTCAGTGAAAGGGTGGAAAATTTTAATTAACTTGCTTCCCACTCTCCTGTGGATGATAAGTAATCTCTGATCACACCTTGAGTGTCAAGAAGCCAGAGCATATTGAGCTAGGTTTTTCCCTTGACTTGCATCACATGAAAAGAATTCATTTTATTTATAGTTGTACTGTTTGTTTTCAGCATTTTCTCCTTTCACAGTTGCTTCTGCTCATTAGGAAAAAAAATGATTAAAAAATGATAATGATAATATCTAGGGCAAGCCACACAAACAACTGCATTAACAATTTTTCTTTTCTTTTTCCCCCCTACTGTGGCAATTTTAACCACAGTAAGATAATAAACAAGACAACTACTAAGCTCTTGTGAGACAGAAAGAAGTTCTTTAGAAATCATTCTTTCCTGGGTTAAGTGAATGTGATTTAGTTACAAGGCAGCTATGGATTGTCACTATTTAATATTTTTTTCCAACATGGATTAAAGAGTGGAAGATCGAAAATCCCATTAAATAAATCTTAATAAAACCTTTATCGGCAAATCCTAACAGACTGCGTACTAAGATCTACAGACAGATGGCAAAGAGGATGGGAAGTAAAAAACACGCGTCGCTTTGAAAGTGTAACCTACTGTTTGGGGGGGAAAAAAATGGGCAATGCATTGAAAGCCAGCTCCTCACAAAAAAAAAAATAAGGGGAGAGCCCACGAGGGCGGCAACATGCCCCCCCAGCCAGGGCTGCTTACCAGTCCCCACCACTGCCAAAGCCAGAGCTTTCTCCTAGGGCACTGAAGGGAGGAAGAGGAAGCGGTGAAGGCAGGACTTGCACCTTAGTGGAAAAAAGGAAATATAAAATGAGAGAAATTGAATATATGGGCTGCCTGACAATGACCCGGTAAAAGCGTGCTGCAAATGTTTTATGTTTGCAGTAACACAGCCAACAAGAAGACTAAATCCAAGCTCTACATTTGTGAATTATTTGCCTTTTTCCTTTTCAGACTTCTTCCAAAAGGTAATTTCTGCTAATAAATATTAACATTACCACTCCATTACAAACACTTATTGGAAGCAAAAAAGAAGTTTCACAAGTGTTTCAGTACTAAAAGTTGGACTGTGCTCCTCTAGTTTCGAGCTGCTCCTAAATTTCCACGTGTAATACACCACAACACCTCGCCAGCAGACACTTGCAACGCATCCATTAGCTGTACAGCAGAGGGCTGTGGGATGGCTCCTGCACCCACAGAAAGCACCAGTGGCTTTTGGAAGCAGATGGGTCACTGACCAACACAGACCGGCTGCCAAATTGGGACCTTAGTGGAAAGTTAATAGAAAAACCTTAATAAATAAATCCACAGGCAGGCTTTTTGCTCATTATTCTGGGCATATGTAATTTCAACTTATTTACAACTCCTTAATGTATGTGAATTCATGCACTGTGAAATATTTCTGAGACTATAATAAGGCTGTAACACTATATGGGGTAGCATCCTGTCAAGACAATTTTTCTGTGACTCAGATGTATCCAGTCACAATTTCAATACACACCTCGGCTGCTGCATGGCATTCACATCTGTCGAACAAAATTTTGCTGTTGCAAAAAGGCTTTGTGCACCTCTCCACCATCATGGAACTAATAATCTATTTCCATGTGAGAAATGCAACTGAAGCACAGACCCTCTACTGTCACTGGTGTTCAGGCAGCACGAGAGCAAACGTTGGCACTGCCCTTCACTTATGTGCAGGTTATGTAGGCGATTTATGGGGTCCCAGCACCTGCTTCCTGTGCCCCTCAAAATGCGGAGGTGGCTCTCAAACCTGCCTGGCAGCAGCACTGGGTCAAAGAGGTGCATTAGCCAGGGCACTACTGCCTGCTAAATGTGAGCTGCTGGGGTAAAGAAACATGACTTGTGCCCTGTGTGGTTTTTCAGAAAGTATAAAAGAGGACTCAAATCCTTCTTCTCAGCTTGTTCTTAAGTAGAAAGTTCAGATCTGGTATGCTCACTTTTTCCTGAAACATTTTACAAGTGAGCAGAGACACTAATTCTTATCTCTGATCTTGTCACAAACCTAAGCAAACCACGACAGATAGAAAGTGATTCTTTTTAATTCAGACTGTTTTAAATCCTGTGCTGTTTAGTTCAAGTACCTTTTACTCATGTGGAAGAAATGTTTGCTTTGTTAGACTTTCAATACTGCCAGTGCCACAAGAAAGTACAGGAAGTTCCAGGTTTGTACTGCTAGATTTTATTAGTAAATTTATGAACAAAATGAAAGAAAGAGTAGCCTGTGCATTTTAATCCTATATAGACAACGTCTACTGAGTTCAGGAGAGAAAAAAAAATATATATATATGCTTCTTTCACATTTTACATAAAAGAAAGAGGAAAAAAACCTATAAAAATCTGTTGAAGAGGCTCCTGAAGGTGGTTTTTTGTTTTCTTTTTTTGAGATTTTCTTAAAAAGTAACAAGGGGCAAAATATTATGCCCAGATAACATATATGTCCTTTGGGTGGTAGAGAGGGTCGCTCACAAAACTGCATTTCATGCCCATCACCATCAGCTCCTTTGCTGACCTGGTCATGCCTTTGTCCCATGGCTACAGACAGCAGAACGTAGCTTAACTGACATATGACCTAAATCAGATTTACAGACAAATCAAATCCTCATTTCCAGGGAATTTGTTTCGAGGCTTACATTAAGGCAACTTGCAACCTAGGCTCAGCAGAGATCATTTTTTTAAATCTTTTGATATGTTGTACTTTAAAAGGTTTACCATGTCTACAGCAGACATTGACCTCATTCAATTCTGCCATGGAAATGGCAACACTACGATGTATTTGAGATTTTAATTTATGTCAGTACACCAAAGATATGGTATAGCAGAAAATAAAAAAAAGTGATGAATCACCAGCTGAAGATTTTCAATAAGAAAATACCTGTAAATTAAGGACAATATTTTCAAAATGAACAAGGCTTCAGAAGCAGAACAATGCAGAAATCCAAAAATAAATGTTATAGTACTCAATTTTAAAGACAGTATTAGCTATTTTGTCTTGGGTAATGGGGAAGAGAAGGTGACAGATTAGAGTTGGGGAGAGGGAAATCATGCAGGCTCTGATTAATCAGAACTGTCTACCCATATTTGCCTACACAAGCAGAATTAAAACCATCAAACAAGTTTTAGTGCTAGATCTCAGAGGCTGCGGTGGAAATAATACGCCCTGACATTTTTAGAGTTAAAGTGATAAGGATGAGAGCAGCATTTTGTCGTTAGAAGTCCTGTGGTCATTTGCAGAGAATGCCCCGGCTGTACTTTGAGAAGAAAGAGTTAAATTACTCAGAGCTATTACATCCTGTCTGCTGCTTGGCGGGACCACATACTGTGACAGCTTCGAGCTTTACATCCTCTACAAACTGACATTTTCCACACATACCGAGTGCATCACACTGTTCAGCTTGTTTTCTCTATTAGCCTTAGCAATTAAAAAGGCAGCACTTTCTCTGCTAAGAGGTGTGCCAACCCCTCCTTTTTTCCTTTATGGTTAAACAGCAGAACTTTACCTTTTTCATTTAGAAAGGTTCTCTTTTCATTACTAGGGGCATCGATACATGCTACATGGCTTTCTTTTTAAAACAGCTTTCTTTTGTTGTGGCTGGGATTCTTTTGTTCATTTCTTCTTCTTAATTAAGATATAACATAGTAAATTTATATTCAGTTCAGACCACATCTGAACAAGTCCATAGCTCAAGTCCATAGCTCACCCAGACCATCAAAGCTGATACAAATTTCAAATAAGGATCCATTATACACATTTATGTCATGCTGCCCATCAGTGTTTCTTCCACTGCCTTGGTACAAACAAAAACAACAAATGGAAAAGGTTAATCTAGACCAGAGCTAAACCTATATAAAAAAAAAAAATACTGAAGTCTACACTAATGAGTCATTCCACTGCTCCATAATTATCTCTGTGACAAATACACTCTGAAGTACTCATAACAGAAACAAAGCCTTTACTGGCTTTCAGACATCTGTCACTACTGAACTCCGCCTCCTGCCCTCTACATCCCCCATTTTACAGTCCCTTTCTCTGCCACTGCATTACTCCATGTTTATGGTAAATAAAAGTGAATTCCAACAGGGTTTAACAGAGAGGCGACTTGGTCTTTTGGGTACAACACTGGGCAAGTGCATACAGATCTCCCGGCTTCCAATCTGTCTGTCATTCATTTGATGACTTTACCTACCTATGCCTACTCTGTCTCAGAAAGCAGGAGGCATGAAATATCCAGGCAGTTATTTAAATGTCAGGAGAAGAAAACAAAGGCGGTCAGCTCTGCTCTTCCTCTAAATGGGTAAGATCTTTGCAAGGGTTCCCCAATGCCTCAACCTCCTTCCTTCAGCAGGCTTTTTCTTCTCCATATTCTTCCACTTTCAGGTTGGTGGGTAACACATTCATAATGTCCCCAAAGGAGGGACAGTTGATCTCAGAAGAGCGAAATTGCCAGGGAACACCCAGGATCCAAATTTTAAATTATAGCAGAGAATAATCTGATCATACTGACAAACTGTGTATAAGCTCAGTCAGTTTATGAAATTGCACATGCCAAATCTCGTGTCTGGAACAAGAGCCTCTCCACATTAGCCCTCACACAGGCATGGTGTGCAGCAGTACAGCATCTCTTGACACACCAGATGCCATTAGGAGGTTGATTCCTTAATCTGTTGACCAGCTGTGTCTCCAGCATGGAATTGCTAGAATTGAAGGCAAATGATACCCCACCTACCAGGGCTCTAACGCTTCACAGGGCCCTGCTAGAAGATACTCTTCTCCTGTGTCCTAGTGTTTTGGTCACCACTCTGCCATCCCTACTATCAGATGCTGTCCTTGTCATACAGCTTGAGACAAAATTTTTTTTAGTCCACACAGAGGAAACAAGAGGTATGTAGGGGCCCATTATGCAGTAACTTTGTTGCAATATCCTACTAAGACAGAGAACCTGTCACTGGTTGTCTAAGAGCCAAACTGGTTCAGACCGAGAAACCATTTAACTCAGAAAGCTGTCTCCAACATGGCTGTGACAGCTAAGGAAGAGTGATATATATCAGGGCAAGCATATAGGATACCTGCCCCAAATATTTTGTGGACTTCCTCTTGACACGTCTGGTTTAGTTTCTTCTGAAAAGAATTCAGTTTGTGCAATGCAAGACCACTCTGTGATGTGAGGCATATTAAGTGGGGAGGATCAGGGGGTTTGCTTCAAAAATGCACTCCTGATGCTTGTGTAAACACAGAGATAAGTAAGGTAGAGGAAAAACCAACATTGCTTCCACCTGAACTCATCTAAACTTCTTGAAGCCACAGCATTCTCCAGAAAGGAGTTCCACAGATCTGCTGCCTGCTGCAGAAATAATTACATGAATTACCCCCTTTTTGTTTGCTTTGCACCTGGCCCCGACTACTGCCATTTGACAGCCCTTAGTTCTTAGACTGGAGGAGACGGCAGTCAAGCCCTATTTACATGCCTCCCCTGATGTAGGAGACCTCTACCTATTCCATTCCCTGCAACTCTTCTCTTTTCCAGACTGAAAGGACACACCATGTGAAGTCTTCCTAACATGGAAGCTGTCTGTATGATCATCCTCACTGCTCTTCTCTGAACATTTACAGTGCTAACAGAACCTTCTGAAATAAGGTTTCATGCTGTCAAACCATGGCTTATAAAGGTAGTATATGCTCGCTGTGTCACCCTCTATTCCTTTCCTAACAGTTGTTAACATATGGTTAACATTAATGCGTCTTAACATTTGCCTTCTTGATCAGCACTGACCTAATGCACTCATGGAACCATCTGTCATTATCCCAAAACCTGCTCCTGAGTGCAACACCACAATTTGACCCTAAAAATGAACAAGAATTTACAGTCGAGTCTGTAATAACTGGAATAACATTTAATGTAATATAGGAATCGTCTGTTCAGATGCATGTTAGTACAAGAAAAGCTGCCATTAACACATTACACTGCTCTTCCACAAGTTTCTAGCCATTATCATATGGCCATTTCTTGCTACACTACAAAGTCATCATCTAATAACCAAACTCTTAATCCTAGTCTCCTGGAATTTTACACATTTAGTCTAGCATCTGTCCCATTTTCCTTTAATCCATCCTTTTGGCATCTGTGCGCCTTGCTTGTCTGTCTTAAGGTTTTACACCATTTACAATATATTCCAAGTGAAAAGACCAGCTATTGCCTCTATTTCTGGCAGACAAGTAATCAAATAAAACAAAGAAAACCCTTCTAAGAGTTATGCAACAGTATCTTCTTTTCCCCCATGATCTTTTTGCTTCAAGTCACAAAGAATTTTAAGCCTAGCTTTTCAAATACCTATCTGTGTATCAAATTTGCTGTGGAAGATCGGTACTGACTGATCTCATCTAAACAGCGTTTCTACTGACCTGAGTGTATACTTGGATCAGTAAAAAGCCAATCTATGATACACATGGTTTGTTTATAGAGACCTATCCAGAATATACAGTTCTTTCAGCATAAGGAGGAGGTCAGACAGAAACAAATGCAGCTGTCTGTGCATTCCAACTGCACCTAAGCCTACCTAAAAGGTCGCCTTCTTTAGAACTGTGATGCTACAGTGACTTGCATGATCATGTTGCCCTGACAACCAATGGAGATCCTCTTTACAGTTAATCTAGCAGACAGCTGTATTTTTGGGACAGATAGCCCTGAGTTTCATCGCTTACCATCGCTCGTATTTCCTACCCCCCCAATAAAGCATGGAGATTATAAAAAACAAAAGTGCATTGTACAAACCTAGAGTGTGCTTAACTGGTGTTACTGCTTTGTTGCATCCCTTTACATTGGTTGCCTGTCTGGTATTCTTGAAGCACGGATCAGTACATGAGAGTCTGCCTCTCAGTCTTGGAGTGTTTTGATTTACCAAAAAAAAAAATAAAAAAAAAAATCCAAGAAAAACTGCACACATACCTTCAGGACAGTCCACTGCTCTACAACAATTGCATCATAGCCCTGCATGGGTTTACTGTCTTCAACTGCAACATCTTCAAAGAGGAATACTCCATCCATTGTTCCATGTAAAGAATCTGTGAAAACACAGGGTTATCTCTAAGTTTTATGGAAGACATTCCACATGTAGTGAGCTATTTGAATTTATTAATACCAAATTCTTCCAAGGATGCTAATAAAAAAAGTGAGCAGACCTTCCTCTGATACTCCAGCTTTATTAACTGAATGAGACTGATATCTCTAACAGTTTTTAAGAGCAATCTTACTCTCTAATAGCAAACCTCACTGTCCACTGCTATTACAGAGTTTGTCCTCATAAAACACAGGTGTCCTATTTTGAGCAGGCAAAATTAATTCAATCCTCAGTTCAGCAGTACTGCTCACCTCCTTCAAGTTAGACACGCACTTTGGGGGCTGTTAATAGTTATTATAAGACCATGTATTATGTCAGCTTTTCAAGGGCTTTTGAAGGTACATTGATACTACTGACTATATCCATTCATTCACACAAGTCAGAACCCTACATATGGATCAGCTGTTGCAGTGATCTACATGGACTAACGATGATCTGGCATATCTAAACAGTGTGAAAGAAAAGATACATTCATAACTATTTAATCAATTTATGAAGGCATTTTGACCATCTGGTTCAGTGGCTCTCTATTCTCATTTGCATTCCCAGCACGGTTTTTCAGACAACGCATACTATTATAGTTACTTGAACAGCACTTTTTCCTTCAACTTAGCTGTATACTCTATAATCAGCAATCACTCCCATATGCAAGAACTTAAGTTTTGTCAGCTCCATGACAGAACAGAATCAGAATAACTGAAAAAAAGACTTACCTTTCCTTGCTAAAATAAGGTAAATGATGAAGCAATAGAATTATATTTAGAAAAAACTGTAAATAAGCAGTACTGTACTCTTTATGAACACAGAAAACTCCTCTCACATTGTCACAAAGCGTGTTTTTCAGCCTTTCTAGTTTAAATAATACTTTTACCTTGCATGATTGATTATAAAGACCCTGCTTATCCCCTCCTTAAGTGTTGCATTTTGCATGATAGTTTCTTTACAATTTTAAGGAAAACTACATTCCTTGCACTGGTATGAGACATGTTTTTGAAATACAACCACACATGCCAAACGGACAGATTCCTGAACAGACAGGAGAGTCTTCTGGATAAGGCTGCTTAGCTCTTTCATCAGGTTCTTCTGCTTTCCCTGGTGGATGTTATGAGGTCAAGAAATGCCAGTGGGAACGCATTCCTGCCTCTAAGGGAAAATATGTACCAAACTCAGAACCAATTTTCACAAAGGAGGTAGTGAAGAGGATTAAGAGGCTTCCTACCTTTTGCAGACACAATCTCAGTCAAAATCTTCTGAAGTAATTATATGATCTTAATTAAACTTATTATCTGGAAATAATAAATTTAACAGACTCCTACAGTTGGAGGCTTATGTCTACAAACACACTCTAGCCAGACTGTTGTTGCAGGTGTCAAGCATTTCCACACCCCTTTGCATGGTCCACTACTCTCTCTTGCTGCAGTTTCAATCAAGTCATTAAGTTGTAAGTGAGCAGATGCAAAACTCATGTCTGAACTACAACAAGATTTTTTTTTTTTTTTCATTTGGTTGTGAAAGAAAAAAGTTGTAAACCACTTACTAGGGACTCTCCTTGGGATTCTGCTGGGAGATTCAAAGTAGTAAAAAAAAAAAAAATTACACTGTGTACGTCCACAGTGGCTGTCTCCCCAGACAGGTTTCCTGTAACTCCATTTAGAATAAATAGGGATGAAGACTCCTTACCACTACAGTAAGCCAGTATTATACATTGATCCAAGGAGGACGAACTGGACTACAAAGCTGTAGCTCCTGCCATCTAGACAAATTTTTCATCGAAGCGAGGAGAACTGGCATTTTTGTTGTGAAATAACAGGCCAGATCATTAAGTAGTTTGGTTTGCAGGTTAGAAAACGTAGGGAGAACAAGCTTGCCACATACAAATAGGTACAGGAGTTAATTATCTTATTTCCTTCAGAAATGGCACTTTGTTAGACGTGGGAACCAACTCAACTTCTGTGCAGTGTATCACGTTCCAACACCCACACCCATGTCCAAATCTATTTTAAGATGCATAACGTACAAATAACTCTAATTTTCCAAAGCTGGGATGACAGGATGGCACCTAAGGCTGAAATCAGAAACCCATAGATCCCTGCTAGACACAGACACCCAGGTCTCGCCAGGAAGCTTTATACAACGCCGGTGTACTGTATCATGAATTCTCTTAACGAAATTCAGCGTCGCACTGTTGGCACAACTGCAGCTTCAGCTCGCCCCACGCATTTGCCAGCTAATTAATAAGCGATCAAAACACAATCAGCATGCGTGTGTTTACACTCGCTCATAAATCACCCTTTATGTTTCACTCTGCTGCACATTCCACTCGTGCAGTTCACAGCTTCCACATATGTGAACATTATGGCACATACGTAATATTTTAGAAACTAATAGCTGAGCTCATGAGACCCTACAGGCAGCAGATAAACTTGACTGCACTTCCTTGTTGGATGTACAACGATTACTGTTGAATGCTACATCCAGTCAAACCTAAGAGCCGTTAATTTTTTGGCCTGGAAAGAAGCCTATAGAAAATGAGAAAACTAGAAGGGGAAAAACAATGAGGGAGAGGCAGCTGTTGCATACTGGTGCTCAACAGAGTGACACTGGTGAAAAACTCTGTAAGAGAAACTGATTGATGGCACTAAGATTTTCCCCCTTAACCATAACCCAGTCTCCTCTCTACCTGTCCTGCCACAACATTTAAACTTTCATGTCATGAATGCATGTCTGCCAATTCTCACACCTTGGCTGTACATATTCCCTTTTAAGGGTCATATACCACTCTTCGAGAAGAAAGGGGGAGGTAAAAGAAAGAATAATTGGATTATTAATTCCTTCGCATGTGAAGCATTTGGGATACTGAGAATAATTGGGGGAAAGGAAAAAGCAGCAGAAAAAGAGCTAACAGGGTCGTATTTTGGAGAAAAGGCACACATAACCACACTGTGCTGTCAGGATCAGCAGGATTTTCAGGGAAACTCTCACATAGAGGTGTGGAAGGGCAAGGTGATGGACAGACGCACTGAGTCTACCTGCAATACCTTTATCACACAGATGCTCTTGAGTCTGCAGCAACATAAGTCTACAGTCACATGTCCTAGACCTGGCCCACTAGGTGAGATTCACATAATCTAATGTTAGATATTTACGATATAGAGGTCTACAGCTTAGTCATCCAAGGCTCTCTTTACAATTGATGGAGAGACTTGCATTGTTTCATTCAGGACTGTTTCAGAGAATCATAGAACAATTCAAGTGGATGGGGACATCAGGAGGTCTCCAGTCCAATCTCCCAGTGCAGGCCAGAGCTGTATCTAGTTGCATCTTGAAAATCTCCAAGGATGCAGACTGTACAACTTCCTGGGCAGCCTCTTCCACAGCGTGACTGCTTTAATGATGAAAAAAAGTTTTCTTTATATCAAAATAGGACCTCTCTTGTTTCTATTTATGCACATTTTTTCTCATCCTCCTACCATACACCTCAGTCAAGAGCCTGGATCCATCTTCTTGATAATCTTCTCATAGGCACTGCCAGGCACTGTTAGGTCCCTCAAAACCTGTCCTTTCTCCAGGCTGAACCAACCCAGCTCCTTCAATCTTTCCTCAGAGGTCAACTGCTCCAGCCACTGACTATCTTGTTGGCCCTCTGCTAAACTAGCTCCAGTTTGTCAACATCTTCCTTGCCCCCTTTGGGGGAGAACCCAGAAATGAACATAGTATGTGCTCTAGATGCAATCTAATGAGCATCAAGTAGAGGAGGATCATCACTGTCTTTTATCTACTGGCTATATTCTTGTCATTATAGTCTGGAACGCTGTTGCCTTCTCTACTGCTAGGGCATGCTGCTGGCTCATCTACACCTTACTGCCTACTAACATCTCCCAGGACCTTTTCAACAGAGCTGACACCCAGCCGTGCAGTCCCCAGCCTGGATTAGTGAAAAGGTCTCTCCCTTCCCAGAGGTGGGACATCTGTCCTCATGGAATTTCAAAAAGCTCCTGCTGGCACGTTCTTCCAGCCTGCCCAGGTCCCTCCAGATCACAGCCCAGTTCTGAAGCACATCAACCGCACCCCTGAGTATGGGATCGTTTGCAAATGTGACAAAAGCAAGCCCTGTTGCCTCCCCTGCATCATTGATAAAGTTGTTAAACACAAGAGGTCCCAAGATACATCTCTGTGGTACTCCACTTGTTACTCCAGGTAAAGTGTGACCAATTAACCATGATCCTCTGAGCCTAGCCATGCAACCAGTTTTTTACCTGTCTGGTTATTCTCCCATGTAGGCTGCAGGGTCCTAACTTGGATAAAAAAACATTTTGGGAACCACTGCCAAACTTCCTTGATGAATTCACCCAAAATAACATCTACTGCTTACCCTTCATTCACAAATCTACTGACTTTATCACAGAAGACAATCAGTTTTATCAAGTCTCCAGAAATGTGTTCCAAGAGGACTCACTCAGTGATTTGCTGGTGAAGTGTGGCTGACCTACTCTGTAGGTCACTAGATTGTCCTTTTGGCCTTTTTTTAAAGATGGATGCAACCTTTGCCTTTCTTAAGTGTTGGAAACCTCCCCTGATCTCCATGACCTTTCAAAGATGACTCAGTGTGGCCTTGTTATGACATCAGCCAGCTCTCTGAGCACCCTTGGATGCAGACCATTTGGTCTCAGGAACTCAAGCAATCCCAGTCTTGATCTTCATCCACTGCTGCTAGTCATGTACCTCTTTGAACCTTGCCTTGAAGCTCAGAGGCCTGGAAGACTGTCAGTGAAGACTAAGGCAAAGGATGCACTGAGTATCTCAGTCTTAACCAGGCCTGCTGTCACTAAATCACCCACTCCAATCTATCTGATCTCTTTTAGGTATCTGATGAGGATGAGGTGAATCACAACACAAATCCTACTGACTGTATTGGTTTAGGCCTACATCTCCATTAATTACAATGGCACTTTTGGGTGACAACTCATATGCAGATACATGCAGGGCAGATGCCTACATTTATTCATCCAAATCTTACCTAACCTATCTTCAAAGATCAGTCATCTAAAGCTTTGGATGGTGAGATGGTCTTTCCAGTTTCCACTGTTTCTCATGCAAGGTATTTCCTGATTCTGATGCAGTTGTGTTCTCTTTTGGTAATCTCTTGTTTAACAAGATTTAGCTCCTGGAACTTAACCTACATTAAAAAGGTCTTTAGTAATTTCATACATTAGTTCACTTGCAATAGGGCAGTAAGGAATGCCAATAAAAAAAAAAAAACCAAAAACATTTTGACTTTGCTGTTTGTGGTATCACTTCCCAATCTCTACTCTTGAATTGACATAACTTCATTCTTTCTTAAAGAAAAGGCTCTGAACATAAAGGTTACAATCACTGTCCTTCCTCTGAAAACATTCTATTACCACTGCATTTTTTATTAAGGTATCCTACTGTGCACAAAAAGCTATTTTCACTGGGTTGTATAAATATTTGATGTAGCTCAGTTGACAAAAAGCTATTTTGATGTTCTTGTTTCTGCTTTACCAGAAGTATATGGGAAAAGATTTCTTACTTTACCATGACAGCTTTCCTAGTGGGCAACAATTTTCCCCTTGTTGTCTTTGAACTACAAATCCCTCTTACCTAGGAAACTAACCTTTAGGCTGCTGTTGCTCTCAATGAGGAAAACTAGCTATCTGTGGCTTTATGTGGCGTGACCTGAATGTTGGCCTTTGCTTCATTTTTATATTCCTCCCTCCTCCTGAATCTTTTCACCTTCAGTACACAGAGAGAAAAATAATTCTATATGGATGATAAAAATCCCAGCCACTTCAGTGGAAAAGGTGAATATAATTGGCCAAATGCATCACTGATTCATCTCTGTCAGAGGCAGTACAAATACAACAATCAGTCTGACTCTCTAAAAACCTGACTACTTTCCTCTTCCAAGCAACTCACATTTTGTTTCATTTGCTTTAAGTACTCTCAAAGTTTTCTGATTGGCTGGCTGGCTTCTAAGTTTGAAAGACAGGAAATTCACAGACAGAATGGTAAAACAAATTCAAGAATGCCAAGCATTTAAAAATCTGCAGTTCAAAACAACCAAAGATGAGCAGGCTTGTGATTACTCTGTTAAGGCATCAAAATATAGCCTTAGCTTTGACTCTTCCTCCTCCTCACTCTCATCTTCTCACACTATTAATTTGAGACTTGCTGTTCTAGGAAATAAAGACACCCCACCTGTCACATCCTTTCCATTGCAGTGGTATTAATCTGTAGCTTGCTGCTACAGTCTCCACTTCTCACTACAAGAGGGCAAGGGTGAAGTCCTACAACCACTTTAGATCACTAGGCAGGATCAGTTTACATCTGGGACTCCAGGCAGAATTAGCAATGACATGAGTTAGATGAAAAACATCAGCAAGTTACTGAACCCCAAATTTAAATATCTTATTTTTAAACATAAGCACATTCAAGGACTGAGCAAGCTGCTGTTTCTAACTTACTAGCAAAATCTGAATATATTTTATATATGGTATAACTGTGTGGTTTACGTATTGTAACTTGCAATTGTCTTATATTTCTGTTTATAATTATCTAGTCAATAAGCAAAAAGAAACAATTGTTAGCAGTGAACTTTAAAACTCTTTTAAAGACTAATTATTAAACTGTTGGCAGAAGGAAGAAACAGATTTGTAACTACTGACAATCTGGAAATCTTCACTTCATTGGGCATTCCAAGGACAAGGAGGGAAAAGAAGATAACAACTCTGCTTTTAAGTCTAATAAGCAAAATAATGAATTTGTACTTTAAGCCAAAGAGAAAACCAGCCCCTAGAACAAAGAAATGTGATATAACCAATTAAAGAAAGTATGTTAATATTACCTTAATTTGGAAGAGGAATAATCAGTGAATAAGGAGACTAGCTATGAAGAGCTGGGTAGGCTGCCATAAAACGCTAGAAAAAAGTAAGGAGACTGGAAGCCCTCAGTCCCCTTGTTCTTCCCTCCTCCCTGTCCTGGGTTGTTTCATACTGGTTGGTATAGGAGTGAAAAAGCTGTTCCATTTCTCTGCAGCCTAGGAAAATTTTCGGATTTAAATCATAAACATTTAACTGCAACTGATAGCAATTTACAGATGTCCTTAGCAAATGTTCTTCTAATAGCATGGGCATGTTCACAGCATTTTAACATAACTGTTCTGATTAATACACTTGTGGAAACCTTAACTCTGAGCTTTTTGACTTCTAAACCTGCTCTTCCTGTAACTGTAAAACGCTAATAAAAATTATTGTTCATCTTCAATCTCTAATCTAACTTAATCCTGAATCTGACCACTTTTATACAATTCATTGTTCTGTTTGTATAGAAATTTTACTGTCATCATTCAAGTCTCCTTTATCTATGTCCGCAGGCAGTTATCCAGCACTCCTCACTTGGTATCCAAGCACATGAACTTCCCCCAGGCCTCTACTATGTAAATGAACTCCAGAAGTTTAAATAATAGAAAAATGCTGTGTTTAAAGCATTTTAGAAAACACTGATAAGCAGTTATTATTAAAGAAAACACTAAGCCTGATAGAGCCAATTAGATTTGCCTCTATGAGTTGCAATTTATACATATGAAGTAAATAACCATTTGTTTTTAAGAAAGTTAACTAGCAATTACAAGGCTTTCCAGGAAGCTGTGTGAAAGCATTCCATCAGCTGAACTTTAGACCTTCCTTTTTTGCTTGCAAAATGAAAAATTAGGATTGCCTGTTAATCTCCTGATTGACTTTTACCAGAACTGACTCATATCACTGTGTTTTATCATGGGTCTTGGAATTCTGACCAGCAGCAAAATGAGAAGAAGATGCTCTGGAAGGAGTTCCCCTGTAATTTTGAGGCACAAACTCACTAATTTTAGTAGCAGTGCCCAATCTATGGGTCACCACATTCCTTTTGAAGAATGCAAAACAAACCAAAATTAGGTGAAAGATTCAGCCATAAGCACTTTAACCACGAAATATACTAGTCACATAAAATTTTCCAGTAAAATTAATCTGGCTGTAACTTGAACATTTTAATGTTCAAGTACTTCTCTTGGTTTGTTCTCATGGTCACGTGGTTATGTCTCTCAGATCCTACTATGCACCAAAGCCTTTCTTTGTACAGCAGGTTGTCTTCAGAGACACCACGGGGGCCAGGAATTTAATACAGACTGGCAACAGGATTAAGCTGGATTCAGTGCTGCATTTTCACAACATGCAAAAATCAGGTTTTTTTAATCTTTTCTTCTTAAATTAAGACCACCTATGAGCACACTAGCTAGGATGAAACAAACAGAGAAGACAATTTTGTAAAATGCTATGCCATGAAGGGGGAAAGGGTCTCTGCAAGAACTGGGGGTAACTGACTACATGCTGGCCAGATGAAACTGGAGGGTCCTTACACTGACCGGGAATCAGACCCAGATGCAGTGTGTGGCTGGACAGCTACAAGGACAGCCACTATCCATTTATGTCATCTGCTTTACAATCTTATTAGTTTAATTCATTTTACTTGGTACTGTTAATTAACTCTGTGTATTTCTGCAATTACAGGATCATCTCTAGTATGTTTATAAAATACAATGCATGATCTGTTTTCCTTATTCAAATGCCAAAATATTTCCTGTGCTTTCATTCCATTTCACTGAAATAGGCTGATCTAAAACAAATCTGCCCCAAGCCTATATTAAAGCACCTCCCAAATGTCTTCTCTTCAAAGATAATGACCTCTATTAGAGGAGAAAGGAAAATAATCACAGCATAATGCTTTCTGTAATTTCCATACCATTTACCATTCCAAGGCTGAAGATGGCGTTTACCAATGAGCCTCCTTTCCTGAAGTGATCTGTCATGTGCTCCAGCCAATTTGCTTCTAAGCTGTTGACAGTCTGCCCATTCCTGGAGATCCTCATAGGGATAGTCACTGTATAATACTGGCTGCATCTTTGAGGCGTTTTTGGCTTGTTGAAGAGAGCGAAGATCTCTGCTTCTACCAAAAAGTAAAAAATGGAGTAATGCAACAACGGTATCATAATAGTTTAGCTAAAACAATGTATAACCCACTGTTTGCCCTTGCCTGACACACTGTGCAACTGTAAAAAATACTTTGGGATGTGGTTATCTCCTTAATACATTTCTGCAGTGTCCAACGCAGTAGGGTCCCAAAATCCATTTTGATTGTTGTTACAGTATTTGTTACTTATAACAGACTCACTGTTGATAATAAAACATTTAAAGACAGTCATACCTGAGTATTAATGGACAACCACCCTACTGGAGTTATTAGTGTAAACCAAGATAGGAAAACATGCTCCACAAACTGCTCTAAGTACTGTAGCAGTCACAGAATCACGAAAAATTAAGGCACAGAATACCTTCATTTTTCTACTGAATGAATCGTTAAAAGAGCTGTGACGCTGAGGACAGTTCAAACACAAAATCTTACTGCAACTTTAGGAGGAACTGCATTCTGTAGATCACGGCCAATAAACTAAAGTATTAAATAACTTGGTTTTGATAATACAATGGTATAGAACCAGCAAGTACTAGTCTCATCTAAAGAAAATGCAATGAACCATTAATGTAGAGATTACGCTAGCTGATTTGTTGATTTACTCTGGGTCTGAGCCAAGGCGAGACATTAACACAACAGCAGATGAATTTTGGAAGTCAAGTTGTGAAAGGTCTTACAAATGAGAACATTTTCTAGACTCTGCTCCATATCCCCTCTAGTATATCATAGGAGCAGTTAATGTAGGCTTACCATTACAAAAAAGTCATTGTTAACAGCAAAGCTGAGCTTTCACAGCCTAGAATCGGAAGCAAGTTTAAGTGCAGATACATCTTCCAAATTCTCAGAAGGGTACAGCCATCAATAAAATTACCAAAAAAAATTTTGTTGAGGTTATTTTACATTATTAATGGACATAGAAATGGATGGTAAAATTTCTATTGACTTCCAAATGCCAAAATTTCTCCCTAAATAAATCAATATAAAAGGTAAAGACATTATATGAAATTCATTCATTCAATAAGCTCTTCTTGTTTCCAAGTTATTATATTCTAATCTCAAGTATTAAAGAAAGAGATGTCAAAGGAAATGTTAAGATTGCTCTCTAACAAATGTCACTGAGCAAGCAGTGTGTAAATTGAAAGAGGTACTAGAAGGGAGATGGTCAGAGACAGGCTGGCAGCACTTGAAGAAGAGAGCAGGAAGCTCATGATATAACCAAACATGAAAAAGAGACCTAATGATCTCAGACATGAGCCATGATTGAAATAGAGTAGAAAGGAATAAACTACTAACATGAATCCTCTTGCTGTTTGCCACTTGTTTAGAAAGAACAAAATTATGATAATCCCAACTGAGAAGAGCATACACAGAAAACTGCTACGATCGTTTTGATTCTGATCCCCAAAACAGACTCATGTTGGAAATGTAGATCTTTTTGGTGGATATGAAGACTAACAATAGCTAATCATGGAAGCGGAAAACTGTAGGGAGATGGTACTTTGGATTTGACACTGGGCTGATGACAACATGCATTTAAAATGTGTGGGAGTCTTTCAGTTGTTGACTTGGTTTGTCACCGTTACTGACTGTATAGTGCACCAGTCCTCATCACTGTTCAAGTCACTATTGACAACAGTTTTCACCAGCAAGTCAGACTGCTCAAGTATGGACAAAGACACCTTCAGTTTGGTTCTAGGTAACACAGCACTTTTGGACATACCATTGGAATATCTGTGCCTTGTTCACAGGCAAATCATTTTCAACACTGCTTTGAGGAGCCCTTTAATAAAAGCAGAAGTGAACAAGCACTACAATTCAGGAAAAAAGATGAAGCATAAAAATAACACTTGAATAGTATAAAACCCAAAATAACAACAAAATTAAGATTCCACAAATAGTAAGAAATATTACATTTTTTTTTCTGAAGTTTTATGTAGGGAAGAAGGAGTTTAAGAGTAGTAACTTCCTATGGAATAAGTAGGTTAACTGGAAAAAAAACCCCAACATCTGATGCTTTCTATCTTCACGTTCCCAAGGAAGGATGGAGAACTGGTGCCAAAGACTGAAATACATTTTCCATGGGAGGAAAAGGGAGTGGTGTAATAACACAAATTCATTCAAGAGTAATAAAGAAATCAACAATGTTGTACAGGCAATAGATTTGGGAAAACCCTACTATAGGTGAACTGTCACATAAAACTGCTGTCTCAGACTTTCAGTCTTGGACAGTATTTGAATAACTCACCAATTAAAAAAACTGTATGAGAAATAAATAAAGCCAAAAAGCACTCAGAGAAAGACAAATAAATAAGGAAACTAAAGGCATTTTAAAAATAAAATCTCTCATCTGGCACATCAGCAGCTACAATAAAATCTGGTGGTGTTACAGACAGATAGCATTTGGGGATATTGGAGGTCGTCAGCTTCACATTAGGCAGAAATATTAAGAACATGGTTACTTCTAACAAAAGATTTCCACTGTTCAGTACGGAGAAGAATAGCATCAAAAGGATGATAATAAACTTGCTTGGTTAACTCTCTCAAAGACAGTGTATATAAAAAGAGAAAGAACTGGTCTGATTAGACTTGGAGATAACTAATTTAGAACTATAAAACTAAGACTGTTTTTATAATGTGTAAGATTCTAATGTAAATCAGAACAATTTTTTCAAATAATAGCTATAGTTTGACTAAATCTGGCTGCCCCCTTGTCCAACAAAAAATGAAGAAAGTATGGTGAAAGGTTACTAGAGTGTGATCCAAATCTCAAGGCAAAAATCTAATTACACCAAAATGCAACGGAACCCAAGACAATAGTCCAAGGAGGCTACAATGCAAAGACAATCTCAGTCCTACATACAAAATCCCCAAAGGGGTAGGATTGTTTGACTGAATCTATGTAACACATAAAGAATAGGGATAAATTAAAGTCAAGGACAGTACCAGCTGAGAGGAATGTGGATGGAATTTCCTTACGTAGATTTGTAGCTTGTAAGGCAAGCAAGCAAAGTGGGGAGAGAAATGAGTGTACACACTGTTTTCTAGGATTTCAGCAAATAGAAGAAAGAAATGTGTTGAGGTTTAAACTGGAAATGGGGCAGGAATATTTTTTTCTGATGACTTTTAATTTTCTAGATTACTCTGGTGTACATCCTATTTTGAACTACAATTCCTGCTACGGAAGTAACCTCTGAGCAACAAACACCTTAAGGAGGGTACTTTGAGACCTCAGCTGAGACTTTTTTTTTTATGGCATAAAATGACATTTAAAAGTGGAAAGCACACCTGAGGAGAAATATGTCAAAGAAATGAAAGAAAGAACACTAGTATATGAATCTTATAAAAAGAAGAGGAAAAAAAAAAAGAGAATTGGAAAGCAAATTATTAGGAGCACCATTACCAAGAGGACCTTTATTAGGAATTAGCAAACATGAGTCATTAACAAAAATAACTGCTGCTTTCCAATAATTACAATTCTGACTGTAGCACTAACGCCAGCCTGACTATAGGGTACTAGGAGACTTCAGAGTCCAGATCACATATATTCCTGCTCTTCCTGATGTGGTTTAATTTCAGCTATCTGTTCACCTGCTACAAAGGGGCTAACTGTGATAAGGCTTTGTGATTTATTCCTTCTATTACTGCAAAAGCTTGTCAGGCAGATTAGCAGGGCTTTTATTCAAATGGACAAAAAGGATACAAAGATCAAGAACTCTCAGGGTATTGCAACAAATACAGACAGGAACCAATTCAGCTGAACAGCAGACAAAAATAAGTCTTTACACTCAGGCATACAAACAGGCCATAACAAAGTTGCACCCGCCTATGTCGTCTCTTCATTTGCCATCTGACTGACGCTCAGTCATCGTCAACTGTATAACCAGGTTGAAACCAGGTTAAGTGGCTCACTTGGTGCATCTTTTCTTCGCTGTTACAGTGGTAAGGTCCTCCCCGCATCCCCACCCCCCAAAGGAGCTGGGAACATAATTGAAGCAATTTTAACTTGGCTTTTATGTACGAAAGGTCACTACAATACTTACTGCCAGTAAGTGGTTTTAAGCACTGTGCTGGTGTTTCATTCTCCACAAGTCCATTCGGCTTGTCTGCTGCTTCTGTTGCACTTGGGTTTGTGTGTTGAAACTGTTCTTCGTTCCCCTTTGCAGACTTGAGATTCTGCTCTTCAGTAGCCTGTCCTTCACCTCTCCAGCCCTCCCTGGAAGTGCCATGTTGGTCAGCACTTTCCTCACTCGGTGCTGGAGTATTGCATCCATTAATGTCATCTATTTTTTCGCCATCCGATGAAGCATGATCCTCAGGGTAATTTGAAACATTTTTATTATCTCTTGATTGCACAGAGTTGTTACTGGCGGGTGTCAGGGAGGTGCTGACAAGACAGTTCTTTTGGGAATGGTACTGAGGTATAATTCCAACAAATTTCAAGCCTTGACTTGCAGCATCTTGAATCTACAAGTCAAAGAAGATTAGATTTTTAACTGTCAAGCTTTCTTAGCTAAATAGAAACACAGAAAATAACACCCTTCAAGGCAGCTAGCATGTCATTTTGCTTCTATTGTCCACTACCATGAGAAATTGTCATATTACATTTACATAAAAAGTTTCATTCTAGAGAAGCAGAATGAAAAATTCCCTAAGCCATTTGAAATAATGTGAAAGTGGAGAAAGAAGGGGAAAAAAAAAACAAAAAGAGGAGAAAATGCCTACATATTTCTTCACAAGGGACAAAGTATCTGTTTGAAAAGTTTATTTATGCTAAATTACCAGAAGTGGTATTACTCGCACAAAGTTTTAGTATCAATCTTATGAAGTCAGGGACTTAATATTACATCTACTGCTGTATTAGGTGTGTGATTATGACATTTATGCAAGGAAAAGGTTAATAATTCTGTTATATGCACCATTATAACAACAGTTGTTGTTTGTCCTATTTTGGATTGAGACACAAATGGAATATTTTCTCATAATGAGTACATAACAGCAGAGCTATTTTAATACATCACTTTTGGGAAGATACAGAACTCAGAATAGAAAAAGGCATTGTGAGATGAGCTAAGGAGAAGAAGAAAAATGGAAATTAAGGAGCACTATTATTAATCCTGTACACTTTAGGTAAAGAAGGAAAATGAAGGAATGAAATCACAAAAGATCCTAAGAAAAAGCATTGGGCTAGTAATAATGACAATAAGATAAAGGCAGAATTAACTAAGGAAGGTTCGAGACGAAGCAGAAAGACAAATCTCTTTTAGGCAGACTCGGCACCACAGACGCACCATCCATTCGAGTGACCAGCATCACACTCCTCAAACCCAGGAGAAGCTGCAGCGAGAGCCAGACTTCTGTGCAAATATGAGTGTTCGCTGATTCATTTCTCAATATCACTCACCGAAAAGGAAAGGTTTCCATGTAATGAATGTATACTCTTCATATAATGTAGTCTAAATATACACAAATATTTAAAAAAAAATGCCTTGAGAATGGAGAAATAATTTCACTTTCTCTACATACCACATAATGCCATACAGTTAAAGTGTTTTAATTATTTTTCGAGGCTCAATTTACTATGAACTTATGTGGAATAGTTCAGGCCTTTTTTTTTTTAATTCCCAATAGCAAGTAAATAGAAATAATTTTGTACTTTTTTTTTTTTTTAATATAAGAGGAAGCTCATTTCTGCATCTTTTGTGGAAGAGTTTTATTGGGGGGTTTTTTGTTGTTTTTTTTTTGGTAATGAATCATCTACTTCCTGGTAACGTGTTACTGTTCTGAATACACAAACCTACAGATGATACCTGATCAACAACAAGAACTTCCTCTTTCAAACTGCTATTATATTTTCCATGTTAAATTAACTCTTGATTTCATGATCACAGGAACTTAAACAGAGCTCTCCAGGAAACAAGGCAACGGTCTTCACAGGTGTTCAGCCTGGCGAACATGGGATGCTGACTTAACTAAAGCTTGTTGCTCAAAAGGACAATAACCTCCAAACAAAAATACTACTAGCAGTATCCTGATCAAATGAGTATCTGTCTGCAAAGAAAGTTAGCATGTCACTAGCTTGCTCAGAAGGGTTTAAGTGAATGTCAATGATAGATGCTTAATTAATTAAGCATGATATGCTTAATTATCCTGACTCCCTGTTGTAACTTTACAAAGACTGTTTTTATACAGTCAACGATAGAGCTACAAATGCAGTTCGTCTGTTACGACTAATGTACAGACACACCACCACATTTGTTTAGCAGGTTGCAGGGCAGCTAATTATAGAAATTTAACTAGTATGCAACTGTTAAGAGTTTAAGGATAGTACCTAGGTAGCAATTTCATTGGTCCTGGTCAATAAAGACTGCTTGTCAATCTACACCAGACTCTCCCACGCTGTGATCTGGATGAGAACAGCTTTCACAGCTATTGTAGCAATGTTTTACAGTCTTGGCTTGCTTGGGAGGAAAAAAAAAAAAAAGTGTTTGTTCTAAGGAATACCCGATGTTCAGGTTTTTCTTCTGAGACTTTTGTTCTCAGAATGGAAATCAGAGGAACTAAGGACTGAATGATAGTCTAAGCCATATTAGCCTAATAGCAGAAAGACTGGAAAAAGAGACTGTATCTCCAAGGCCCTTTCCCAACAAGTTAATTGGCAGTACACAGAATGCAAAATCTTATTTAAACCTATATTTCAAATTTTCCCAATTACATAAGGGACAACCAAGCATCTCATTATTTTCCATAAAGTCAATTTAGCAGGAAATGTTACATCAACAGTGCAATGTAAGCTGCAGAACAGCAAAGTGATGTATCAGCAGACGCAAACATTCCACAAAGCCATGAAGAGGCTAGCTCTCATCATAAATCAAGCATAAAGCCTGAACATTTTCAAACTACAAAGACAATTTGGGTTTTTTAGCCTCCTGTTGAGACCTTAAATAGTACAAAATTTTAGTTGCCTTCACATCCAGAATGAATTACACCATCCAATATACATTCACATTTCTTGTTTCTGTATTTGAAATAGTGAATATTTGAATTATAAAAACCAAAAAATCCTGACTTAAGGTAGCCTAAACCTCAGTAGCCAGACAGGTCATGTCGAGGAGCTACACAGGGCAGAAGGGCTGTTTCTACCAGCCAGCTGTGGTTTTTGGACCCTTTGAGGCATCGTGCGCTGGTACACACAGATAGATATATCTGTTCCAGCCTTTTGGGAAAATATCTTTGCAGATGCCGTGCTGGGAATCAGTAAGAGGGCAATGCATGGGACAAAGCAGGGGTAAAGCTGAACTGAATGGGAAGAACATGATTCTACTCTGACAAGGTCACCCAGAACATGTTCCAGATCCGATAAATACTACAATTACTTGTCCTTTATGTGCCAGTTTAGAGTACTAACAAGTACTAACAAAGGTCCTTGTCATACTACGTTGTATGACTAAATGAGAGGAAAAAGCATAAAAAGCAGAACAACTGCATCTCCACCACTTACCACATCAGAAAAAAAGCTAGTTTAAAAATGCCCTTACCTTAGGTAATCCATACTAGTTTCAATTGTTTTACTGACCTTTTTTGTATTTTAAATATGCTACCTACTTGCTCTTTACATCTTGGGAAATTTTTAAAGGGGAAATTCCAACAAAATTTTAAAAAGATAATATAAGATTTCTTTGGTTCTTTCCCCAGATAGGAACAGAAACATTTTTATTGCCTCATAAAGAGTTGCTTGGATGATATTAACCGCAAATACAAGTATAGGTCTCCATCACAAAAGATGTTATTGTTCAACAACAGCAGCAGAACTTAACTCATTTATTTCAATCTGCATAACCCCCCAAGTGGGTACATCCAAATCAGTTTATAACTGGCTTAAAACAAATTGGATTTATGCCAGTTTAAAAATAGAACCTGCTTTAAAGAAGGGGTGAAATTTCATGTGTACAGAGGACCGAGGCAGTTAAAGAATTTAATGTCATCCCTATAATTTGCTTGATTAGAAACCTGGCATTTTCCCTGAAGGGAAGAAAATGACAGATTTAGCCTTTGCTATCTCTGAAATAAATATCAAATCCCCCACTAACTCTAGCAGGAATAGGAACAAGCACCGCATCCCACCCTGATGTCACTACCTTAATTGAATTTTAGCTGGGACACTTGTGTTAACATTTCTTAATTTGTGAAGTGTTATTGTTTATTTCAGAACTAAGGGACCGCTATTTTTATACTGCATTTGGAAAAAAGCAACCATCACAAGCACAAAGCAGTGTCACTAAACATTATGTTTATGTAGCAAATTTATGTCTCGTCTTTTTAATACTTCTGGTTCTCTTGAAGGCTCCCTACCTAATTAGAAAATGGCTGACAGTCTAATGTAAAAATCTGTAAAACCACACCTGGCAACAGTACGGCTGAATGATGAAATCCTCTTTTCTGAAAACTACTTGATTTTAAACTATGGGCCTCACATCCATGAAATAAGTGCAGAGATTCCAGGTTGGAAGCTCATTTTGAACAGCCACATGCAGGTTTTCTTTTCAAATCTATTGAGAAGAAAGACACTTGGCAAGTTCATTGTACAGTCCACATATTGTTTGTGATTCTGTGTTTATTGTTGCATTATCAGCTCTGTAATAATCTCCTATTCATAGTGAACATGATGGTACTACTTATAGATACAGAAGCTAAGGATATAGATCCCATGCTGAACAGAATCAAATACTTTTGTCAGCTTCAGTAACTGCTTACAGGGAGATTCTGTACCTTTCTCCCATGGGATGGCACACAGCAAACCAAACACTTTGACAAGCTCAGGATAGTATTTCACTCACATCAATAAACATGGGAAATAATGCACAGCAATTTAATAATGAAGATCTGTCTCTTGGATAAGGATTTTCAAACAAATTATTCAGTAAGACAAGTATTAGGAATTTCTCTTAACTTTTTTATACCGGGAGCTGGACATTTTTGGGGTGCATCCAGAGGAAAAGCAGTTTTACTAATGTCATCAGGGCACTCCAGTTTATAGTAGTCCTAAATGGTCTCAAGGCTTACACTTCCTGATGTTGTGGAAAAAAACACCTTCAACACTTAGGCATTAGGACTGAACATTTCATTAATATGTTTGCTATATGGTTCATGATATAACAAGGTACTGAAAGAATGCTGCAGCAACCGGGTAAAAGCCACTGCTACTAATATAAAAATGAACAACAGACACAATCTGCAAAGAGCACACATAGCAAAAATGCGCTTGGAGAAAGAACAACATTTTCTGTGTGCAATGAACTGATTTTCTGATGGTCAGATGCATTTAGTTAGCTCTGCAGCAAACTAAGGGAAAAATTGCTACTTAGTCCTACTGATGGGAAAACATATGGCCTTTGAAACAATAGCTGGGTTAATTTTGCTTAGAGCTATCTAAAACTTTTTTTAAGCCAAGCATAAGTGGTCTTAGCCAATAAAATAAATTCTTGCCTGTCTATTTGGTTGTTGTTTTTAAAAGAACAATGTTAGAGGCATTAGATCTCATAATGTGTACCAGAAACAAGGTAACTGTATTTTTCTAGCTTCTTTGTAGAATTCAAGCTAATCTCCTTTGACAACAGACATAGCACCCAGGATGTTCATGCAAAGAACATGATCTTGTGGTTTGAGGGGAAAGCTATGTACTGCATGCCAGGAGTTGGAACTGGAAAAGGATGTTCAAGACTACAGTCTTCCAACAGTGTCCTCTGTTAATATTTAGTAGTACATGTTTCATCACAAATACTGAACATCCCCCTTCTAGTTTGTTCATGTCTGAAAACAGATGTTTAAAATTAAGACAGGCTTTTGGTTTGTCTCTGATATATTCCATAGGTCTCTCATGCTGCTTCCTCAGAAGACGGCAACAGTCATCAAGAGTTTACTGCTTATTTTAAAATCAATTAAGCTTAGCTAATGCTCTGAAGGAAGGGTTTAGTTCTTTCTAAATGACTCAAAACTTTTGCAACTTTGGCATTTTTGCATCTCTACTAAGTCACAAAAAAACCCCAATTCAACTAATCAAACAGCAAAGCAGCAACTGCTAATCATATCTCTGTCTTGTTACTGAGACTGGTTCACTACCAGATTTCCAAATCATGCAACCTTTCTGACAAGGATGCTCTATCATTTAAGCCTGTACTTCTCATGCATTTTTAACCTTTTCCAGTTTATACTCACCAATTCTGAATTTGAGATAAATAGTTCATGTGCTATAAATGTAAGTGAATATAAATGTAGCTTTCAGAAAGTCAAATCCTAGTCTGCATTCAGGCTTTCCAATTACCAAGTATTTTCGTTGTCAATTACATCAAAATAGGCCATCAGGGATAAAACACTGGAGGGGTGCCTTGAAAAATGTTACCATAATCCCAAACTGCAGAATTGTCCTTCAAGCAGTGTTGTTGGCAGTGTTTATAGTGATACTTCCAATGAAAACCTTGGTCAGAATTTTACTGTTCGTGAACTGTAGATAAGACTATTGGAATGAAGTTGATAGATCCAAGGGAAGATATTAGAGTGCAAAAACAAACCCAAAAGTTAAAAACGAATCAGCTTCTTGAAGAAACACATGTACACTGCCTTTCCCAGTACACAGCCCATTCAACAGAACCATTGACTTGGCGCTTTAAGCTCTTGCTGCACTTGTGGTAGAGCATAACTAGGCACTGACCAGGGAAAAGAAAGCAAGCCTTGCAGTTTTACAACATGCTCATTGGTAGGAGATTCTGCAAGAGGGAACCGAAAGCTACAAACAGAACAAGGAGAAACATAGTGAAGCAAGTAGCTACTGCAACTTGCTGCTATACTGAATAAAACAGGAGATAGGCTCTTGAGACAGTGCTGCCAAGAGATATTAAGTTACAGCAAGCTATGTGTCTCCCGTTACTGAGCCAAGGCAGGGATGAGAGTAACAACTTGAAATTCCTCTTCAGCTTGTGTTAGCGGTACGGTTCACTCCTGAGAACAATACACCCGTACTAAACATGCAGTGCAACTTGGCACGAGTACACTTGTTCCTTTTACAGCATATCTCAGTAGATGACAGCTCTTAAACGACACTCTCATCCTCTGTGGTCTTGGGTGCAATGATTCTCCTCAAATTATTGTCTTATTTTAGCATCTGTTCCTTCACAGAGCTGGCAAAGAGCAAACACTGTTGGTCACAGGCTACAAAGGTTCAGTGACTGCAGTACCTGCCCAAAAGCCATGTAACATACCTGTGTCCTCCCATCCTTGCCCTAAACTCTGAAAAGAAATCCTGAATTTATCCACACCATTTAAGATTTATTCCCTAAAAATTGTTTTAGACCTGGGATAAATGGCTATGGAGCAGCCAGCTATGCTCACTCAACCCAAATACTTGATATACACTATCAAAAAAACGTCTGTACAAACTCTGTCTCAAAACAAACTTGTCCTAGAGAACAGGCATTTTCAAAATCCAATAGCAAAATGCAGACCAGGTCTTGTGTTATGAATCTTTCGAGAGAAACTCCTACACTAATGGGTGAACATAACCAGGGGGAAAATAAAGATTTATAGATGGATGGTTAAAATTCGTATCTAACAACCATGTTAGCTGGAGGAACACAATTCAGTGTTCATTGTAAACCATGAGAAAACAGTCACTTATTTGTGACTAACTAGCACTAACATGATTCAGAACTGGCACACTGGTTTAGTCCATCTCTATCCTAAGCAATGAAAACAAAAAAGCAAAAGGTTTAGGACAACAGGAATATTTTAAATATTAAGAATTCAGTCTCAGACTTACAGACTTCACATTTAATTTGCAGGGAACACTTTATATAAATCAAAGAGTGTTTCTTTAAAATCACATTGTTTCATCAAGCCATCTGTTACTCGTAGCCAAAATTACCATTTGAACAATTTACCCATATTTTATTTTAGCACAGTATAAAGTATTATCATATTTATTGTTATTTTTAAAAAGTTATTTTTCCCACCAGACAGAAGTAGGACCATTAAAAACATCAACTACATACTTTATAACATCTATTTTTATCTTGGTCAAGAGGATGACTCTGAAAGCTGCTGGGGGGCAAGGGATTATAAAAGCACAACCAGGCTCCTGGGAGAGTCCTGAAAATAGTTTCGCAATGTTCATGGAAGATATACATCAACACCACTCTTACAGGGCTTAGTCAAAAGAACACAAGTTGAAAGAAGCTTAACCAGGAACAGATGTTTCCCTTCACACCAGGCTGTTTCAAATACAGTATATGCTATTTTTTACCATCTCTTGTTATATACACACTTAGAAAACGTTAACAAAATGCACTTTAATAAATATTATCACAGCAGATCACAAACAGCTGAACCATTGATGTTGAGTTTCAACTTCTGCTTCAGAACCATATCTACTTCTGAGATCCAAATACTTAAAAATAAAATAGGGGCTCTGTTTGCACTGAAAACACGCAGAAAACAAAGCAGTCAGCTAAGTGCTCAGCAATGGTTTTCATTACAATGTGCTAAAGAAATAAATGTTGTACTGTTCTTTTGCAAATACCCTAGAGAGTGAAGGTTTTGGGATGGGATTTTTTTGGTTTGTTTTAAGGATGGAAATGATTTTAGAAGAGGTTGAGATCACATCTAGATAAGTAATCCTAGGTAATAAACAATGCTCTCGAGGGGTCATTTTCTAGCCACAGAAGTAAACGCGAACTGCTTATTCATTTGAAGAATGATCCTCCGAGAAATATTAAAGACTCAATTTCTCCCCTCTTCTGTCTTTTACTGCCACCTGCTCTGACTTTATACCCTGCGGGAAATTTCTGAACAGGCCAGCTAAAATGTATCTACAGTAAAGAATAATGCTTGGGATTACAATATCCATCTAACGAACCCTGGCACCAACAGAGCAATCGGAAACTTCACAGAAGAGATCCTTGTAAGACAGCAGCAATAGAGTCAAGAAATCCACAAGCAGTCTAGTGCTCTTCAGAACACATAAGCTGCATCTCTTTGTTCCTACTAAAAAAGAAATCTCAATGCAAAGATTAAGAGATGAAGAATAAGAAATGACAAACAAAAAGAGACAAGAATGTGAGAAATACTGGAACAGCTATATAAAACCCAGTATTTTTCTTAGTGATTATAAATAAAATAAAAAAAAAACAAAAAAAAAAACACAAGATTAGCAATTTTCACATTCATTTTTTCTAGGAAATTGCAGACCTTTGCCTTCTCCTTTGCTTGCCATACTATTACAAACACAAATAATTATATATATAAAAAGTACATACTATTACGGATAAATTTGTCCTATGACACATTTCTCATCTTCCACATCTTCTTGCCATTTCTTAGTTAGATGCTAAAGAGAGTTTTAAAACTCAGAGGTTGAGAGTTCAAAATAATTTACTATCACTTTCACACACTATATGGATATGTGCAGTGCCTTGTTTTCATCATATAAGACAAATGCTCATTCCAATGTGAGCAAACATGCAGGAAATAAGAGAAGAGCTGAGTCTGGGCTGAATCACTCCCTTGAGCAGGAACATCTATGGAAAAGATTTTAAAAGCTCTTGAAAACTCATAGAAGCATTCAGGTTTTATTTTAAAGGAGAAACAGAAGTCCTCCTAAACACTCCAACCCTGCTTCTACCTAGCAACTTAAAAGAAGCTGAAGAATTAACTTGTCTTTTAACAGCAAAAATACAAAAATGCTTCACCAATTAGAGCCATAACACAGATGACTCTCCAGAAAACAATGCACATGAACTAAGATAGCAGTCATCTTGATAACACCAAAACAGCCACAGATGAATGGTGAGAAAATACAAGAGAGCAGGAGAAGTCGTATCTTGGCAGTTTGATAAAAGCACTGATACAGAGAAACGTGCAGGGACACTGTCCTGTGGTTGAGGCATGTAGCAGTTCCTTACCAGACCACTCAGCCAGTTCCTGCCTGATGCTCTCTCCAAAGGAGTGAGGGCAAATAATGGGCAGGAGGATCAAACCCCTCTGAGAAATGTCTCACCCTTCAGGAGTACACTGAATAAGTTCAACTAGCTTAAACCTGTTGGTAATAATATGTATTAATTTCCAGTGCATGAACTGACATTTGAAACATACTAACTCCTCATGCCAGTTCTATTCCTGACAACACTTTATTTTTTAAAAGACATTTAGAAAGATTCCAGTAAATACCAGTTGATCCCATATAACTGGCAAGAGGGCTCATATACAGTAGATCCTTTTAGCAATGTAGGATGTGAGTTCTTGAGACAAGTGTTAGTGTTGTATGGCCTTTCTTTCAAAATAGCCCAATTCCCCACGCAATTTGCCTTTGTACCAAGAACTGCTGGTCACTGTTTCAGATACCAACTCTAGAACAAGTACGTGGGTGGCAGCATCCTTGCAATGTGTTTCATTGGCATATTCCTCCCTGGGGTCCCACTCACTTCAGTCAGAGAGGTACCATCACTTCCTTGGCCCAGCAATGCTACTATTAGAAAATAAATGTCAACAAACTTACAGGCAAAGTGACTATATCTATGACATCATCATTCTGTCTAGGGTACTTTGGTTTATAGAAGTTGTTCAGAGGACCACGTAAGGGAGTGACGTTACTGACAGGTTTTGAGCTAGTGCTGGTGATGGCATTTGTATGCTCACTGAAGTTCACAAGACTATGAACAGAGGGAAATGAGCAGATTTGACAAACACTGTCTCGTATGGCAGATTTCGTTGGAAGATAAGCATCACATAGGTGTTTCAAGATGGCAGTTGTGTTCCAAGCTGAACTGGTCCACTTCTGAAAATGCAAAACCAATTATTCATCTGTATGACCTTAGGTTTGTTGGAAGAAATTAGCCTCATTTCTGAGTCAAGTAAGGACAGACCGGCAGGAAGAGGTCCTTGTCCAGTCAAAAACACAAAAGGAAGATGCCTGCATTTGGATTTCAGTTAAGCTGAGCATTTTTAAACCACACTTTTCTGTGCTTATCATACTTCCATAGGGAAGGATAATGAGACCACAGGGACAAGAAATATGAACTCCACAATGGATTCAAACTGAAAAAAACGTTATCATACAAGAATCTCCTTCTGACAGAGTATTATTAAGCAGGCAACCAAGGATAGAAAGATGTGCTTCCTAAATTTTAAAAAGTCAGAACTGGGAAGAAATAGTAAAGAAACTATCCTCCACTTCCTAACCTTTCACCCACATCGCAAAGATGTGAACATAGGACTAAGACCTTCTGCCTGTTACAGTTCTTCTAGAGCACATAACTCAGATTGATGTGGAAAACAAAGGTCATGAGAAACATATTTGGCATTCATATATGACTGTGTATCCAAAATAACTCTTTTCTTGGGATGTCAGCCTAGCTTCTCCTTCCTTTACTTGTCTCAGCAGAATCAGAAGAACACTCTCAGATGAAAAAAAATGATAACAGGATACACAGAAATAAAGAGCAACTAAGGAAGTAATTAAAGGTTACCCTATTTTACATGAGACACAAGTCAAAGTCTTACAAAATACAGTATCTTAGAAGTTAACATCTCTGACTTTCAACAACTTCAGAATGATCTGAGCCACAGTGATCAGAAGTTCAGAAGTTAGCTTTGCTCATTAAAAAGCAGACGAGCAAATCTTTAATCTCTGTTTTGCCTGAGACTTAAAGACAGGAGCGCTAATAACAATTCAGCAGGAAAATACACATACAACAGTTAAGCTACATCTTTCATTGCCCAGGAATCAAATGACAAAGACACCATGGGATAGTTTGAGCTCTTCAGGACATGCTGAGCTGCACTAGTTCCACAATGATCCGAAAGAACAAACAGAACATGGTGACCTCAACATGATTTTAAGGTACTGCAAGAGTGCAACCTATGCAACATTATGTCCCTAATACTTAACTGTCTCCTGTCTTTCATGGCTTTTAACCACAGTTAGAAACCACAGTGATGGCAAAAATATACAGACGAGAGTAGAGAATTGGGACAGAATCCCGAATCGCAGAAGAATCTCAGCAACAGAACGCAGGTTTGACTGGAGAGTCTTCTTTGGCATTTCTTAAATGTTTTATAGCCAACATTGTACAGAGGCACTTTGCTTCAGTGAGCGAGAAGCGTTCTCCAGGTGAAATAGCTTCCTTGTTTATACTTCATTGCTCTTAAAACATTTATATGGAGTTACAGAAGAAGAAAAAAGATATTACCTATGCTGTATGCCATTGCAAAATTGTTTTGCGTTTGCCAGGAGCAAGCAGTTAATATTCAATATGACATACATTTTCAATGCAACAAAAAGTCAATTGAGAAAAGAAGTGATTAAAATTGCATCCTTGTTCAAACTCCATGTAAATAATACTTGCTCAGCAGTGCATAATAAAATTAATAAAATTAATTTTCTCAGGGTAGAGGAATTTTTTCCAGTAAATTCACAGTTGAAGAAAATTTTGACTTGTTACTTGTTTTGAAAATATAGCTTCTTTATTTGGTATCTTTTTTTAAAATATAGTAATTTGCAATGCAGTAAGAAGGTAAACCTATGCTAAAAGCCTCTGTTATGAAAAGCCCTGTGATCAAGGATTTGCCTGTTCAATTACAACACTCTATTAACTTCAATTATATTCCATAGTTTGAGAAGAATTATAGGGTTGTTCTTTTTTGAAAGTAAGCAATTGCCCTAACAGCATTTTGTTACTACTTTCTTTGAAGAACGCCCTTTATTTTTCATTTATTTTGTTTGTAAACATCTGTTTTATATGCCCTCAAAAGCAATGGACATTTTTTGCTCAGACAAATTAGTTAATATGACAATTAATTCCTACTCCCAAACAAGTCCTGTTTCCTGAGCTAGATTTACATAAAAGTGTTGAGACTTTCACAATGCGTTTAATCAGATATAGACAGTGTCACAGCACACACTTGACAGCACCAGCTTCAAAGAACTTCAAACTCCTCTACATCAAATAACATCCGAGGATGAGCGACATGCTCAACCTACAGAGAAACAGTAAATGTACATTTTAGCTATTAAAATTTAAATGATTATATTTCAAAAAGGCGTCTTCATAACCCCATAATCAAATGGCTTCTACCAACAGAAACATTTCCATGTCTAGAAAAGCATTCTAAAGAGCCTCAGAATTGGATATTTATGGAAATAAGGTGACTCCCAGATTGTCATCTTGTTTTCATGTTAGCCACATTCTTTCTTAAGTTACAAATGCAAAGAAGTTTTCTGTTGCAATGATATAAAATTTTGCTACCAGTTGTGACAGATAAGCCTATTTTTCCACTCTGACTCAAGAACTGAAGAACAAAATCAAACATGTTGAAATTGATACACACGAACTCCACCAGTTTTGCCTAAGTGTGAATATATTGAAATAATCTAAGACAGTGTCAGAATAAAAGTGCAGTAACACAATAAACCTTGAAATGAAATTTGGACTCAAACTTTTGAATAAGGGTTCAGAAAACTTCAGTTCTGATACCAAAATCTATATATGTTTAAGTATAATCATGATCAGATAGCCATAGCTGCATTATTTTTAATTCAGTTTTTACAATTCATATTAAAAAGGAAAGACTGAACATGAGTACAGTCTGTCAAGTTGAGTCCCTGTCAAGCTCATACAGCCTGTGCTGAAATTTGTTCTACAAAATTTTCTTAACTATTATCACTGCAAGATGGATTAAAGCTACAGGAGTATGCCTATTCGCGCTATGCTTACACCATGTGGCTAAGCAAATATACTATTTAATGCTAGCTTTTATAACAGGCAATAGGACACAACAGATGCTGCAAAATTTGAAACATGCACAATGAATCTGTCTTCACTAAAATGGACATAACCTGCTAATTTCCAGTCTGGCAGAATATTACAGCATCAAAAATAATTATAGAAAGAAGGTAACAAATAATGAATTGCAGGGTTCTTTTCAAATTCCCCAGTGTACATAAAAATTTATTGAAAGCAACACTATTCTGGATGACACAGAAATTTAGGTGACCAGTACCATCTCCAACTGCCAACATCATGTGAAAGTGAAACAAAACTTGAATAAACTGGGGGATTCTGGGAGTTAACAGGCCTTTTAGCTACAGTACTATTCAACAGGATATTTTGACACTAAAATGGAAATTACATATATTGTTTCAACCTAAAATGTTTACACCATTATAGGACTGTCTTCTACATTGGTAACTTAGTTGATAACATCTGTGAGAGGTCACTTTCCTCTGATACTACAAATCATTTTCTCATAATATGATAGAACTTTTTTCTCTCAACAAGTATAATTGCTATTCAGATACTTAAAATTACAAAACACCAAATTCTAGTGCAGTGTTTCAACTGCACAAAACGTACACATATACCTATTGTCAGACTGACAGAACCAGAAGCAGTAATTATAGTGCAAATAAAAGCATGCTATGTTTCAGGTCTTTTTTTTTTTTTTTTACTCACTTTCTTAATAAAATCCGGTATCTCCTTTTTGTCTGAAAGTTGGTTTAAAGAGGAGCAGCACTCTATCTCCAAGACGTATCCTTCACTATGGACATCACCTTTGGGAGATCTAAACAGACAGACAGAAAAAAAGAATCAGTTTCTGTTCTTAGCACTGGATACCCAGACATCCCCTTTATAAATACTTCTCATGGAGAGCTAAACCTTCAGACAAAATTTTGGTTTCAGCACATTCACTCCATTGAGCTCAACACAGTTCTGAGAAGCGGCAGCTACAGCATCTCGCCTACTTGCTAGGGAAGGAAATCACACCAATGAGTGCAGATGGCGGAATGCCTTGGGGACTTCCATATTTCTTTATCTGTCCAAGAAACATTTGGTCAGCCTGGCATCTATGGCTAACACCAAGGAGACGCGTAGGTGATGTAACTCAGAATATGCAGAAAGCAGGTTCCAGTGCAATGGGCTGATAGATGCTGTGGGCGTCACAGGGCAGCCTGATGTAGTTGTGTTTCATGGACAGTCATTAAAGGAATCCCTTCTCTTATCTACCACCATTCTAAGTCAACATTTTAAAATCAGCGGTTAATCAAAGTAGTCTATCCTTCAGTCTTACCTTATGCTTTGGTGTTGAGAAATATAAAGCTATATATGAAATTCCTTCTCTTTCAGAAGACACTAACTCCTAAAATAATTCAAACCGTATGGCATGTCCCGTATACATTGCTGAACAAATTAGTGCTGTGGAAACAGGCTATCGGTCAAAATATGCCAAGGAAAAGTTTGGAAGTTATCCTGAATGATCTTGAGAAACAGTCTTTAGGTGTGCACTACAAAGCAGTGCTTCTGAAGGCAGTTTTCATCTCCTCTAGACTCCCATGAAATGAAACTGATGGGGCTGACCAATAGAGGAAATCTAGAAGATTACTTGTTTTATCAGTTCTTTAGGAGAACGCATGGATGAATGTATAAAAACAAAAGCTAGCTTATAATTCTTGGGATTAGTAACAAAGTAGTTCCCTTAATATCCCACATAGAGAATCAAAAGATCTAGTGTGAAGTAACGAAATAAGTCTGGTCAGCAGTCCAGATGCACTGGGTACCTGCAGGACAGGAAGAAAGATGCTGAACTTTGAACTGAGAGTGCTGAGGAAGCAGTGAAAGAACAAAACAAGGGCTTTGCAGGCTTGCAAAAACAAGCCTGTGTAAAAGCCCTGTTCTGGGGACTGAGATTGTGTGACATGTAAAACCGCTTCAGCTACAGATGGTCCCAGGGGCTTTCCCGAGCTGCTAACAGTTACTCGGAGCCACGAGATGCGTAGGCTGCTGACTGCAAACTGGCAGTGTGTTTCCTAGGCAATACTGCAGAAATTTTCTGAAGCATCAAATGATGTTATATTTTATACTTGATCCTCCCACTTTCACACAGGCTATGCTCTCGCTTCATTTCTCATATCTCACTTATATGTGGGACAGGCAGTATCAGGCTATGGTTTGGGAACAGTGAAGCTCTTTCCCTACTTGTTTTCCCCCTCCTTTCTAGATTATTCTCCCAACTTGTGGTCCCACTCTGTTCTTGACTCCAGGCAAAAATTTTAACAACCCATCCGTGTCTATGGAAACTCTTCAAACTTCTTCATAGGATTTACAGAAATCATTATTAGGGAACTAAAAGTGTTCCACCACTACTTCTCTGTAACAGGCACACAGAAATTAATTTACGCAGAAAGAACAAATTTGTCAAGGAAAAAAAAATAATTTTGTGAAGGGCAACACAGGAACTGCAGATAACCATTTTTGCTCTTCTAGATAAAGACCTAAATAAAAATCATATCTTCTGTGCAGATTTTCCACCACAGATGAACTCAATAAACTCAAGAACATAAAAATAAAGTCTCCCTGCTACAGTACATACTGTTATACCTACAATTTTTCTAAAATCTGAATATGACTAATTGGAAATGTAGTTCTGATGTTGCCTAGCCATGTTCCACAGAGAAATAAGTATGAGCTAGGGCTCTCTAATGCTCTAGCAATTAATAAGCCATCAAAACTGCCACTTGATATTGCAATGCTAAGTCCATACATCAAACAGAGCACATACAATTCTCCAGTGCTTTGGTTATTGTGTAACAACAAACCAGAAGTGGGTTACCACAAACGGGCAGCAAGGAAGCAAGCCCTATTTAGACAACCAATCCCACTTTTTGGGGGACAACACCAAACCTCTGCAAATGTGAGGACCAAACACTTCCCTCACTGGAGCAAGCCACTGCACTCACCACAGCTATACACCCCACCTGGAGACTCTGAATTAATACAACTCAAATTCAAAGTTAAGATACCAAATCCCAAAAATGAAGTACGTGCCGCACTACCTATGCTTATTTACATGCAGATGACACCAAGCTGAGTGGTACGGTTCACACATCTGAGGGATGGGGTGCCATACAGAGGGACCTGGACAATCTTGAGAGTTGGGACCATGTGAACCTCATGAGGTGCAAAGTCCTGCACCTGGGTCAAGGCAACCCTTGGTTATCAATACAGGCTGGAGGACAAAGGGATTGAGAGCAGCCCTGCAGGGGAGGACTTGAGGGTACTGGTGGATGGAAAGCTGGACATGACCCAGCAAAATATGCTCGCAGTCCAGAAAGCCAACCGTATCCTGTGCTGCAACAAAAGCAGAGTGACCAGCAAGTGGAGGGAGGTGATTCTCCCCCTCTACTCCACTCTCATGAAACCCCACCTGGAATACTGCGTCCAGCTCTGGAGTCTTCTGCACAGGAATGACATGCATTTGTTGGAATGAGTCCAGAGGAGGGCCCCAAAAATTATCAGAAAGATGGAACACCTCTCCTACAAAGAGGGAGAGCTGAGGTTGTTCAGCCTGGAGAACAGAAGTCTCTGGGCAGACCTTATTGCAGCCTTTCAGCACTTACTATATAAGTGGGCTTATAATAAAGATGGGGTCAAATATTTTAGTAAGGCCTGTGTTGGTAATGGTTTTAAACAAAGAGAGTGTAGATTCAGACTAGATATAAGGAAGAAATTTTTTGCAATAAGGGTGATGAAACACTGGAACAGGTTGTCCAGGGAAGTGGTAGATGCCCCATCCCTTGAAATATTCATGGTCAGGTTGGACGGGGCTCTGAGCAACCTGATCTAGTTGAAAATGACCCTGCTCACTGCAGGGGGGTGGACTAGATGGCTTTTGAAAGTCCCTTCCAACTCAAACTATTCTATTTAACATGAGTGCCAGGAACAGGAAAAAATGGGACAAACCCAGAGGCACAATCCTTCCTGTGCCCACTCTTTCATCAAAGCCTGTTGAGTTCTCTGCACAAACTGTGGCACTGCTGTAAAGACCTGCTGTGACAAACATAAAACCTCGCTAGCTCCAAAACAATGAGAAACACTGCTTTTTAATGTTTAAACTCACTATCTGTAAAAACAAATTCTTTTCAAGCTCCTATATTGGTGAGTTCTATATGGGTATAAGGAAGAGGGAAATTTGCCCTTGAACCACTCTCTCCTAATTCCTCTCCTCCCTCTCAATAGATCCCTGGAATCTGATTTTCTGCAGGTTTTGGAGGATCTACTTTTAAATTCTCTGAAAGGAGTATGAGTTATCTGACATACAGATTATATCCATAAAAATATAGTGATTCTTACTGCAACTGCTTAAAATAACCTGTTTATTTTTTCCTCCTTTAACAAGCACTTACTTTGAAACACACTTGCATGTAAATATTTAAGCAAACAGGAGACAGTGAATTCTTCCTTTAAGAGTCTCAGAGCTACCTCTGCACTAGGGCTCATGAAAGAAATTGCATCAAATACCATTGCACTCTGTTAGGAACATTATTTTACAGAACACGTGTAACAGATCCTGCTAAAGGGCATAAAATCTTTAGTTAAAATCTTCCAACAGAAGTACTCTGTATTACCAAAAAGTATTTTTCCATGCTTTCAAGTAAAGTACGTCCACATATGTTAAAGGCAAGTCTTTGGCTATACTGGTAGCTTTCACCTTTTTAGGAAACATTTAAGAGCCTATTATTCTATCAAAAACAAACAAAGGAAACAAAAAACATGTTTTTTTACAGGAAAATAACAAATAGCTGTGGATTTCACAGACCACAAAAATAATTTTCTGAGACAATCCAAGTGGGCAAGAAATTATTTCCAGCCTCTCTACAATAAACAATGCATTTCATAAATGAATCATGAGTATTTCATAATTGTCTTAAAAGTCTCTCATAAAACTCTTTGAATATTATCAGTATAGCCGTAGAGAAACAGCTAAATGTAGGTACAGGTAAATTCTATACTGAACAGAAATTATTATATTTTTAGTTTCATTCATTTAATGGGACCACTTTGAGAACCACTTTCATTAGAGACTATGAATTCGGACTCCCAAAATACACACATCCATTAAGATCATAGATGTCAAAGGAAAAGTCAAAAGCAGAGCTCAGGTCTCCCAACTTCTGTCTTGTCCCTGCACTGGCATTCCCCTGTTCTTTTCTGAAGAAAGACTGATGTCAATCATTTGAGACATAACCAAATAATCCAAACTCTTGAGTCTCTTATCAGATTTATAGCACAGGAAGTTACTGGGAGTCCAATGTATAAAATATTTTAAAATTAAAGCAATGGTTTTATGTAAAGTTAATTTCCACTTTCCCATCATAAAATATTTCTCAACAGAAAGCAAAAGAGATCTGAATACTGAGATCATTTTAGTCAAAAAAATGTATAAGCCCCAACAGTTTAAAAAAAATCTTCCTTTTCTTCTGGATGTACAGTCAGCAATTTCTTCCTCTTCCTCCTCCTAGGTTGGAAAACTGAATCTTCCTCCCTTCATTGTCTGCAGACATTTGAGGGGTTTTTATTACCTTTGATCCTTTAATAAAAAAATCCTTAGGTTAATTAAAAAGAAAGCCCTTGGATACAGTAAGGCTGTACCCTTCTTGGAAGCTAAGATGAACCAGAGAAGCTGGTACACCCCATCTCATTACAACACCTTGTACTCACTATAACATATTTTGTGATACCTGTGAGGGAACAGAAGGGACAGTATGAACAATGTCATCACTTCACCTGCAGTGGTGAAGGGCAGTCTCCTGCCCACCACCCCAAGAAAGGATAACCACTAGTTAATCACAGAGACTGACAGAAAATTTCAATGTATCTCATACACCCTGGGCTTTCATTTGTTTTTCTTCCTTTGTTATATATCTCATTGTCTGTTTATCAATTTTCCTGAAGCATGATTTTTCTGTCACTGAGGGTACTGTCATTGACCACCATCCACAACCTTAACCAGCAGGTGGCAAAGAGCTGAGAGGGAATTTCAGCCTACCTGGTGCTGCACAGACAGACAGTGTTTGCAGGACCCTCAGGGCCAGGGGTACAGAGTACCCTCAAGCAATACTGATACATAAAAGGCTGAGGACCGCAGCCTTAAAGAGTGGCATCTTGAATCCTAAATAGGACCTCTAGTGCCACTAAAGAAGAAGAAAATGCATAGAATAAATAAGATTTTCACTTATAATTGGAAGTTCACCGGCCAAAAATATTTTATGATGGTTGTTTCAGTAGGCTGTCATTTCCTGTACAGCTGTTTGCAGTTAAGCACCGTTTCATGGTAGATAAACCATTACCAGCTGCAGAGTACCAGTAACTTACACAGTAACTACTAAGCTGACAACTCGGTGTCTGCTACAAACTGGATTTCCAATCCTTTTTAGATACAAGAAGGAAATGAGCGACCCAACATTTGGTCCCAATCTTCCTGAAGTTCTCCATGCCATGTATTTGGAAAGCTGAAAGCACACTTGTAAGCTGCACAGACACTCTAAAATGACTATGTGATTAAGATGATGCTGGGAATATAAGTGCAGTTTTGAGATTTTTCCACTACATAGGAATATCTCTATAGTTCAAAATATAACTGTACATTTATAACAAACTGATCTATGTTACAAAAAAATAAAACCACATCAAGGTGATTAACATGAGCAGTTGGTAACTGTATCATTCCAGGTTAAAAATCTAGCAAAACTAGAATATCTGAAAACCAAGAAGGCAGCAATTAAAAACCCATAGGTTTTATGATGCCCACCCAACAAACACATCATTATCTGTAAAATTAAAAGCAGATATATTGTATCATAACAGCATCAACTCTAACCCATGTGACACTGTTTTAACTTTATTACCTAAGCGTTTTCTTTAGTACGAATTTTCTTATATAGGAAACCTTATCACTGGAACATATATTATTTGTTAGTAAAATTTATAAACTTTTTGAATGACAGCATATACAGTTTCTTGAGAAAAGTTCAGGCACGTATGGATACGTAGGCATCTTTAATGTGCAGTGTTTATAACACAGATGAAAGAACATTTATTTTGGGTCAACGTCAAAAGTTGTTGTGAGGAAATATGTATTTCTTTGAACTTGAATCAAATAACAAGCTTTAAAAACTCAAACCATTGTCCCTTGAGCTAGAGGAAGATATCTGTTGACTCTTGGCTATGGAATAAATATTATTTTTTCAGCAAGCCGAAATCAGCCTGCTGAGAGCAACAACACACACTGCATTTGCACACAAAACGTTTTTGATCCTAATGCTCATGAAGGCAAGGTCAGACATTTGCCATCTTCAAGCCTAAATCCTACGTGAAAACCAGAGATACAGATACACACACATATGCATTTATATTTAAATTAAGAATATATTGTACCAATGCAAAGTATCTACTCTCAAGAACTCAAGCAAGCACAGAAGCACTGAAGGAGATCATTGATATTTTTGTCAGACTGTATCATTGCAAAACTCCTTCAAACGAAGTTCCTATACTTCTGCAGAGATCTGTTGTAGCACATCTCAGGGCCTATGAAGAGCAGAGTTGGGAATAGTCAGCGTGGACGTAGCAAGGGTAAATCAAACTTGACCAATCCAATTGCCTCTGATGTTAAAATGAGAGGACTTGTGAATGAGTCGAGGGAGGACAGTGGTTATCATTGATGGCAATTTTAGCAAAAGGTTTGGGGCACTGGTTCCCACGCTAGTCTTGTGTGCAAGTTAGAGTGCTACAGTCTGGAAAACAAGATGAGTAAAAACCAGTTCCATGGTTAATGGTGATGCCCTGTCCAGCGGCCAGTGACAAGTGCAGTCCCCACCCAGGGGTCTGGCAACCTGGGACCTGTCATGTTTAACATCTTCATCGATGACACAGAGGAGGGGACAAGGTGTGCTCTTGTCAAGTTTTGCTCCAAAAAAGCTCAAGACCACTGTGCATGTTTCATACAGTGATGTGCCACTGAAGGTCAAATGTGGCATGAAAAATTTTCACATGGAAAATGAAGAAATATCCACAGAAACTCAAAGACAGGCTTGTCAGACAGAGGCACTGGTCATGGCTCAAGGCTCTCTCCACTGAATTCTACACAAAGTCAGAGTAAGAATTCCCCGTTTCAAGTGCCTATCAAAAAAGCCTGAATACAAGAAATTTTGGGGGGACTAGAAGGTGTCTCAAACAGCTAAGAAACAGGAATTTGATGAACTGTCCAGATGTTTTTAGAAACATTTTCCTTTGCCTTCAGCAGAAGGCAAATGCGCAAATCCAAATGCCAGATGACCAAGATTTCACAAAGCATAACACTTCCATGGGTTGCTGCTTCTTCCCGACATCGTTACGTCTCTTCATACTTCAGTTCCTTGGTATAATACCGTTTTCCTTTCTGTCATGGGAAGGGCTGTTCACTACTATTAAAAGGGGAGTTTAGTATGACTGAAAAAAGACAAAGTGAAAGAGTTGGTCTTTCAGGTGTGAAAAATCAGTATTTCCCCTTCAGTCAACATAATTAAGCAAATATGACAACTGGGAATGCAAACATAGCATCAAAGAAACAACACAACAACTGCCTTGTTTAAGCCATTTCAATCTTTTGCATTTACATCATGCTGCTTACATTTTCTATAAATCCTACTCCACATTTCGTGTAAATCCAGACTTTAAATGACACAGAGGACATGAAAATTTAGCTGTATCTCTGTATTGGGTTTGTGTGGCAAGGTTTCGGTAGTGGGGGGACTACGGGGGTGGCTTATGATAGAACCGACGCCACCATCAGCAATGGTGGTAGCTCCTCTGGGACAACATAATTAAGAAGTGGGGGGAAAACCACAAAGAGCAATTGCAGCTGGAGAGAGGAGTGAGAAGATGTGAGAGGAACAACTCTGCAGACACCAAGGTCAGTGAAGAAGGAGGGGGAGGAGGTTCTCCAGGCACCACAGCAGAGATTCCCCTGCAGCCTCTGGAGAAGACCATGGTGAGGCACGCTGTCCTCCTGCAGCCCAGGGAGGTTAACAGTGGAGCAGATATCCACCTGCAGCCCATGGAGGACCCCACATCAGAGCAAGTGGATACCCAAAGAAGGCTGTGACCCCATAGGAAGCCTGCACTGGAGAAGGCTCCTGGCAGGACCTGTGGCCCTGTGGAGAGAGGAGCCCAGGCTGGAGCAGGTTTGCTGGCAGGACTTGTGACCCTGTGGGGGACCCACGCTGGAGCAGTCTGTTCCTGAAGGTCTGCACCCTGTGGAAGGGACTCACACTGGAGCAGTTCGTGAAGGACCCCACACTGGAGCAGGGGAAGAGTGTGAGGAGTTCTCCTCCTGAGGAGGAAGGAGCGGCAGAGGCAACGTGTGATGAACTGACCACAACACCCATTCCCCATCCCCCTGAGCCACTGCGAGGGGAGGAGGTAGAGAAATTGGGAGTAAAGTTGAGTCCAGGATGAAATGAGAGGTGGAAGGTGGTGTTTTAAGATTTGGTTTTCTCATTACCCTAGTCTGATTTAATTGGTAAAGAATTAAACTAATTTCCCAAAGTTGAGTCTGTTTTGCCGATGATGGTAACTTGTGAGTGATCTTTCCCTGTCCTTACCTTGCCTTTCATTATATTTTCTCTCTCCTGTCCAGCTGAGGAGGAGAGTGATAGAATAGTTTTGGTGGGTACCTGGCCTCCAGTCAGGGTCAACCCACCACAATCTCAGAAGATGCTATTTATTAAAATCACTTGGAATTAACATTGCATACCAACAACAACAACAAAAAAACCCCAAACCAACCAACCAAACAAAAAAAACCCCTGTAAAAATCCTGGCTTACTATTAAACTTTTGAACTCAGTCTGTTAAATTCCTTTGCAGATAAACAGAATTATTTTGGCCAAGTGATGAAAGTTTGCATTTCATCAGGATTAATGGATATAAGGAAATTATAGAAGTAGAATCAGAATCATCTCATCAAGTGAATCACTGGAACACCTGACACCATTATTTTACAGAAAGGGAAAACAGCTGCAAAGTTGTTTGAGGTAAACATAGAAGTCTACTCTAAAAAATTATCTTAAATTATATTAATTAGTCTACTTCTGCATGGCAACATTTCCCTGCTGATTGCTTTACTGATTGGAGGCAAAACCTGTAGAAGGGTATGTCCTAACACATAGATGGAACAACGGAGAGAAAGACCTCTGGCATTCAATTTATATTCTCTGCTTCACTCTACCATGGTGAAATGGAGCATCTGCAAACATGTCAAAACTCCTGTAGGTAGAGAGTTTATAAGCCTGGACCATGTATCTTTCCTAGAAGAAGAGACTGGAGCTTGCTTTCTGGTGCACAATATTTAGAAAGAGAAATTAAAATGTTTTCATTGACATTGAATTTTGAAACTTTAAGATACTAGACAGAGGTGTCACACTACAGGGAGCTGGGAATAAATTAAAGCAGCTTTGTGCTATGGTTTTGTTACAATTTTGTTCAGGGGCTGACTTTGCAATTTCTTTGCAGGGAACAGGTTACCTGCAACAACCACAAGTTGTCCAAAATACTAACGTGCACAAGACACCTAAACAGAGATTGTTATATTAAAAACTAGTGAGTACGGAAATAAAAGGGCGAAGAGAGAAAGGTTATTACACACACGAAGAACTAACGATCTCTGTTCCTCAGGGGAACATAAGCAACATGCGTGCTACTCTCCTTATCTTGCTTAGCCAGAACCTCCCAAATGCATCGACCTTCCCCTGTCCCTTCCACCAGGAGATACGCACTATCACACATTCGCGCTTTCCAGGGTACCACCATATATCCCTTTTCCTGAGATTCTTGTCTTCAAGTGTAAATCAGTGTGAATCAACTTTTCTCAAGTGTAAATCAACGTGAACCAGCAGGCCAGGGGCTACACTTCACACCTGGAGCCTTCCCTATATTCAGAAAAAAACCCTGTAAAAACCGGGGCTTTAAGATTTTTCTTTATATTTATTTTTAATGAGATGCCTTCTCAAGAAACCCAAGTATCTCAGAACTCAGAAGAGACAGTAAAAGAGTCAATTGCTTTTTAATTAAGAAGTCCACTGAAATTTGGAGAGAGAAAGTATTCACAGGAGCATTAAAATTCCTTTATCCAACTCCATTCTATTCGACTTCCAAACCATTTCCAATCAACTGGTTAGTGTGCACAATGCAATTAGGTGCTATAGAAATATTTAAATGTATTATATTAAATTTAATTAGAGCAATGGCAGAGTCCTTCAGCTACTTGGTAGAATACCTTCATGCCCAGTGCCTCTAAAGAATTAAATACTCCTATATTTACTTCATTTACTGTAATTGAATATGACACTTTTTGCAGCGCAAACAATTGTAGTGATTTTTTTAAAAAAATAAACCTGTCCTTTACTTCCATATTCTCCCTAACATTTCCAAGGGACAAACGTTGCTTTTCAACATTTACAGCTTCCATATACGTCAGGGAACGCATTTCTTCAAATGTCCTAGAGCAGGAACAACTCCTACTTCCTTATTTATCAGAAATGATTAGATAGCTAAAATAATGAAGCCACAGAGATACCAGTACAGATTAAACACAAACCTATTGTAGGGACTTTTAAAGTCACCTTAAATGGACAATGGCACTGCAAATTCACACTGAGTATTTTAAAACTCCAGGACAATGGCAAAATAGGAGGAATAACACTCTTAGGTACTTTTTCCATGAGTTCTAATGCGCAACATGTCTAAGCACTACATTTTCCATTTTATTCTTGAACAAATTAAGGCACTGCAAATCTCAGCGACAGCAGCAGCATGTAGTTCCTGACGCACATCATCTGCTGCAGCTAGTATACCTCTTCCTACCTTTGGAAAGGCAATGCTATAAAACTAAGCCCTCAAAATGTGAGTCAACAGCATTCATTTTAAAAACGCAAAACTGACATACAAAGGTGCAACACTGATTAAAGACTAATTCAAGTGTTCAGCTCTGTCTCTGTGTACACAGAATTGACATTACAGTACCAAAAAGGCACTAATACAACAATTTCATTTCTGTTCCATTCAGGCAACAAAAACAGCAAGGTGAAAAACCGTACCTGGTATCTGCCAGACAACTGACAGATGAAGAACATAGTGTTGGAGCCATCTGTGGTGAAACAACTGCAGTAAGAAAGAGGCTACAGCCTCAGGTATTTTGTAGAAAGTGCCCGGGAAGCCTGAGGGTGGGTCCCACGCCAAGGTACAGAGCTCCCCATAAATGCCTGGCACCACTGTTACAGAAAACGGCAGGGGACCACTTTGTACTTCAGAGCGTAAATGATGTTACTAGTGATTCTACAACTGCACCTGTTCTACTTATACTCCTAAAATCTTATGACAGATCAACAGATGTTGATGATCTCATCAACAAATACCTGAAGCAGATCTTAACTTCTACCCAAGAGTTCAACTGGTAGAGACAGCCTATAGATGCCAGAGACCTGATAGCCCTCAGTGAAAAAAAGTATCATTTATTCTTTACCAGCACTGAAATGAAAAAGGTTAATTACAGAAATTAACAGTATGTCTTTTTTCCCCTACTGTCACATATTTTTTCTCGCCAGCTGTTAGAGGAATGGGATAAACTCATGGTTCAAATATAGCTGGTCTCTATGCAGGCCACAGTCATTTGAAATCTGTGCAACACCCATCTCTTCATTGCACTTGGCAATGCAAACATTCGTTGCACCCACACATCTATGGAAGCAGCTTCTCCCTTACTCTCAGCCAAACTCTGGAACATTTACACTACATGAAACACCAAATTGATGTCATTTCCCTTTCTGGCATTTGTCTGTTTCTTCCCGGCTGCACCAAGTCTCTTCCGCTTCCCTGGGCAGTCAGAAATGACAGATAAGGGAATGCAAAGAAATGGAGTGTGAATGTAAAAGCAAATATAATTGGTTCAAGACTCTCTACTGTCTTCAATTTTGTACAGTCATTTACAGCTGTCTAAAGTGTGTGAAACACTGGCACCCAAGTGAGTGAGTAGGCAATTAAGATTTTGTACTCTTCCACAATCATTCTGCACAGATGTAAACTACTGGATATGGTACGAGACAGCAGTGACACACTGAGCGCTCTGACTTGAAGGCCATATCGCTCTGCCAAGAAGGATGCTGCTTGTCCCTGATGTGTCTTCACAACTCAGTCCTGGAAGATGCTGAACCCTTGGACCCCAATCCAGCAGAAGTGCTTATGCACTTATTTAACATGAATGTAAATACATTATTTGCAGCAGAGTATTTTTGTAGGCAGGGAAAGCAAGACCCCAAAACGAGGCAAGATCAACCCAATATTACTCAAGAAGTCCACTGGCCTGTCAAACATTTTATGTTTTGACCATAAAACTGGAATCTCCTTAAACAATAATATCAGGAAAGCCAGCATGAATGTCTGTATTAATAAAAATAAAAGCAAGTCAAGGTAAATTGAAAGTTATTTTAGAAGCTAAAATTGCCTGTGACACAGGCAATGCCTACATATATTTGCTAATGAAATACGAATTTTTTCCTTAGGGCACAGACTGAAGTTTGACCCTGTCCGTAATTGCTACCGACTGATTACTGGCAAATTGAATGGTGGTTTTACTTTAGTTAAAAAGAGGTGTCTAAAACAGTTACATCCTTTCCTTGAAGCATCAGCACGAAGAGAGGGACTAGGGTTGACAAACAGAGGTCTAATTATCCTCCAGCCTTCAGTATAGGTCACTGTAAGAAGGGGTGGACGGGGGAATGCAACTAATGTAAGAAGACCGCACAGAATGGCTGCAGAGTTGTGGGTGGTCGGATAACATTAAATTGTGTTTTAAATGACTAACTAAAAAATCATAAATATATGTTTATAAATTTCACATTTTAATTTTCTTCTGGGCTATTTCGCAGCACATTCTACTGATTTTTTTAAAAATCAGTTTAAAACATAAAAACAGTATTCCTGTTTATTCATCTTCAGGCTTTGATTATGTAAAATATGCTTAATATGTTTTAAGAGACTGAACAAAGCTGAAAAAGTTAAAAGAACTTGTATTGTTTAGAGAAAAGAAGGGCTGAAGTCTACAGATAAATTTAAGCAGCACGCATTGGTACTGCAGTTCTCAAATTAATTGCATCAACTGCAACCGTCTAAACACAAAATATGCCTTTTCTAAGCAAACATTTCTTCTGTTTTAATTTAATCTAAAATTCTCATCTCCTGTGAGGACCATCCTCACAAATTGTTAGGCAATAGGGCTTGTTTCTTTGCCTCTCATGACAACGCATCCCAAAATACAGAGCATATTTCAACTTGTTATTCTCAGAGTTGTCTGCCAAACTGCAGATGAATTGTAAACATGAAGAACATGTTAAGCCTATTCAAGCCCACCAAAAGAAAAAAAAAAAAAAATTCAAGTCTTGCAAAGTAAAGTCTGCTATAATTTCCTGATGTAGGTCAAAACTCAGCAGGAAATCACATTGTCTATTTTTATCCCAGTTCACTGGAATGCTTTACCTTTCTGTTTTCTTGATAAGCACAGCCCTGAAGATTTGTTCCTGGGGAGTTTTCTCTTTTTCATCAGTTGGTTGCACGAAAGGGTGGACAGCAGCCAAGACGAAGCCCTGCTGGTACAATTCTTGCAGCTGAGCTGGAAGATCACGCAAGGAGGAGAGCTTGATTGCAGATGATCCTGGCAGCTCAGCTGGAAACAAAAAGAAATTGGTCAATAATCCTACACTGGACTATCATGTTTTTTAAAATCCAGGCTCTTCAGAGTCAAGCAAGCTTCACACTGATCTACAATATTAACACAAAAATTGACCTTTCCTGAGGCCCATTTTGTATTTCAGATTTTAAGCAGGCTGTCTTGGCAAAGAACTTGTATCACACAAGAGACTGGTGCAATTAAACACAAAGTCAGACACATTAAAATGCCAAATTCGCTACATAGTCTAGGAGAGACGAAGTGGAGGATTTAATGAAAACAAGGCTGTCAGTCAAAAGATATTCAAAGTTTTAGTAGGTCATCACAGTAACGCAAGTTGAGGAGAGCAAGCCATGAGTCAAAGATAAAATAAGAGAAAGGGGATAGCCAATGAAGGGAGAACATGTCAAATTCAAAAGCAATAAACAGAAGCATTCGTCTACACAAAAGCTGCATTACCAGACTAAGAGATCACTGATGCAAACTGCTGTTGAGAACAAATATCTACCAGTATGTCTAAAGAGTACTTTGAAGGTATATTGATAACAAGAATGCTAAGAGCAATGCGTACCTGCAGTGAGGAGAAACCTTTAGAACAGACACTAAACCTTATACCTCAAGGTATAGATGAACATATTAGAGGTGAGGATGAGACCTAGTGCATGGAAATAATCCTTCCCCAATCTGCTTACTGTGGGGTTTGATGCCTTCCTATGAAGCATCTGATGCTGACTCCTGTCAGACACTCGCCATACACAGAGAACCTGCAGTCAGTACAGCAATTACCCTTATTTCCTTGGAGTCTTGTGGGCTTCAAAAGAAAATCCCATAAATCACCTAAAAAAATCTCCCATTCCCCTTCTCTCTACATCAGTAATTCCTCATATGTTTTTCATATCTTATGTGAAAAGACATCTTTCTTTCCTGACCTTTGCCTCTTCATTTCCATCTCTCTTGGGCCATATTTATTATTTCATCCTTAACCATGCTAGAGCATATAGGGTTGTGAGGTGCTGGATGGTTTCCCCTCCCACTGAAACCAATAGGGAGGGGATGTTGCAAGAAACATGACAGAGGTTCCCAGCACTTTGCATGCCTTTGTTTTTTTAAAAATAATAGTAATTTTTTTTTTTCTTTAAAAAGTAGCACTGGAGAACAGTTTGCATGAAAGATGCCAACTATGCAAAATAAGGTTTCATTGTACTGCTTTTTTTCATCACACTGTGTGGCTACCCTTTATGAATAATGAAAGAGGTTATCAAAAAACTAATAAATATTCAAAACCAATAATACAGAGGAATAATTTAAATAATAATAGAATAGCTGTGCTTGCTATGCTTTTTCTTCATATAAGACCATGTTCCAGAAGAGGATAATGGAACTTTTTGACCAAGAACTACAAGATGTAGAATTTTTATTATTTTTGCAAATAAAATGAGAAATCTAAGCAACGTGTTCACTGACAGACAGTAGTGCTCTACCTTCTTCAACAGCATACAAATCACTTCAGAATCATAAAAAGAGATGACCCAATGAATAATGCATAATAAATAATAAAACCAACTGTTATTTACTGGACTCTATTGGGATCAAAATGGGGAAAGCAACTCAGACGTTAGAACTACTTTTTCCCTCTTGCGGCTCAGAGACACCAAAAAATTTAGACTATAGAGCAAATAGTTTAATTAAAAAATATGAAAGCTGAAATACCTTCCTAAATGAGGGGTTTACTTGAATACAATGAAATGACTAAACACTATTCAGTAATGTTAATTCTGGTAATAGTGCTCCAATTTTTAACAGTCATCTGTGAAAACTGATGCTTGTCTTGCATATGAACCTAGTATCTGGATTCTTCTGAGGGTGCCTTGGTAAAACTAGTAGAAAGTCTAGTCATTAACATGGCAGTGATTGCTTCCTCCTAAAAGCTAAACACGAGGGGAAAGCATGAAAACACATGTAATTGGAGCCTTGGGATGTACACTTATGATTAAAAACGAAAGGTAAATAGAAAATAGAGCTGGGAGGGATCATCCAGCTAGTCCATCCTATTACCTAGAGGCAGGATCAGTTCTAGTTTAGCTATTTCTCACAGTTTTTCTCATTTATATTTAAAAACCTTTAGTAATGGAGATTCCGCAAGCCCCACAAGCAATGTTTCAGTACTCCTCTATTGTTACTATTCAAAACATTTCCAAACACCTGGCCTAAATGTGCCTCTCTGAAATTCAAGAATGCTACTTCCTTGCTAGAGTATTTCTTCTCTGCATCAGCATTTTACAATTCCTAATATCCATCACACCTTAATCTTACCTTCTTTAGACTGTATAAACTCAGTCCTTTCAATGTTTCCCATTCCCTTGTGTTTTCTAGATTTCTAAATAATTTTTGATGGTTCTCTCTTGATTCTCTTCAATTGGTCCACATCTTTATTCAAGTATAGTACCTAAGCCTCACCACAGTGATCCAGCACAAGCCTCATCACTGCTTTGTAGAACGGAAAAGCTCCCTCATGCTTATTGGACATCCCATGTCAGTTCACATCATTTTGGGGAAAAAAAAAAAAATTAAACTCTTTTCCCCACAACTAACAGTGGCCAAATGTCCCTGCCCTTAGTGAATTTTAGGTTTTTTTTTCTTCCAGTTTTCAAGGGTCATTCTAGATTCTGACCTCCACCCTGTGAACAGCATGTCTCAGACTGTCAAACCCCAATAAACATACTCAGCAATCTATTCTGGTATAGTTAATGAAAACAGTGGATTTTAACAGACTCTGGACAGAAGAACCATTTTAAGCCATACAGTCGATGTATCTTTTTGGTTTGATGCTGAACTACTGCTGATTTCTCCTTGGACTAGAGATCCTTCAAAAAGAAAAGACACCTCCTGTCACACCCCTGATGCCCACAAGGTTTACATTGTCTCCTGGGTCTACAGACCTGTGCTATGCATTCTTGTTACTTTTCCACAGACAGACTTGTTTGTGATGCAAATTCCTCCCCAGAAGTCCCTGCTCATCATCCTCTGGATATTTTATAATTTGGTATTTGTTTCAGTATCTTTCTGGGCATTAAGGTAGGCTAACAATCATACAGTTCTCTTTAAAGGTCGTTTGAAAAAGGACATCACACCTTCCTGGAGAGTTGCATTCATCATTCAACAATCTTCAAACTTAAATGATGTGATTTCAACTTCTCCAGCTAATTTTCTAAAGTGCATACTCGTAGGTTCAACCTACTTGAAAATGCCTAATTTATGAAAACAGTTGTTGATCTACTCTTTCCTTACTTTACTTTAGAAAAATGCTAACATTTTCAGAAAACCTTACACAACTTTCAATAAAATCCATTAAAACTTTTGTTTTAGTTGTTAAAGAGAATTCCAGTCATACCACTTCCAAAAGAAAAAGGAAAACCAAAATTGTGTACTACAGGGACTTGTGTAAGGTAAAAGAGCAAACGAAAACCCAAATAAAATCTTGTGTAACTCAAGTGCTTATTATAAGCCTCTATTTTGCCAAAAGATAAAGCTGAATTATTTTAGCAGCCTCCATGTTGCTCTTGAAATGCAGTTAGCTCTAAGTTTTACATTCTGCTCCATGCTTCCTTATTTATTGTTGCACTTCACAATCTGACCTCAAAAGATTCCTTTGTTTATTCTGTCTACATCTAGACAAGTGTGTAAGAAACTTGGAAATGACAGATGCTGCGTTTTTCAATTTTGCTAAGGCTGAAAGTGGAAATAAAAGTGCTGGCTCCTTTTGGAACTGATTACCAGACAAATTAGTTTGTTGCCTGACTGATAATTGAAGCTGAAAACTCTTCCAGCAATGCTCAGATACATACAGAAAATTACAGCTTAGAGGTCCTACAAAATGAAAATAAAGTTTGTGTTACACAACTGATATCCATAAGGTGACTTTCCTGGGTCTAGGGACTTGTACATTCTTTGCTGCTAATGGAAAAACCTGACCAAACACTCACACTGTCCCCATCTTGCCACAGAAAAAAAAATCAATAAAAGGATTGAGTTGACATAAAAATCTACAGGTTGAGTCGTGTATTTGAAAGGAGTCATCTCTGCAGCTCCAAAAAGCAATTTATGGGAAACAGAGGAAGGTGGTGCACTCTGCCACAGGGATCCTGGGGGACTGAGAGCAGGCTGAGAAATATGGTTGGGGAGACAGATACTGAGGAGAGCTGGTTCCTCCTGTGGTAAGGAGCTCTGATTTCCATTCCAATAGATCACCCAGGGCTGCTACTATAGAGATCAAACAGTCACTGACCAGCTTCAAACTAAGGTGTCTCATATGACCTCTGACAACTGCGCTACAGTCCATGCTAAAGAGGTAAATGTATCTCGATCGAATATGAAGAGAAAAGACAGTCACAGCAACTGTCTACAACAAGTAGGCTAATTTTTCTATGTTAAAACAATAGATTTGGGTACCTTTCAGATGCTACAACCCAACACTTTTAATTAAGAAAGGTATATTATGCTTTATAAAATAAAGCATGGATTAATCTATTAGACCATGCTTAATAAAGACAATCAACCACAGTACATCTTTATATATAATCAACAGAATCAGGCGCTTTTAACTCTATTCTATTTGATAAGCAGCACTTTTCCCTTCCTGCTAGTTACGTTTATGACAGAGCTAAACCAAACTTTATTGTTTTTTTAATTTCTTTCTATTTGAATCATAGCTATGCTCCAGGAAAAATAAAAATGGTAAATGCCAAAATGGCATTTATTTAATTTCTCTTTACTGAAATGGTCAAATTTGGGGTCAAATTTAGGTCAGTTTCTCAGCGCTTATCCTTAATACTTTATTTAAAAGGACAAGCATACAGTTCTACTGTAAATTTCTATTATCCTGTGTCAGGTGTTTACTTAGCTTGCTTACTCCAACAAAACAAATTCAATGTTGGGATTTTTTGGTCTTAATTTTTTAACATGTTTTTCTGATTAAGCTTTTATGCTCTTATTCCAGTCACAGCTGTTAAAGACTGATGGAGCCCTTAATGACAGTTCACATAACACATGAAAACGTTCCACAAAAATATTGGACTCCTTTTAAACTAGTTTCCATTTCCTTTTAAAGTTTTCACATTCATCTGCATTTTCAAAGCAATGCTCCTCAATTTATTATGAAACAAGCCTCTTTTCTTTGCATTAAAACAATCAAAGATCAAATTGGCATGTACATAGATCATACATGCTCTCTGTCTACACCAGGTACAGAAGAAAACACTCTGCACCAATACATGCCCAAAATGTGGCGTATAATGGGGTCTGAATTAGAAAAAGGAAGACAGGCAAACTCACGGGACCCAGACTATTAAGCAATGCAGCAACTCGGTTCCATGGCAGCCGCAAGCACAATACTCCTATTTGATCAGGGCTAACACACATCAGCAGGCTCAGACCCTTCAAGAAATACAGTTGTGACTGTTTTCTGTTTCACAGTGCAGGATGAGGCCTTTCCCAAGTCTGTGGACATTCCTGTGAGCCATTCCCATTCAAGGCACCCAAAACCAGCGAGCTACAGAGTCACTTGCGCTCCTCCTAACAGCACCACAAACTTTGCAAGTCCCTCTGCAAAGCTACGGCTGCTCCAGGTGACTCACCGGGAGGCTGATGTCCTCACGTCTCCTCCCCAGGAGAGCTCAGGGCTTATGAAGCCCCCCTCAGAAGACGGAGGCAGCCAACAGAAGGACTGCAAGCGCAACCGTGGCGCAGCTCGCCCTCTCCCCACTGTGGGCTCAAAGGCAGGTAGCTGTCCCTGAGCAGGATCGTGCCTGTGAGCTAGAAAGGAGCAAACATTCAGGCACACTACACACTTAGCTACTCCCACTTGCTACTTCCGCGCATCTCCCTACCCAGCATGGATTTTTTGCTGATGTCCTTCTAAAGCACCCCAACCTCCTTCCACACTCTGCAGAGCACGTAGGAGACCACCTGAGATAATCTGGATAGTGGCCAGGCATTAGCATCTATTGTCCTTAACAGATCTAGCAACGAGCATGTAAGAGGAAAACGAGGTCCAAGCAAAATTATGGTCATATGGTAATACAGTCATTACCCCAACACCATCCACCGATGTCCTGCAGGGCTTTATAATATATCTGGCTATTTACCTCCTGCCTTTAGTGACTGCCTCGCAGAAAACAGCATTAGCTCGCTCTGTTGTGCCTCACGCATCCCACCAACGTGGTTGTAATTGCATGTCTGCTGGCAGGAAACTAAATAGCAACAACGAATGGAGACAATAATGTGGAAAGAGAGTATATCACCAAGCACGTGCATGAGCAGACGCATAAATCTGGCCCGAGTCCACAAAATTTCCCATGCTTTCACACAGGGCACTTCCCCAGTATGTTTATGATTGTTTATAGCAGCCCTGATCATTTTGTAGAATACCAAAGCAAGCACACTTCCTCTATTTAGTATGAGGATTGCTGTTTCTTAATTTAATATTAATTCCTTTCCAGCAACTTTAATTTAATTTAAAGAAATCAAATCTGCAGCAGATTAAGTTCTCGTAGAGAAAAACATTGTCTTTGCATTAGGGCCAGTCAAAAAAATTTAACTAGAAAGTTTACTGTCAGAAGATGCAGTTTCACCTACATCAGAACATTTTGTAGGAACATGTCAAATGCAGCAAAGTTTTTAATTTGGATAATGTTCAAAAGTTTAAATAAAAGTAACGTATTAATGTTTGACATGATCAAAGTGGTGAAACAAGCATATTTTTCCAGTGGTTCTGTGAATTTCCATTCCACTTGAAATTTTGGAATTACCTGGAGTACTGGAACTGTGATATCTTGTTGGAAGGTACCATTGAAGTGACAGAAGGCACACACTCACGACAATTAGGATACACAAGCAAAACAGTGCCACTCCAGGAAGCTGGTTTCTACAAGCTGAACAGTGACTGCTAAATGAAGGACCATCCTGTCAAGTTTGTTTTTGGTTTGCCAAAGTCCTTGGGTTTATCTGTGCAGGCTCTGAGGGCTGAATGGAGCACAGCTCCTTGCAGAGAGGCTGGTGAACATCAGAATTCACCTGGAAGAAGGTGCGGGGTAAAAATCTACTGTGAAGTGTTGACTTTCATCTAACAATACAGCACAGACTGGAAAAGATCCCCTCTCTGTACTATAAATAAAGTTTTTAAGGCACTTTTCACTGACTTATTTTGCAGTTGGTTTGGAACAGTTGAAGGAATCCAGATTGTCATCCTTTCCAACTATTAAGGCTTGGTAAGGCCTATTCATTACTCTGGAGAGCAGAAAGCAAACTGTTACTTGAATATTAACAAACACTTACTGACTGATCCTGGGAGAACATGGTTATTTCCAATCAGTGTCAATCTCAAACAAAAAAAAGATTAAGGCATCTATTGCAAATTTTCATTCTTTGTTACAAATACTAAAGAACTCTATTTTACGCAGCACAAACTGCTTGCATGGCAAAACAATGCAGTCATGTTACTCTCACTTAACTATTCTTTCCTCATTCAGTCCACATATAGTTTCTTATCAATGACAACAACAAAAACCTATCAGACAATCAGAGTACTTCCAATGAAAATAAAGGCAAACCCATTAATAATGTAACTTAAAGAACACAAAGCAGTAAACAAATTTCTGAGCAATTCCAAATAATTGTTTCTGAACTAAAACCTACCAAACAAATGCTACAGCAGTACAACTACCTTAGCAGAAAATATACGGTGTGCCTGACACTATCGCATAGCTTTAATTACCTGAGAGACAGTAATGCTAGAATTTAATAAGTTAGAAGCTGAAGCTTTTGAAGTAGCAACTATATATGCTGTACTACAGTTTCTTTTCCTTTCTAATAGAGCTTGAGCTTCCATGAGGTGTATATAGAGGCTCCCGTAATTTCAAAGAGAAGACAGACAGTCCAAGCACATTACTGTTCAGGCCATCAGCAGAGACAAGATACTGGATGTTAATATATCACGTTACTTTTGTGGTTATGCTAAATGACCTTCTCAGTGGTTTTTCTTTCAATCTTCAAGGAAAATACAATAAACGTCCCCATCAAGGAAAGTAAGAATGAATATGCAATAGAAATCAGGACTTTAAATGAAGGATGACTATTCAATAAGCTCCTAGTGTTTACTTCTAGTGGAAATGTAATAAGGGGGCTTAAAAATATTCAAAACCAAAGCACGGTATCTTAATAAAGTAGAGAGGGGAAAAAACACAGAAAGATTGTGAAACTACATATATACCCTTTGAAAGTATGTATATAAATATGTGTGTGTATATATATATGCATGCATACATATATTTGTGCGTGCACACAGACATACACCACCATTCTTTTCTTTCCTTTAGGAAACAGCAGATATGTGCATTAGTCAAACCAAGAAAGTACTAAGATAACTCACAGATGCAATGAGATTAGATGACTTAGTCTAATCAATTGTGTTGTCTAATCTCATTGCATCTAAGAGTTATTTTCTTTGTTGACCAGACAAAGTTTCATTTCTCTATCTTGCAAGCATAAGATAAATATCTTAAGAACTGGGTACATTTGCCACAAACATGATGCGATTATACATGGGATGGTTTAACTTTTGGTGTTTCAGAAAAAAGGAAATACCCAGGCTATCACCTCCACTAAGTGAAAAACCAAGCACTAAGCAGAAGTTTAGTCACCTAAATAGAGAAGCACTTCCTAAATGACTCACAGCTTACATATATTAGCTGTGGGCAGAATTAGGCAAAATGGGCAAAATCAAGCCTGCTTTAGATGCAAGAAGGATTAATGACTGTGCAAAAAGCAAAATGAAAGAAGATGAAAAAGGGGAAGGACTTCTCAGTTAAACTGTGCACAGAAAAAAGAACCAACTGCTATCCCTTCTGTACCTGAGCAGCTCTTTGAAATTACATTCTTTTATTTATCCCTCCCTCTTGCTTAGTTCTACCAAACACAGAGACAGACCAAACACAGAGACAACAAAGACAGATAATTTACATTTCACAAATCCAAAAAAACTTCAATTATGTCAAACCAAAAGGAGAAACCGTTCAAAGTTGCAATATTTTATTCATACAGACTTGTTATCTCTATAAGCTCCAAAAGACAAGTATTACATTGAATTAGAGGAGAGAAAGGGTTAATTCTAAACTACAGGAAGGGCCAGCACATTAATTCACATCTATTTCCAACTCCCTAAAAAGTAGTGGTTCCTTGCCCTAAAGCCTTTAGACACCAACTTTATCTCCTGATGGCAATGCTTTAGCTGCCTGAATGCCATTCATTGGAATAGCTTAAGTAGTGGTGAAATAGGACTTCCCAACACTTCCACCAGGCGTGCAGAAAGTTATGTCCTCTCACAGCAAGTAGCCACTAATTAAATATTTTAAAAGAGAGGGAAGGAGGAGCCACCCAAAGAGGAGGGGAAAAAAAAAAGGGAAAATTTACTGAAGAGATCTTCTGCTATCTTAGAAGTTGGTGGCATCATAAAATTTGGAAGGCTGATGCATCTTTTTCAATTTGACCCCTCTCTAGCTAACATGCTCGTTGTTTTTCTTTGCAGCAATACTAGTGAGCACTAGTAAGTTTCACAGCTCACCCTGCAGCCTACAGAATCTTCTCATTCTCTCCCTTCCATACTTTTTAATACATATATATCTTTTCTTCCTGGCATAACCCCCTCCTTTTCCCTTTCCTCTCCTCCTCTCTGTTTTATGCTTCACTTTGATGTTCTTTCCATATTTCTGGAAAATTTTCACTTCAGATTTTAGAACTGCAGAATATAACAAAAAAGTAACACTGGATTCTTTGCAAATTTTACAATAAGCAAAATTGGACCACAGTAGAAGAACTGTAAAAAGCACAGATAATATCCTCAGAAGAATGTAAAAAACTGCCTACTTTAGTAAATTTCAAATTATGCAGAATTTTTTTATGGTATACTTTGCTAGATGAGAAAAATCTTCTCTGAAATGGAATTTGTAGCATTTCTAAGCTTTCCAATTCACTACTAGAAAGTGCTGACTCTTCAAGGAGTTAAAAAGCAGAAAGGGTCATATATCAATCTACATATTTCCAGCCAAACCAATTGAGAACAACCTTGAGATTACTGGATTTATTCTTAATCAAACACAGATTAACAAAGTACATTGCATGCATTATACTAGGAATTTTTTTCCATATTCACGAGATAGTTAGTAACTATAAATCTGATTGAAGCCTAGTTGCCAAATTGAAAAATGACAAGAGGATTTCAAAACATTTAAGGAAAAGGGAGGAGAAAGAAGTCAACAGTCATAACTGTGGCTGAACACATGTTCTATGATATGATGTACTTTTTTTCCATGAAAATTGTGATTAAAATCAAAGACTTGGCGCAACTCAGACAAACAAGAAGATAAAACTGCCATCAAAGTATTACAATAAAGGATTCCCCCCTCCCCATTCACAAGATAATTGCTGCATAACTACAAGCCAGGGAAAATAACTAGAAATTAGAGGGAACATTTAAAAGTTTGCATTTTACAAATTCAGCCATCAACACAAAGATCTAAATGCACTGGCATATCCAATAACCTCAGAAAGGTTTGGATTCATCAAGATAGCTTTTACTCCCCAAGCCAACCTGTGCAACAGAGAACTAACAGATAGTCTCCAGGGAAACCAAAATCCTCTTGGCAGATCATGCCTGTATATATTTTATACATAGCACTTTGCAATATATATATATGCACACAGAAAAGGACAGATAGCTTTATAAATGCTTGAATGGTACCTGCTGGTTTCTGTTTCTTTTCACTTTAAATCTCCAGTGTTTCACATGCATTTTCCCCTTCTGTTGTAATAGGTGCTTTCAGTCTTGTAAAATCTTACTTAGGATGATACTGTGTGCCAAGTTTGTTTGATTTTTTTAAAAGCTAGAAATGGTTTTTTTCCAATCCTGTCACTAAAGTCCATATAATACCCTATTTCAGACATTCTCATTTCTTGACTGCCTCAGCCAATAACATTTATTTTCTTCAAAAGGCAGCAGTACATACTAAGCACTTAATATTTTAAATTAGAATAACTGAAGTATCATGGTGACTTTCACCTTTTTATCTTTTTCCTGGCTTGAAATATTTTATTTTTTAGATAAAGAGAAGACATTTCCAAATTATGCATGTTTTTCATTTGGAAGATAACATAAAGTTAAACTTTTCAGTGTTCTTTTGGCGCTCCTTTAAATCAAATTCCCCTATTTGGGAAATCCTGTAATTTTTCATAAATGTCTGTTAAATTGTTTTCAGCTTTACTGGCAAAACTAAATAAATATTAAAGCAGCCAAAAATGTAACATGCATTGTATAACTAAACAAGCAGTGTTACTTGAAGGTATATTCTCAATTAGATTTTGGCCCCAGGTTTGGTTATGTTTGAAAAAGAAAGTTGGGTAAGAGAATGCTGCATGATCAAATGCAATATAAACACAAGATATTCAGGGGCAGGTAAATTAAAGTCAGAGGAAAGGGAGATATAATATGTTTGGATTTTTTTTTTAGCCGTATCACCCAGTAGTGATCCTAAGACAAACCTTCTATGGGCACCTATACAAGACCCAGAACACACAACAGCTGTTAGATTAGAAGCAGAAACAAAACTGATCCACCTAACTCCATCAAACTTTCCAGAAAAACTCAAAATTTTAAAAAGAAGTAAAAAGGAAATTAGATCTGTCTTCATTTCCAATCATTAGGCCTGCTTGGGGAACTGCAATGAAAAACCAAATGCAAAACATTGTCCAGAAAGTATTTACCGTTCCTCTCAGCTCTCCTGCCCCACAATTCTACTTTCTGCATTGATACCGGGAATATATTCCCATCATTGCGAATTGTAAGCATACTTCTGTTAGGGTATGTGCATTTCATGTGAAGAGTCTGTGTCTGTAAACAAGTAGGATTTAAAGTTTACGGTCACAGCAGACCTCGTCTCACCCTCACAAGACTTGCACTCAATGCCACCGTTGAGCTGTACTTGGAGATCTCCACTGCCCCAGAGCATCAAAGGGAGCAATCCACTTGGAACTGAAGTTTTTCTGGTATTTGCAGCAAAACAGGCCCGAAGAGGAAGATTTTGTGATCCAAATCCTCACTGTTTAAAATTGTCACAGGAAACCCTCTCTCTGATGACATATTTTACATACGAAGATTTGCATGGGAATGTAATCATAAAATCATAGAATATCCTGAGCTGGAAGGGACCCACAAGGATCATCGAGTCCAACTCCTGGCTCCACACAGGACCAGCCAAATCAGAGCCTATGACTGAGAGTGTTGACCAGGTGCTTCTTGAACTCAGTCAAGCTCAGTGCTGTGACCACTTCTCTGGGGAGCTTGTTCCAGTGCCCGATCACAGTCTCGGTGAAGAACCTTTTCCTGATATCCAACCTAAACTTCCCCCATCACAGCTTCAGTCCATTCCCTCGGGTTCTATCACTGGTCACCAGAGGGAGGAGACCAAAACCTGCCCCCTTTGCTCTCCCTTGTAAGGAAGCTGTAGGCTGTTATGAGGTCTCTCCTCAGTCTCCTCTTCTCTAGGCTGAACAAACCAAGGGACTTCAGCCTCTCCTCATACGTCTTCCCCTCTAGACCCTTCACCATCTTTGCTGCCCTCCTTTGGACGCTCTCCAATAGTTTTACGTCCTTTTTGTACTGTGGCGCCCAAAACTGCACGTGGTACTCGAGGTGAGGTCACAAAAGCACAGTGTAGAGTGGGACAATCACATCCCTAGACCTAGGGATAATGCAATCCCTATCAAGCAATTTCCCCAATGGTTCCTGATTAATTTGGCATGTGGAAGAGCCATGTGTTACCCACATACATGATTTCTAGAATGACCACATAAACTAAAAGTCTGGAAGATACAAAGCTAGAACCACCAAACGGATCAGTTACTTTGCAACAAATTAGACAATTACATCCTTTAGAAATGAGGTAAGGGAGAGTTAGAGCTATACCGAAGAGGCCCTACTTTACAGTTAATGTATTATTGGATTTGCTGACTCTATTGGTACACAAAGGTGGTTAAAGATCTGATTAAAATCAGTACTAGATAAAACACTTTCTGCTGACTTTTTGCTATCTGTATTGCTATTTATATAGTGCTATTGTACAAATTCCTGCTCAAGTTTTTTTGCCATTAGCATAGCTAATGAAAAGTGATTCCCACTGATAAGGCTTTTGTTCTCCAACCTCTCTGCTGCCACAGCCTCAGATTTCCTCTCTTCTCTTTTCTTCCCACCCCTTGGATTCCTCAAACTGATGAGAAACAGTGATTCTGTGGCTATGTTGGAGCGAGGCACTGGCTTGCTGGCCAGCGAGCTGTCACCAAGAGCGAACGTGGCTTAGATCTCCTCACCTTTCCCTGATCAATGCAGGTCTTTGTCTTCTACCCAACTGCCAGCTTCCACAAAATTAGGAGCAGCCTACCTGTCTTTTAAAAATTCTAGCATATTGGTTTGACATTGTCCAGTCATAATTATTTGGAGGAATGAGACAGACAGACTGCAAGCCTTTTTCAACTCTCGTTTCCCTAGGAAACCAGTTCAGAAACAAAAAAGAAAAATCCCATCGCACTACCAACTCCAAACCCTCTGGAAAAAAAAAAAAAAAAAAAAATCCTTTAAAAGGACCTGAAAAGAAAATCCTGCAAAAGGTACCATGAGATACTGCCTTTTGTAACACCTCTGACAGTGTATTTAACAGAGATAAGGCTTTCACAGAATATTGAAAACTACTAGCAAGCAATAGTTTCACCACTGGCACCTAAAAGAAGTATGTCACTGCCAAACACACCACATCACTTCAACTTGGCAAGAACGCTTGATAGAAAGCCAGAGAGTAGTGGAAAAGGCTGTTAAAAGTTAACAAAGCACTTCCCAAAAGTACTGTTTTGTTTTTTTTAAGCAAGTCTGCTAGAGCATGGGTGATGGATTTACTGAAGAAAAAAGTTTCTCTTGGCAAAAAACCCTGCTTTTTTTGCTTAGAGCAAATTTTCCTGTCACTCTCCAGAATTTGAACTCCTACTGCCTCGTTTCAGAAAAATGTAGCCAGTTTCTGTTTTCAAGTAAAGATTTCCCACACAGTAATACTGATAGCATGCAAATCTATTGCTTAATATGGGTCATGGGAAAATGGCCACAAATTCAAGCATCATTAGAACGGAATGACCATAGTCAAATTCTAATATTTTTTTTTATTTTGCAATAAAATGGTTGGTTTTGCAATTTTGTTTTGAAAGAGTAGCAGAATATTTCTCCAAATGTTTACGAGAAGGCATCCTTTTACCTTTATCTCTCAGTGTAGTTCTGTCAGAAAAAAATACTGCACCTAAAACATTTATTGGAGATGAAATGGTAAGAAGCGGAGACATCTTACCTTCAAAGCTGCCAAAGAATGAGTTAATGAAGTTATACTCTAATCCCAAAGTAGTAAGCACACGCAATAAAGATGTAACAGATGTCCTGTCCAACAGGGATAGAATTTTTTCATGGTATGAAGGTGGTAATTAAAAAACATTATGCAGACAATCTTAAGATCTAAGCCTCTCCTTACCCCCTGGATAGGATCCTTTTCAGGTTCATGACATCAAGAAATTAGTTTCATAAATGCACATTCTTACTGATTAAATAATAAAATACAAAAGCAAATAAACATGTTAATTTCTAGTTCCTTTTACAAGGAATATAAAATAAACTTTATAGGTGGCACAGTGGTGTATGATGATGCATATTCACAGACAGCATACAACACCAGAACCATTCGCTATTATTCTTGTCAGGCACTGCTAGCACAGGCAATACCTCAGGAGCAAACCCGTGAAAGTGTGCAAAGCACAGTGCCTCTATGCCTTGGCTAATACTGTTTTTTCACTGTTCCTAATAACGCAAGCCAAAGAGAGGTCACAAGCAGCCTTGCATGGCTCTAACTTCTAATCATATGACAGCCCATGTTCAAGACATTTTCGCTTCTCTCCATTCCCAAGTGTATTCTGCAAAACAGAGATAATTTCTAAGTCCTTTTAGGTCAAGAAGGGTCAGATCTGCTACTGGATAATAATGAAATATCACTGATAAAGTAGTCTGAGTTTCCACCAATTGTTCTGGAAGGGTTCCCTGGAAGTATCTGTTGATGAGCAGACCAATTTCCCCCCAAAATTTACTACAATAAAAAGAAACTAAACAAACAACAAAGCCAACAACTAGTGCAAGAGTGCAGCTTGACAACAAAGTCTTACAATTATAAAGTATTTTATTCAGTGAACATGTGGTGAAGAACAATGAAAATAATCCCATAGAATATGTACAATTTTATCTATTTGATCATTTGAAAGGCTTCATCAAGGCATTCAACCCAGCTGGAAAAATCGAGTAGAAGAAGGGCTACAGAGAAAGACAGATGCTGCATCGGAGCTGAGCATTCCTTAGTAAATAAACAACAAAAACAAAACAAAACAAAAAAGCAATTCTGACACAGTTCCAAACTTTATGAGACAATAACTTAACAAAAGACCATTTAGTCTGTCACTCTCTTCATTCTTTTGTTTTGTGATTTGAGATAAAAGTAGATGCTAATTTTTTTTGCTTACTAATAATCTGTACAATAATTACTAGTGAATTAACCCATGCAATTTAGCACTATTTGTCAATTCTTATATCAGTTGTTATTAAGAAATGCAAGAAACAATTGTTCAAATAAAGAACGCCAATAGAGGGCTTAGCAACCAAGGAACTACAGCAGTAGACTGCTGTTTATTTATATTTCACCAGTAACCATGTCTTGGCTTATCTCTAACTTTCTCAAAATTCCATCTATTTACTTGTAAACCTCATACCTCATTCTCTTTCAGATTTAAGGCCTTTTATCAATTGATTTGGAAACACATGGCATCTTTAGGACTTCTCACATCCGTGATGTCTTTAATTTTTTATGTGCCACATAGTATGCGAAAGCCTCTATATTAGCAGACTGAGATGAACTCTTTCAACTGATGGCTGTTTAACAGAGATAGGCAATATTTTTGCAGTTCTTAACTCACCTGATGACTGTCAAGCTTGTCTTTTGTGCGTTGATCAAGAGCTGCAGCTCACAGCAAAGACTTAATGAGATTCTCTTCCCCTTGAAAGGACTGTTTCTTTCAAGAAGAATCTGTAGCTAATCAGTGCAAGTCTCAAGTTGAGAGGATGATTATTTGGGGGAGAGAATGAAAGGAAGGAAACAAAGTTCTTTACAATTTCAACAAAACAGAGCTCCATTTATATGAAATAAGCAGGGTTTGCAAAAACCAATTGGCCGGAAAGCCTTAAATTTGCAGTTCCTGCACAAGACCTTATCACCATGCGTATGGGTTACCATTTACCAGTAAGAGCCATACCAGTTAGCTACAGCAGCTGAGTAAGCACTGGACTCAGCTGAAATTTCTTATATCCCACGTTGTATCTGGGAAACACCCTCACACTGCTGCCCATCCTAAGTTTATCACATAGCACAGTGTGTCACAAATATCAAATCACTTGCAAAAGCATGACTGCACACAAACCAAGACTTTGCTGGGTGTGCAAGTTATGTCACAGAAAGCAAGCTGCAATTTCACGCAGTAATTATATCACCCGGACTCCATTTAAGTCCAGTATATCACATATTTGTATGACTTCAATAAGATGAAACCCAGTCACCAAGACTTGTGTTTAGTGTTTAAGATACAGGGCAAAAATATGCAATACATGCCAGGGTTTTGCCAAGATACCTGAACAAGTGCCAAAGGAGCTAGCTTGGGAACTGGAAGCTGAGCACAATGCTCAGCAAATGCTACTAAGTTCTCGTCCTCCACACGAGCCATGAACATTTTTCCAGACTGCCTCATCACTTAAAGACATGGCCACAATCTGGAGGCCCAGATCAATCATTATCAGCTTTGTAATATGTTTTGGCTGTACGACAGTAATGTTCAAACAGTATCTCGTGAAGAAATTACATTGAAGAGTTCGGAAATTGCTGCAGACTGGCCATGAACCAGCAAGCAGGTGTCAGAAGCACCTGGAATGCAGCATTGAGACCTAATGAAAAAAGGCGCATTATACCAGGACCCATTTGAGATTTTGCTTGGCAGTACATTTACATCTTGTACAGACAGAATGCTTATTAGGCTACCTACCACTTGTGCACATACATAGAGGCACTGAAAAACGAAACAGAAACAAAGGTCTTGCGTAGATAATGCACTATCATGGACATCAGATCAATGCCTCTCTCTATACAAAGTCAAGATAAATAAAATGCAGGTCAGGCATTCACACACAAACCCCATAAGACTAACCTGAAGAACAGTTAACAGGAGACACAACCATTAAGGTTTGCAAACTACATTATTTTGCTGAGTACAATATTCATAACCTTAATTTAAATTGCAGTCACAATTACGCTTGTTGCTAAAGCAACAATTCTACCTATTTACAGAACTGGGCAAAGAAAATGAGAAATCCTGCAGTTTCCATGCACAATGGACATGATATATTTAAACTACCTAAATGTTCTCGGGTTATTCTTCAGCCAAAATTTAAATCAAATGTCTATCTCTCCTAGTAATGATAGCATTTTAAGGTTTAAAGTAACCTTTCCCTGTTCAGTAATGAAATACCCCTACCACACTCAGGGGAGGTTTTTCATGTCACTTTCAGATTCAAGAAACAAAACAAGTTGTCATGAAAGACCCAAAAGGGATCTGAACCCAGAAATGTAAGTTGTCTGCTTCAGTACAAGACCATGTGCCTGCCTGTGCAGGACACCACGGGTTTTATTCAGGCAGAACTCAATAGCAAATCTTGTCAGAACAACAGCTGCAGTCCCTGCCGGGCTTCACTGATACCAGCACAACAGAAAGGCACATCTCTGGCTTCCAAAACACTGAAAACTCATACAATGCTATGTATTCTCTTCCTACTTAAAAAGTCAAATGATATCTGTCCCTCCCTTTTTACTGTCATCCATCACCCTCAAGGTTTTTTGGTTTGTGTGTTCAGCTCCTCCTGTCCTTGACATTCTTTCCCTATTTCATCTGCTCTACTTTCTCTTTATGTTCCCTCCTTTCTGAAGACCTTGTCTCCTCTTCACACCATTCATGAATACCCACATCTATCCTGGCAACAAAGTGAGCAGAGCATATGAAGTGTCACACTAACACAGCCCTCTTAGGCGTCCACATACGGAGAGATGCTGCGGTGAATCCCCTTCCCTGTCCAAACACAGCAGAACACAGTGGCGGACATCACAACAACGGCATTACACACAATGTTTGGGGTCTCCATGCCCATGACCTACAACAGCATGGGTCCAGGCCATGGTGGTTCTACCTCTCTGGAAGATATAGCAAGAGGTGTCAAAGGCCATCAGGGCAGTGCCCTTCCCTTCTCAATTCATGAAAAGAAACCTGTTCACATATCCCTTTAGGGGAGCAGCAGCAGCAACATGGTCCTGGAACTCCTCCCAGCTGCGCATGTGATCCTCTGCGGAGAGCCCACAGCATGGATGAGTCACATTGTATTGGGGGAGTGAGGGGGTGTTCACTGGAAGGATGTTGGGTATGGACTTGCTTTTTCTCCCCATTTCAGCATGCAGCCTGCAGACAGGGTACATACCTCTCACGTTCTCCCCGTGACTGAAGGTGCAGTGCCAGATGCCCAAGCTAGGCTCTGCTGTTTAGTTTTTGTTACGGCTAATCCTCTGGACACGCCAATCCACTGGGGACTGTTTCTTGTGTAGGTCATATCAGCACCCCATCACCCTTTCTCCCCATCTTTGCCCCTGCCCCAGAAGTTCCAGATCACACCTTCCCTCCTTTGCTTTTCACTTCCTTATAACTTTTGGGCCACGTTTGTCTTCTCTGAGAACAAAGCTGGCAAAGGTGTTAACTTGAACTCTTTTGCTGATCCATTGCTGTTTAGCTGCAGCTGTGCTTTCCACTTTACTTTTTCAGCTGAGAAGCCTAAAGCGCCCACATTTTCTGGGGTGCAGCAGCAGGAAAGTCATGGCAGGGAGCCTGGGCTAGGGATGCTGTAGCTCATCACAAGGCTGACAGGCATCTTGATCGCTGCATTTTTTGTGGGAAAGAGTGTGGAGGCAGTTTCTAGGATTGAAGGATTCTGGCTATGAAGACCCTTTGGAGCTTCATATGAGCTGACATGTCAGCTGAGTGTTGACAGCCCATCAAGCAGCTGACAGGGCACGGTCCTGCTCTGAACACAGTGCTTCAGCCAAAAGCCTAGGAACAGGACTGGCAGGCCACTTCTGCAAGTTAAAAGGAAAGCAGAGAAGGAACAGATGCTTCCCAGGGAGAGATGCATGCTTCCTTGTTGAGAGCAGGGGAGAGTGGATCTCCATACTGCAGGACTTAATCAGCCTGTACTACCCTCCTTCCTTGTCCTTAAAAGTCTTTCCTCTCCAAGCCAGGGGAGCAGAAGGACAGACTATGTTGCTCCTCCCTTTGTCACTTCTCAGAAGAGCAGGGCACAAGATTCATCCTCAACCCTCACTTTTCCTGCATGGTGTGCTGCTACTACTTTTCAGCTATGCTTTTCCTTAGTGAACAACTCAGCCCTAAGTCTGTTAGGTTTCCTGAGGGCCATTGAGCCAGCAGCCAAAGGCATCTGCCAAGAGGAAGAAAAAGTCAAAATGGATATTGAGACTCAGGGAAGAGACAAAGTAACTAAGCTCACCTAAAAGGGATAAACGGTCAAATGCGACCAGAAGATCAGTGAATCTCCTCACTTCTAGACACTCAGCTCTGCTGTGCCTCTCTGCAAGGGCAGCATTTGGACAATGGCATTGCAGACCTTGATCATGACTTTGCCCACTGCAACTTTTGCCTTCTCTCACCAAACTGGTTAGCCACTGAACAATAGGTAATGCAATCATGGGACATTACAGGGCAACAGCCACACCTGTAAGAGCAGGTCTGGACTCCCAAAATTTCATGCAGTGATGGCAAAGTCATGTCAGTAGCTTGTAACAAGTTCCAACCTACCACACTATCCTCAGAGAAGCAACCACTAGCCCTACCAATCCAACCTTGTGTCCCACACCCATAGCACTCTCCAGTGATCTAGGGCAGAGCACACAAAGAGTGAAAACTCAAGATAGTAAAGCACAGTCCATGTCTTCCTCCTCAGACAAAAGTAAGGAGAAAGCGGGACGGAGTCAGCTCACCTGGGGTGTCCTCACACAGTAGCTGCCACAGCTAAAGAGGATGCTTCTCGTTCCATCCTCAATTCCATCTTTGGCCATTGGAAAAAAAGTCAAGAGAAGTCACCATGCAGTAGGTGCAAAGGTAGCAGGTATGAAAAAGCAGGAATGGAAAACAAACCAGGAACAGAAGTAGGAACAGAAATTAGACTTGTTTCTGCACGTGAAATCTCTTTACAAGCATTACTGGCAGAGACAATGGCAAGGTACAGTCATTTGCGCAAGACAACCATGGGGACAAAGTGGCACCTCCTAAAGTGGCTCCCAGAAGGGCCTACAAGCCAGAAAGCTAACATTTGTCAGGTACCTTTCCTTCAGGTTGCTTTGAGCCACTTGCAGAGGGATGTTCAGTGTACCGGAGGACACTAACTCTTGTCCAAAGTAAAACTCTCAAAATGCATTTAATGCATTTCCCCAGAAGCAACTGCCCCAACCCAGCTGTCTACTCCTCTTGCACCACACTACTGGCTTAAGATACGCACAGCCTGATACCAGCTACTGCTGAGCTATGCGGACTCTTGGGTCTGATCCAAGACAGTTACAGGTTAGGTGAAATAGCTAAATGTCCACACTGTTTCCATCACAATAGAGACTCTTTTTTCTTCCTATAGGAAGATTAGAAAAATAAATGCAAAAAGAAAAAATCCCACACAATCAAGGTACATCTACTCAGTGTTTCTTTTCAGTATGATCAAGAAAAGCGACTTCTCACAGTCAAGAGTAGCTGATACCAACAAATTCCTGTTTTCTCTGAAAGGGAGTATCCTCCTCTCAGAATTAACTAATTCTAAACCTTTCATTTGCATGAGATTTTTGCCAATTATTTACAAAGTAAATGATTAAGAACTCCATTAACATTAAAATATTGTATAGATTTTGTATATCATCTTTTGGCTGATGTCAAGGAATTTGTAGTTAAAAGACTAAGCAGATTACTACAGACATGACTCCTAATCACTTCTTGCCCACAATAAAACCATGAGGCATTTTATTTAAAGTTACAAGCCACAGTGTGATCTGTTCTAGTTAATCACAGGGGAAATTTTGTTTCTAAGAAAACAGGATTGGGCCCCTGTGGCTTGAAGAATTTCACCATTCCATCAGAAATGCCTGTTTACCAGCCCTGATGACTGCCAAATCTGTCTCCTTGGCTCTTGAACAGCATCAGGAGTATGAAAACCACATGAAGATTGGAAAAATGTGCAAAGTCAGAGGCAAAAGAAAGGACTAGGCCACTCAGAAAGATCACATGCAATTTCTGAGTTGCTGATAGAAAGAAAAAGTTTCTTGGAAGTTCAGAGCTCTTTCTAGACATATCTGTAACTATTTTTCCATGATGCAAGTGAATTACAACATTCATGCATGTGTGATGTACAGTATGCATCTCTTGTAAGAATTCAATAACTACAATAAAGAAGCTTCAGCTAACACAGTAGATACAATCTATGACTGCACAGTAAGAATGGCTTCAGTCTAAGAATGGGTACAGACCAGGAAAGTTAGCACAAACATGACCATTGCAGCACTCATTTTTTTCACAATGTGAAACACGCATAAATAGAAAACATCCTGCAGATTTGCTTTCCCTCCCTAATCAATTTTTCGTTTGCACACATCCATTGCCCAACTACATGTGCAGAATCCATGTAGAAAAAGTGGCTATCACATTGTTAGATGTATTTGGGATTCCATAAAAGCATCTAAAAGAAAACTATGCTTCCAATCACAAGTTGAAAATACCATTCCAAAACACATCATATGCATGCTTTAACATATTTGAGACTTCTAATACACATACCATATTGTACCTAAGCTTTCATCTAGCCTATAATGTATTATTCTAACACAAAATAGCAGTGCCATAGTTCAGTTGGATCTTGGAGACAGTCAGTACCAGCAATTTGTATTTTTTTTTCCCCATTTGAAAGTATGTGAAAGGTACAGCTTTTTTGCAGGTATATAACTGTTAAGATAGCAGCTAGGAAATTTCATTCGTAATATTGACTAGCTTCTTGCTTTAGATCCAGTGAAGGCCATAATCTAGCTGCTAGAGCACTGGAGTGCCCCAGACCTACTCCCAGTTCTGTCACAGTCATGATATGTCTTTAAAGCTCTTTGTACTTTCTGTTGTACAGTGCAGCCATAAAGCAAAACATAAAACATTGACTGTTCATATCCTCATGAATTACCCCCTCAATAATATAAATGCATATACAATACATGCACACATGTATGCATTACATACATATTATTGATGTACAGATACAGATATACATATAGAAGAGAGACTGTGTGCATACAGTCTACCATAACAAGGATCTATATAATTATGGAAAGCAAAGCTTGCATTTAGAAACTAAAATATGTCTAACAGATTTTACTCGAGTTATGCATCCTTATTAAAAAGCCAACCATGGTAAAGAAGTTCAAATTATTCCTAACAATTATTTAAAGCAATTACATTTATGATGTAATTTATTGCATTTATTAAACTACTAACATATGGAATGCTCCTTTTATGTCAAACTGTAAGTTTCCCAAGACACACAAATGAGTTTTATAAACTGTTACAGCATGAACGTTTCATTTCGCTGTGACTTACAGTGGCAAGTCGTGAAGGGTGACATATTACTACAGATTGTACTTCACTTCAAACAAAATACCAAGAGAAGCCAAAAAAAGTCATTTCTTCATGTCTGCATTAATGGAGAGGACTGAAGCCCAGATCCAGCAAGCCCCTTATGCCAATCCTTGTTATTATGTGCATATTTTCAAGTGCGTATGATCAAATTAAGTTGAATGGGATATGCACATGGACAAAGCTTAAATGAAGGGGAAGCATTAGCAGAATCTGGGCTACACAGAAGTAATCCATTGGCCTCTTCTGCTCATCATCTTACTGCTGTGAACCTGTTCTACATTAATCTCCTCTGAAGCAATGTTTTAGTCTGTTGTATATGATCTATACACAGTCTGGTTCAAGCTATCGCATCACATTAATAACCTAACAATATTTTGCCTTCCTAATTATATTTCATCACTCCTGAGGACAAAGCAGTGGTAACAGATCTGGTCAACTGGAAATAAAAAACTCAAATGCTAATTTCATTTATGTTCTTTTGCTTACAGAAATGAAAACAGGAAATTAAATAACTTGACCAATGGGGAAACCATTGCTTTTTACTAGTCTTAAATCAAATAATAACACTTGCACATGTAGGGTTGCAAGGTTTGTTCTTTTTTGCAGACATACAGCCACTTGCTCAGAGAAGTGGGGGGGTTGTTTGGTTTTGATGATTATTTTTTAAGTGAATGGTGAAAAGAAACAGAAAGTAGAAGCCAGGCACAAATAACTGCTTAATGCAATATAAAAATTACTGATAAGAAGAGACAGTAAGCACTGAAGTCAAAACCAAATATTCTGTAGCAAACAGAATTTCCTGATAAAAAAATGCATACATATTCTATAGGAAAAATGCCTTCTCTGTCCTCAACTCACACACTTTCCAGTGCATGACACTTCCAAGTTCCAATTAGACTTCCTCTTTCCCCTCTCTGAGGGGAAAACTGAGGGAGTTTTATTAATTTAAACCTACATACAACTGAAATTCAATCCCAAATTAAGAATATGTCCATACTGAAATGTTCCTTTAACTATTGATTGTAATATAATAGTCTTTTATAAAGGTTCATTAATACATTATTTGTGTCTTTATTAGAAAAAAAAAACAAAAAAACCAAACAATAAAAATAAATCACAAGCCCAGCCACAGCAGTTGTAATAAGACTGTAACAAATGTTTTTTAAGCAGTATAACCGGTTCCAAAACATTATTGCATAGTATCCAGCAGCTTGTCAGAACTTGAAAGACAGATAACACTTTCAAATTTTATATGTATATATATATATACACACACACACATATGAATATATATATACACACACACATATAAAAAATTCCTCAAATCAGGTTTTATGCGTGCAGTAAATTTGTTATAGTAGGAGTACAGCCCTGGTAAAATACATGTCCTTAGACACAACACAACTGAAAAAAACAGTGGAAATGTTGAAATGTAACTAATAACATTACTTTTTAAATAATTTTCTTTAGGTAAAAAAACAAAAAAATCACAATAAAGAGACAAATTCTTGACAATAAGGATAAAAACCATACGTCCTTGTATTCACATTATAACTCAGGAACTTCTTTGGGACATGTGAAGTATTGCCATTTTTCATTCCGTCAGTCAAAACATCTGGATTTTAGTGGTTTTATAGCACAAACGGCTTGTTCAGAGTATAGCCTTTCCCCATTTAAAAAAATTTCTACCTCCATTTCATTTTCATCACATGGCTAGCATATGTTTCATGCCAACTTTATTCAAGGGCAAAACCTGTCGTAACTCATCAGACCAATGAATTACTATAGGAATGTACAGCAAAGCAATAAAAAAAAAACAACCCACCCAAACCAAACACACAATACAATCAAGTCAGTAAAAAACACCAACAAACTACAAACCAAGCTCTACAGTATTCTGAGAAGGTAAGAGATAACTATTTTCTCAGAAGGTCACCATAACTGAAAAGAGGTAAAAGAAAAGAAATAAGGGATGATGAAGAGCTGAGTTTCTGTATGACTTGTCACTGCAAGTGAAACTTTCCAAAATAAGTAGATCAGATAAGAGCAGGGAAGGAATGCAGATTATTGAAATATTTCTCTTTCAAACGAAATAACAAAACAAATCAGCTTGCCCCATGGAGTCATTGTTGAAAACATGGTTACTTTAAATTCAGCAGCAGCCGACAAGTTTCAACAGTACAGATGACAAAAGAATAGAGCACAGGATGACATTGTCAAGGGACAACACTGAAGACAGACTGTGATTTCTTGGAAGAGGCCACCTTAGCAGAAACAAGAGAGGGAAGACTCATAAACCAACATTATAAAGCCAACAACTCAAAATGAGCATACCCACCTCAAGGTTTTGAAATGCCTTAGCAAAGTGCTCCTTATACCTCAAGTGCCAATCTATACTAGATGATAACCCTTTGTTACTATCAATTATCACACTTGCTCAAGAAGTAAAGGACAGGGGCAAATCTAACCATTTTAATTCTGAAGAACCATGCAGATTATTAGTATTGTGGCACATGATGGAAACTGATGGGTTCTTCATAGCCTGCTTTCCTTGAAAGATTGGGAAATCTTTCTCTAGACACTTCACTTTCAAGTACGTCAATCCTTTAACATTGGGAAATGTCAGAATGAAGGTTACACTTGCAACCTTAATTCTGTCTGCATTATTTATACAGTTCTTAAATAAGTGATCAAACACCATTTTCCAGTGGACGTCTGCATCAGTGCAGAACAAGGCTCAAGTTCAGAAATTAATAAAAATGTGTAATAAAGGAGCATATTTCCTCACATTCCTTCAGCTGTGTATGTCAGAGGGTAAATAGTAACCAAAGACAGCAAGTCAGAAAAGTTAAGTTTCTGGCTAACACAGCAGAAAAATGACCAGCAGGACAATATTTTATCCCTGTTTTCAACAAAGTGATGCTAAGGGAATGAGTTCATAACAGTGCAAGCTGATTTAAAGAAGATCCTTTTTCTTTTCCTGACTGCATACTCCCACCACTTCTACCAGTTCCAGCATTCTTCAGACCCTTCCACAAGACACTGATCTGGCAGAGAAAAACCAAACAAAAAGACTGCATAGCCTTCTGCCAGATCCATGAGTTAAATCAATTCACAGAGCAGACAGGAGGTGGGAGAGGGGAGTAATATCTCCCCACATATAGCTGCAGAAAACTTATGTCCACCTAGCTGCCTGTGAAACTCCAGTTAAAATGTACGCCGCATGCTGGAAGTGATCTCTAATTATCTGGATATCAGATATGAAGATACAAGCAGTTCCAAACTGAAGATGTGACCAGCATCCATATTTACATCTAAAGTCAATGAGAGCTGCTTTTGGAATACATGAAGAAAATCTAACGACTTGGAAAACTTCTGGCAGTAATCTGTTAGGTCCCACTTGCAACATGGAGATTATCACATCCTTCTCACTGTTAAGATTAAATGCTTGAGAGAGATACAGTTATCAGAGCAGTAAATTTTATAGAAAAGCCCCAGAGAAAAATGAGTACCTGTCTTCAGAGCCAGGCTCACTAGTGTTGTAAACAAGGCCTAGAATAAGGATACAATAAAATACTCTGCAGCCACTCATAATTTAACATGCTTTATTCTAAAAATCTAATGAAGTAGAAAACCTGTGGAAAAAATTATGTTAGGATATATATACACACTGAAAGGGCTAAAGTGGATTCACAGAAGACAGACTTCACAATCCAAATGTTCTTTTTACACAGCTGTGAGCATTTCATTTTTAGAAGCCTCTGAATCCACATGGGCATAGGTGAAACACTCATTAACTCTGGTTATCTGCAAGGTTATTTCTGAGCAAAAATAGAAATGAACCAGTGATGCTGTCACCATTGCGAAAAACCTGGAACGTTGTAACACTATGTAGTGGGACATGAGCCTTCATTCAGCCGATGACGTGAACAGGGAGTGAGCCAGCCGCGTAACCACAAGCTGTTGCCCTGCCAACCCTGAGAACACATAGTCATCGTTGATACTAAGAAAAAAAGAGCAGGAACAACAGCTCCATCCCCTCCTCGTCTGCCTATCCACTGGCATCTTCAGAGACATACATGAGTGATGGGGATACAACATGCCAAAGCAGAACTCAATGGGAGCTTGATAGCTTACACTTTTTGGCAAGCCAAAAAGTTTGATAAAAGTATTTCTACTCATAATCTCTTTAAAACCATGCCTCCCAAAAATAAAAATAAAACAATCTATGATGAGTAAGAAAATGTACAAGCATACTTTACAACAAATCTATCCATTTAATCAGACTTGGAAAATCTGGGTTTAATTTTTTGCTCTGTGCCAGACATCCTCTGTGCCTGAGGCAAGTCACATTGCTATCCCATGTACTGATTCTTCCTCCACACAGTCACAAAGATGAGACTTTATTATGTACCAGAATGCGTAAGCTAAAGCTTACGAGGCAATCAGCGATGAGCACCTCAGAAAAGCCCACAGAAGTGTGTCCTTAATATTAATTTCATTTTCCCTGATGACACAATGTGCAGTACATCTCAGAAAAAGTTGTCAAACTATCAAAGGACATGAACAGTTCACTTTGAAATAAAACTACATAAACTTAGTGTAACCAAAACCCTAAAAATCCACAAGTACAGGAGATAAGCACTACAAAAAGTCTGCAAAGACAAAATTTCTCAGCTCCCACATGGCCTACAAGAGCACATTCCTGTCCAACCACCTCTTCCAAACCTCCACCTTTTTCCAAACTTGCAGCAAGTTTTAAAAAACAGCAAATTCACATTACTCTGGGCTGAACATTCTGAACTGCACTAGAGGTGTGACACTAAATGATGTACCAGCAGCTCTTTGTCTCACACAGTGAGAGACGTACCAATTTGGCTTTTCCTTTGACCTGACTTGCAAAACAAGAGAAGTAGCAGTGCTCTGCAGGGCAAAAGCACAGAGGCTCTACCTGGCTCCCTGCCAGCTAGCTATAACAGATTTTGGTACTGTGTTGTTTTATATATAGCAAGAAGCAGGTCCCAGCCTTCTGCTCAAGCTTCAGATTTCCAAATGGTGTGAGGAGTAATTGCTTGTAGAACAGGCTAATTTTGAAGTGAAAGAGGGCACAGGCAATGGTGTGAACAATACTGGCAGAGATGCTTTGATGTCAATCAGGAAGGGAAGAAATGGAGTATCTGTGGATTGTCATGCAAATTAAAGATGACTATTTCAGACAGAAAAAAAAAAAAGAGGTAAAAATTGCATGAGAGTGGACCATCACCTCTTTGACCTTTCACCTCTTCAGTGTCTCCCACTATTCTGTTTCCACCCACATGGGCGCAACTATAAGTATCTGTAACCACCTAATAGTTATTCAAGGTAAGTTAGCAAAACTGAAAACACCAACTTGAACCTCTCAAAATACTCCTGAGGGAGCACAGGGCACAGAAGGGAAGGAAGAAAAAAGAGCAGTAAAGTATATAACCTGGCAGACCTGAATTGCTTTACTATATGAAACCTGGATAAAATGCAAATTAAGGAAACAAAAATACATATTAGAGTAAGCCAAGGGGGGGGGGGGTAAAAAAAGGGAGGGGGGGAAGGCGTAAAGAACCAAAAATCTGAGAACCTATGACTAGAACCTATGACCTTAATGATTTACAGGAAATTCTCAATAAGATTTCTGCATGTCAGTATTGTGACTGAAGACATTTACTTAAAGAAACTAAAGACACTTTAAAAACTTAATTATTACACACACCATTCAAAAAACATTATGGAGCAATTAACATGTTAACTTGAATAGAAAAAAAAATCTAAAGAAAAATATTGTGTACTTACTATCGTTTAGTGTCGTGAAGTCCAAGAATCGATATTCATAGCAAACATCTATCTTGGTTTCTACCTGGGGCCTCTTCAAAGTTGAATAGATATTACCAGGTCGTTTTTCATCATGCTTCTCTAGTTTGTTCAATCCACAACCCATTTCAGCAGCTCCTGATACAAAAAGGTAGGGAAAGGAAAAAGGGAAAACGCATAAACACCATTCATTTTGGTGTTTTTTTTCTTTCCAGTTTCATGCAACACAATAGTACACTACAGTGATTTTTAGTTTTTAAATACAAGCTACCTACAAACTATATGAAATTGTATAATTAAATAAATGCTCAGATAGTAACTGAAGTATGCACCACTCATATCAACTCTCAGGCATGCTATTATTTTATTAGAAAATTGACAGTTTAATGCATGTATTTTGCATCTTTCACATGTATTCAGCAGTATACTCTGGAAGACACTTATTCCATTATAAAAAGTTGCTGAAAATGCAAAATAACTTTCTAATATAAGGGTTGACAACTTAATAACAATTTCTACATATGTAGTTATTATGAGAGCAGATAGTATTGTCTTTTACACAGATTTTTTGTAACATTCAAATTAATATAATGTAATTCAATGGAAGAAGCAGGTTTGCAGAGAAATACCAGCATTTAGAAAACTACTTCACTTCCTTCCACCTCATTTTTTAGGTAAGCCACAGGAAGTAACGGCACTTTGTAGAAGCCATCTTCAAACCAGAAGAGGCACATGACCCCAGAACTGGACCAGATAAATCTAGATCTCTCTATTAAGCTGCCAGTCCACAACATTATAAAGGATTAGTCCTGACAACCATTTCTGCTACACATTAAATGTTCTTCAATATCCCACACGTTATGGCTCATCTGAGTATAAAAGAATGGAAGAATTGTTTGATGAAAATACTCAGATGATCCAAATCCTCTCATTCCTCTTCAACAACACTGGTCAGACTGAGGCAAATTATTTCAACCAGCAACGAGTATGAGACAATAAAGACACACTAGCTAGGCACCTCAGGTTTTTCATTACAACCCACCCAGCATGCTGCCTCCACCTACATGGAGAAACTCATGCTCTGGGGACAGAGAGGGACATGCAGAATAAACACCCCGTGACAAAGGGGGTGTCCAGCAGGCCACCCTGGGCACTTTGAGGCAAGTGATCTATTCACTGTAATCACGCTACATGAAGTATCACAAAGATCAGTGTTTCGGCTTCCCTGCAACCTCCAACAGACAGCAAGGAGTACTTGAAAAACTTCAGTAACAGACTAGGGCTGCCTTTACCTTGACAATTAATAAAGTGGAGAATGTAAGACTAGTTCAGGTTCCCTGTATCCAAAGACATGCTTGCAAGCTTATGCCACAGCTCCATCCCCCAAATGGTGAGAAAGTTAGTCAAATTTCCAGTCCCAGTGCATTTGGAATCTACTCGTAGAAATTTATTTACACTTACATTGTGCTTTAATTTTTACAATGTTTGTCCCTCCTTCATATTTCCTTGGTGAAATCATTTTTATGAATAGTTACTATATCCTTTCCTGTATTTTGCTAGAATAAATATGCTCAAGTCCTTTCCTGTCACTTGCAAGACAGGATCTCTGCTCCCTTCATCACCCCGCTCACTCTCATTTGCATCGCTGCTGTTTTCATTTCTCTACGTGAACACAGGGGACCATATGCTGGATGAGCAAAGAGGTCCTGGAAAAACTCAAAAGGGAAGAAGGAAGTTTACCAAATGTGGAAAAAGGGAGTGGCCACTTGGGAGGAACACAGGAATGTAGTCAGAGTATGTAGGGATGTAACGAGGAAGGCTAAGGTCCACTTGGAATTAAAACTGGCAAGGGATGTCAAGGACAACAAGGGCGGCTTTTTCAAGTACCTCAGCAGCAAAAGGAAGACTAGGGAAAACGCAGGCCTGCTGCTGAATGAGGTAAGTGCCCTGGTGATAGGAGGATACAGAGAAGGCAGAGTTACTGAATGTCTTCTTTGCTTCCGTCTTTACTGCTAAGGCCAGCCCTCAGGAAACCCAGACCCTGGAGTAGGAGAGAAAGTCTTGCGAAAGGAAGACCTTCCCTTGGTTGAGGAGGATCGGGTTAGAGAACATTTAGGCAAACTTGACATCCACAAATCCATGGGCCCTGATGGGATGCACCCATAAGTGCTCAGGGAGCTGGCAGATGTTACTGCTATGCCACTCTCCATCATCTTTGAAAGGTCATGGAAAACAGGAGAGGTGCCTGAGGACTGGAGGAAAGCCAATGTCACTCTGGTCTTCAAAAAGAGCAAGAAGGAAGACCTGGGAAACTAACAGCCAGCCTTACCTCCATCCCTGGAAAGGTGATGGAATAGCTCATTCCAGGGATCATCTCTAAGCATGTGGAGGAAAAGAAGGTTATTGGGAGCGGTCAACAGGGATTCACCAAGGGGAAACCATGCCTGACCAATCTGATAGCCTTCTATGATGCCATGACTGGCTGGGTGGATAAGGGGAGAGCAGTAGATGTTGTCTACCTTTACTTCAGTAAGGCTTTTGACGCTGTCTCCCATTTCAGTGGTGCCCAGAGACAGGACAATAGGCACAAACTGGAATACAGGAAGTTCCATCTCAATATGAGGAAAAACTTCTCCACGTTGAGGGTGACCGAGCATTGGAACAGGCTGCCCAGAGTGGCTGGGGAGCCTCCTCCTCTGGAGATATTCAAAACCCACCTGAACATGATCCTGTGCAACCTGCTCTAGGTGATCCTGCTTTAACAAGGGGGTTGGACAAGATGATCTCCAGAGGTCTCTTCCAACCCCTACCATTCTGTGATTTGTTCAAAATGAGATCTTAACAAGGCCTATTAAACTAACATTGATGCTTCCCTGTCTCTACTGCAAACAACATGCCTACTGCACCTAAAAATCATCATTCACAACTGCATCACATTCATGCTTTACCGTCAGCTTCCCAGTAACCAAAGAATGCATTTCTCTCTATTTTTACCCAAAACAGCTAACTGAGGAGTTTCCAACTCATCCCCTATAACTTTGCTCTACTCCTTTGCATTTCTACTACTCCCATTCTTCTGCACCCCTGAAAAAGCTGGAAGTCTTTCCAGGCTCAGCAATGCTGTCCACCTTCACATCATCTGCAGAGTCCATAAGCACGTATTTACATCTTACTGCAAAGTCACTAATACATACATCAAAACAGGAATGACTAACACATCAAACCTTTAAAAATACCATAGTAAATACTCGATCATACAGAAACCGGAAGCAGAAAAAAAATTTGCTAGAAAGACCTGCAGCATCAAGAAAAATGGATGATGTGTCATACATGTTCCTGAACTTTAAATATCTGGGGGATTCATCCAACAGAAGAAAACCTTCCCTGCTTATTTTGACAGAAAAGTAAAAACTACTTTAACAATTTCTATAAATGAAAGCTAGGTTTTGGGATATTTTTTTTCCTTTCGGCTTTCAAGGTTAAAAATCTTCAGGACCTTTTTCTGTTCCCAAAATGATACTTTCTACCTTTTTTTTTTTGGTAATGACAACTACTACCATTAAGTAAAAAAAACGACTATTCTTACATATATACAGCAGCTTCTTTGTTTTGCCTGTGCAATATGATTAGCTTAAGTCTAAAATGTTATTTTAATATATAAATGAATATTGTATATTAATGTGCCTAACAAGATACTCTGAATATTTCCATGGACTGTAATGGAACGCATCTAGCGGTATACTTGTACTTTAAGATATTGTAGAATGAGGAACCAAGATAGCAGTAAGTGTTACCAAGTGTATAAATTTCTTGTTTCAGTGATGGCCCAGTAATTCTTACACATCATAAGTATACAGTACAGCATTTCATAAGGAAAAAAAAAAAAAATCCATTTCAGAGGTTATTAAGCAGCCGTGCCTGCAACCCTTAGTTATACAGAGTCTGAAATCCACAGGACTCAGTGGTGGCTGCAGAAGGAGTCCTTGGGACTCAGTATTTCATATCATGGAGAGTTCTGCGTTCCTTCCTAAATTGGGGTGAAAATGCTAGAAAATACAAGCCTGCTCTTCCAACGGCAGCCACAAACGCTCTCCTGTGCTTCTCCAGCAAACATTTCCTCGGCACTTTTGAGAAAACCAGTCCACCCTCATTGCCCATGCAAGTAGTGATCTCTGCAAACAGTGCCAACCCACAAGCCATTCAGCATGGAGATACCTGCCCACTTGGGACTGGACCAAAACCATACAGTTTTTGTATTAATTCACTGAGTCACTGCTTACCAGAAGACTGATCTTTACTTTCCTGCTGCTTAGCTAAAACTTCTGTTAGTATCGTTGAGGATAAATACTTCCCCATTATTTCTTTATACAATTATATTTATGTTACTAAAGGACACATATGGAAAAGGATGTTTTCACTTGAATAAAAATGAGGTATTATCAGAAAAAAAATAAGTTTTACAACATCACAATCTTTTCCACAGTAATTAGGTTGCAAGTGCTGCAGCACTAGAAAAGAAATCATAAGAAATAAATTTCCTATTTTAATACAAGAGTTTAAGTATTAGAAAAATCCAGAGATGTATGAATACTTCAAGTTTTCTCAAGGATACTGATGCTGTGTGTATCACAAGTAACCACTGAATCACCAATTTCTGCTCAATGTTATCCCACAAACTTCCTACTGGGACAGCTTGCAAGTCTTCCAAAGATTTTTAACATTATCTATTAACATGCAGCAAAGTTAGCGCTGTTCAGTGTCTTTCCATCCTCATCTGAAAACATCTCCTTGCTTTCAGATACAAATCTAGTTGTCAACAGGGCATTATTCACCTTTTTAATTTTCTACACTGAAGTTACCAAAGAGTGCTGTAAGAAATGTTCACCACCGATCCATTCAAAGTAATCTAAACCTACTTCAATCCCCTTTTTCAGCAGGTACGTTGTTTTGCTATAAGGGATGCTTAAGGCTACTGTGCTACAATATATTTATCTTGGCTTTCTATACCCACATGTGAATTCTACTTTTTTTTATTAAGTATTAAAACAAAATATCACTAATATTCACTTTTCCATAACTTAAAAAACAATTATTCAAAAACACTGCAAAATTTTCAAATCTTCTTTGCTCTGTAGTAGGTTCTAAGGCAAACTTTTTCCCTTCTCATTAATGTAAAAATTAATTATCAACTCACTAGTTCCATACATACAAGAAATATCTTGAGTGAGAGAAAAAGTAACATCTAAAGAAGAATATTAACCATTAAAATTAAGATTTAACTATGGGCTCTTACAGCTACACATGCTGGAAAAACTAATTCTGTCTACAAACTCGCTTAGATTGCGAATTAATCTTAAGCGTGCCCTATAATCTTGATTATCTCTAAAACTGTTCTTGCGTTCAGCCACATGACGTTAAAACTAGAACTGAAACCCAGATCTAACAACAGATTATTTTTTTTAAAGTCTGTATCTCATCTTCATTTTGTTAAACATGAAAAATGGAAGCTGTGATGAGTTGCAGAACAGCAGCAAAGCCTACAGTCAATTAATTCCTAAGTTTGTCTTGTGAATGACTGCAAAGGTCCTCACTGGTTAGTAAACCAGCAGCTTTCTTCTGCAAACCAAGTTCAAAAATTTAACCCAGGTTTTGTACATCCCAAGCAAACACCCAACTTACAAGCCACAGAATACACCTCTTGCTGCTGCTGCCGCCACCTCCTCCTCCCCATTACTGTCCGTCGTCATGTATTTTAAGAGTAGAGTAGCTGTGGAGAGCGTTTGGAGGAACAGGACAGAAACCCGCCCCAGCATGGCAGATGGCCCCTGAATACTCCTTCCCAATGCAAGTTTTACTGAAACTGGCACAATCCTGTGCCATGAAAACAAAAAAAAAAACCCACAAGAAATTGTACACACCAAGAGAAAAGTATTTCCATTTTTAAGTATCTCTGTGATCCATGAAAATGAGTGTATCTGTAATAAAATATAGGAATTTTTATAGTGCTTTAAGAGATCTGCCAAGTTTTCAACTTGTCATCTCTGAACCTAAGCTTTGTTAAAATACTCTCTGCAGCTTGGGTTTGCTTTCTCACTTTACTAGCTTGTGTTCAAAATAGATGAAATACAAGTTCAGAATTAGCAAAGAAAAACAACAAGCATAAAAGAATATCATGTAGCTAACAACTTATTTTCTTGATAATAGTGGCTCAGGCTCCAAGATTTCTTTTCAGCAGGAAAAAGGCACAAAAGAAAAAAGAGAAGAAAAAACTTCTGCCTTCTGATTTTTTTGTTAGGGGCTTTTTTGGGAACAAATGGAGTTAATTTTCTGATGTATCGCTCCCTCCTTTCATGGAGCTCCATAACAATTTATCTCCAAGGAATAATAATGAAAATTACACTGAAACGTAACAGAACCACATGGCTAATGGAAGCCTGAATAGATTACCAGACTAAGTAATTTAAGGGATGTTTATCAACCAAGTATGTATTGGCTAAACAGTTTATTTCAACTATATCAATATTACAGAAAGTATTGTGTCAATGACTACTTACAGGGATGATTTGAAAAGACTTCCTAAACAATTATTTGAAAAACATATAGTATTGGAGTCAACTGCTAAGCATTAGACTGAATATTCAAATATCATCTAATATACATGTAAGTGCAAGACACTACCACCTGAAATAGAAACAAGGTAATTTTAATATTTATAATGGCATCCAAAGAAAACATGCTGTACAGGCAGATTACACTACTGTCATCTTGTTTTTAAGTGTAATTAGTGAGAACAAGCTTGCTTGCATTAACATATTTAAAATGTTTATTATCCAAACTAGTGACCTCATTTTGTAAGCTTTATCATGAATTCATTTATTTTTTAAAACACATATCTTAAGTTACTGCAAGTTCCTTTCACAAAATTATGGAATGCAGTGCTCTTACTGATGAGTGCAGCAGCGAAACAGGCTAACTGCAATGTATTAATAGGTCTTCTCTCTCAACTTTGGTTAAGACCTTTCATCCTGGTTCTTCTTTCCATAGGTAATACTCCGCTACCTCACAGGGATGCTAGAAGGCTTTTACAAGTAATTATAGGACTTCACATTTGTTGTGCAGTAACGAGACGCACTCATTTTCTTAAATAAACCTTCACTCCTACAATCCTGACCTTTCCATTTTCAAAATAATAAGCACTTCATGCTCAGCTCAGTTCACTTGCTAGTATGTGGTCACTTAGTTCTTGCATCCTTCCCAGTCTGCAAAACACCAGAGTGTTTAGTCCTCTGTTCAGCTCTAAACAAACCCTGAGAGAGCATGCAAATTATGGTTGAGTCCCTTTCCTAGTACAGTTAAAGCAATGAAGCAGAGGAGGAATAACAAGGCAAAAAAAACATCAGGCAGAGAAGCATAACCAAAGCAGAGGATTAAAAACACCAGACCTGACAAACTGGGTGTACAGGTAAACAAAGAAAGGGACGTACTATGCTCAGATGATCCTTTATAGGTTCCCAGAGTAGAGCCATGCTCCTGACATAACCCCATTTTTCCCACCCTGGCTTACCACAGTGTAGGCTTTTTGTGAGATCACACCATTAAGAGGGAAATTCCTTACCAAGAGATATCTACTTGGTCTTTATTCAAGAGTATTACCACACAGGTAAATATATAAGCATATATTCAATACAGGCCACAATTTTTATTTGTGGGGAAGGATTAGTTGTTTAAGTAACTAGCATTTATCAAGAAATTTTAAAGATTATGAAAGACTTCTTTTGAAAATACAAAGAACAATTACCATAAATCAGTCCTATCTATTGCTGGATGTCTCAGCCGACCAGTTTTTTTTCACCACATACTTACCAATTTGACTAGCGCTACCAAGATTTTAGACTTACGGCTGATAACTAAATCTCAGCTTATAGAAAGGTTGGTGAAAGAATAATCCCAGATTTATTCTTTATGATTGATTTGATTTAAATTAAGCAGCAGAGCAACCCAAGTAAATCTGCAATTAAGGTTTTCAATTTCAAAAGGCTAATCTGAAAAACTAAAGGAACTCATTAGTGAGATGAACAGGAATGAAAAGTTGGAGGATGTGAGCACAGGGGAGGTCTGGAACATGTTTAAACTACAATATGAATATCTGCAGAATTTGTAACCCAAGGAAGTGACAAGAGAATTCATAAGAAGGTTTCCAGACCCAGAGAGATGAATTACCTAATAAAGAAGGAAAGGTAGAATAAGCAGAGAGCTTTCAAGGGACAGGGAAAAAAAAGCTCAGCAGAGGTAGCCCGCAGAGGAAACTATGGTCTTGGATCAAGAAAGACAAGCATAAAGTGAAATGTGCCAGAAGTCAAGCCCAGTTAGAGAGGCCAAAGATACCAGAACTAAACAGAAGCAGAACGCAAATCAGGAGGACTAATTTGGACTCATACCAAGCACTCTGGAAGACCTGTCATGACAAACTGCAGATCCAATTGCTAGAATTAAAATAAAGAACGATTGCACCAAGTTTGGTACCGTTTCCCTGGGAGACAAGAAAATGTACTGCCTACACACAAAAAAGGAAGAAAACAAATTTGGCCAATTAAGACAATTGCTAGTCTAGCCCCAAGAGTTTGCTGAGCTTTAGGAATAAAATGAAATAATACATGGATAAATATTATATGGATTCAGTAAAGTTAGGACAGACTACCCTGACAGGTCTTATTCACAAGTCACAAAGAAGCACAGCCCTAGCATGCAGCACATCAAATAACACACCACAGTGATAATGTGATTTCAGCAAAATAATATTAGGTGCTACTGGTTTTATTATGGTGTTCACAATACTGGTCTTGGGCTCAACTCTGCTGCCCTGCATAACACACTTACTTTCCCCTGCGTTGTCCCTGGGCCTGTAGGTTGGCGGCCTACCTCTGCAGGCTCCCTGCCCATAAGCAGGGGCTGCCATCAGCTGCGCTTAACCCCCTCTAGGGAAACAAAGCTGGTTTGCGTGTGTGTGCATGTGGGCAAGTGGGCGGGTGGAACAAAAGCAAACAGAATCAGAGAGATAATTGGTGGAGGAGTAAGGCAAGTGTTGTGTTGGTGAGCAAGAGGGCCAGTAGGTTGGCAAGAGATCCTTGCTCCTTACTCCATCCACTACAACACTCCATCCCTATAACACTCATCCACAAGATTTAATACTCAGTAATACCATGATGCTGTCTTTCAGTACAGCAAAAGATTCAGATGGTACCACGCCTTTATATAAAATGCTCTTAGGCAGGGTATTTCTGGTTGATAAAACAAAGTGTTAATTATCACCGGACAAAGTATCGGTAAAATTTCTTCTGAAATACCATGGCTGCAAATGTTCAAGCAAGATGCCTCCACATGAAGACAGGAGACTACTGAGATGCTAAAAGGACTAGAGAAGTACTCTCAAGAACTTAAGGGGAAACTACTTAAGGGGAACCATAGCAGCTAACATTTGTCTAGCAAATTAAAGACTGAACGGACCCAACAGAACCATACATAGGGATGTTAGAGAGGAATCCAACTTTCCTTTAAAGTTAATCCCACACCACACTGAACCAACAGAAAACAGACATTAAAAAAAAAATATGCATATTGCAATGTATGCCCAGTAGCTTCAAGGACAGTGAGTAAAACCATAGCAAAACACAAAGCTAGACAGAACTGACAGTCCTATGCTTACTGTATTTTGCTAGTTTGTCATGGAGTAAAACCCTGGCTAACCAACTTGGGGTAAAAGGTAACGTGGACCATTGGAGCCAGGTGTGAAGCTGTGGGATCTCACATGAAGTTAAGGGATGCAATAATGGTAATGTGATTTTTTTTTATTATTATTATGAAAAAAAACAGACTTCATTGATTTTGATTTTTATTCTTCAAAAGGCTGCAGCTTCAGCTTTTCAGTTTTTCCACCACAGATTCTAAGTCCACTTCATTATACCAAATATGGTACCAGCATTTCCTAGTACCACAGCTCAGAACTCCCCTAGGTGTTTAATCACAGCTGTATATACTCATTTCATGCTACATTCTCACCCTCATACCAGGGGAATGCCAGCATTCAAGCAGTGGAAAGCCCCTTGTCTAATATAACTAACGAGGTTAAGTTAGATTCCTGAAATAACCCTTCATTCTGAGACTATTTTCTTTCTTAAAGAAAACCAGAAATTAAATACACAATGGGACCACTAGTATTGTGAAAAAGAAGGTTATTGCCAGTAACTTGTTATTCAATACCAGAAGCTGAAATGGATTGGATTCATTAAAAATAAAACATAAAAGCAGATGTACAAAAAGATTTCCCCTTGTAAACTGGAGATCAGCTATTCCTTGACAATGTAAGTTATCCTCCTATTTATTTTTACAGAAATTAAAATAGAAGCGGTATATAATCATAACGTAGCTTTCAAACTTTGGCTGAAAATGTTAAAGAGCATTTTGTCAAGTATAGTTTTGTTTTTGTTTTTTTTTTTATTTTACATCCAACAATCACTTCAGCACAACAGCCACCCCTACCAAGACCACCAGACGACTCCAGCACTGCTCCCTGTCCTGCCACCCAGCAGCCTCCGGCTCAGCTTGTTCCCCTGCTCAGAGCTGGCAGCGCTCTGGAACGAACCACGCTCAATCGTAATGGAGAACAAATGTCTCACATTAATTATTTGACCAAGTTGGAAGTATCACAGAAGAGCTCTAAAAGTCCATCCAACTAAATTCGCCTTTTCTCACTGGCTGTTGAGAAGCAGTTGCTCTGACAAGAATTTAGATACACAAGAGAGGAGAGAGATGTGTTTCATACTCAGATATACAACTGCCGACCCACGGTCGCGCTACCTCTCCTTATATTGTAATAAAAATGTGCTGAAACAGTACCGCGGACTTAAAAAAGGCAATATCCAGCCCAGCCTTTGAAAACAGCAGCTATAAAATCACAAACCCCAGCTAGCCACACGATGGCACGTCGCTTTACCGCCGCTTCCAGGTGCCCGGCATGTGACAAGAGGCGCCGGACTGGGCGCGCAGGCAGCCGCCCCGGCTGCTCTCCGAGCTCTCCTCCTCCCCCGGCTCTGCCTCACCGCGGCGTTGGCTGGACGTGAATAACCGCGCTGGCTGGAAGCGATTTTCAGCAATGCCGCCTCCGGTTCCCGCAAGCGACTCGGCGGAGCCCGGGGGGTCTCCTCACCGACTGACAGGACGGCGCCGCCCGCCGGCCCCGCAGCCTTCCCCAGCCTAACGGCCAGCACGGGCGAGCGTCGCGAGCTCCGAACCGGCCCCTCAGCAAACGGCAGGACCGAAGCGGGCGGGAGTGCCGCCCCCTTCGCAGCAGCGGTTTACCAGCGCTGCACAAACCGAAATCCACTGGGGGAGAGGGCGGGAGGGAGTGCCTCCCCCCCGCCCCGCTCCCGTCAAAGCCTCGAGCAGCCCCTCCAAAGCCGGGCACGCCGGTCAGCCTGGGCCCCGCTCCGAACTTCGGGAGCCAGAGAACCAAGACGAGGAAAAGCTCCAGAGCCGCTTTCCCCGCTCCCCGCCTCGACCCTGCCCAGGAGCAACCCCCGACCGGCCCCAGACGCCCCTTCCGCCCCCTCGCCAAGTTTGTCCGCCCGGCCGGGCGGGTACGCGGCGGTACCTGGGACAGGCAAGCGGGCGACGCGCAGCCCAGCGGTGCTGAAGGATGCCCAACGGGCGGAGACGGCCAGCCCTACTGACAGTGCTTCCTCCTCCTCCGGCTGCCGCCCGTGCCCGCCCGCTGCGCTCCAGGGCCGCTCCCCCCTCGGCTCAGCGACAGGGAGGTGCTGGGGCAGCACCGCGCCGTCACACGGTCCCGCCGCCCGGCAGAAAGTTTGTGCCGCGCAGCCTGGGGGCGGTGGCACGGAGCGGGGAGGCGCCTCCGCGGGGCCGCGCCGGGGAAGCTCCGCTCCGCGCCCGGCCGGCCTGGGGCCGCGGCCACTTCCTCTTCCTCCGAGCTGCGGGGCCGAGCCCCGCGCCCAGCGAGAGCCACGGCGAGGCAGGGACAGGGGCAGCGGCGCTTCCCGCCTGCGCTACCGCCACGGCCCGAAGGGGGATTGCTCCGCCCGCCGGCCAGGGCTGGAAGTCCCTCACGTACTGCCCGCCTCAGCCCCACCCCGCGTGCACCCTCGGCCCCGGCGCTCCCGTGTGCTCCAGCTTTGCTCCTTTCCTCGCCGCCCCAGGCCGCGGAGGACTCTACCTCAGCGCTTTCAGTCAGTCCCACAGCCCCGAGCCAGACCTGGGGTCACCACAATGGAACCGTCCCCCTTGTACCTAGAGCTGAACCTGCCCCTTCAATGTGCCTGTTCTCTCATCCTCCCTCAGATGGTGGCAAGCCCTTCCTTCTCCAGGTCAAGTTCAGCTGCCTCACCTTCTCCTTGCAGGACATGTACTCCAGCCTTGGCGGTCCTCCACTGGACTCATTCCAGCTTGTCAACAACTTTCTTGTCACAGAATTGGGGGAAGAGAAGGAATGGCACACCTGCACAGAAGAGCCCTAATGACTGGCAAATAGAAGAGGACAATCACTTTTTCCAAACTACGGGCATGCTGTTACCTTTGTTGGTAGGCAGCAAGCTGACCATAGCCAACACTCCCAGAGCCTTTGCAACAGAGCTGCTACCCAGACAAGCAGTCCCCAACCTGGAGCAGTGCAAGGTGCCCTCCCTTCCCAGAGGAAGAATATTTGTCCTTGTTAAATTTCAAAAAGTTCATGCTGGCCTGTCCTTTGAGCCTGCCCAGGTCCTTCTGGAGAGCAGCCCATCCCTGAAGCTTGTCCACTGCAGTGCCAGTATGGGGTCACGTGCAAACATGGCAACAGTGGATTCTGTCATCTCCTCCAAGTCCTTGAAAAAAGATGTTGAATAGAATGGGCCCACATCTCCTACTGCCCTCCAGGCAAAGCGCAACCCATTAAACTGCAACTGTGTGAGCCCAACCACACAATGAGCTTTTTACCTATCTAGCTGTCCACCCACCCAGACTACAGAAATACAAAAATAGCATAGGAGCTAGTGCCAAGCACCTTAAAGTTGCCATGGCATCCACTACCATCCCCATGCCTACAAATGCAGCCATTTTACCCTGGAAGGCAAACAGTTGGTGAAGCACCCTTTCTAGACACATGAAATACACACAAGCAATTCTGATCCAAGGGGACTCAATGATTTTCCCAGCAAGATATTTCTTCATGGTTTCCAATTGTCCTGGCCTTTTCTGAAAACGTGTGCAACATTTGCCTTGCTTTAGTTGCTGTGGACCCTCCTCAGCCCACTCTAGAAAGCACAGAGAGGGGCTGCTCTCAAGGCATCAGCCAGCTCTTCCCAGCACCCTCAGACACAGCCCAGCTGGTCTCAGATTTGTACAGGTCAACTTTTCAGAAGGAATCCCTGTCTTGATCCTCATCCATTTATGATAGTTCTTCACTTGCTTGAGCGTTGCCTCTAAGCACACGGGTCAGGAAGACTGAGGCAAAGGGAGCTCTGCTTACATCAGCCTTACCTGTGCTCACATGCAACAACAGGCTTACACGTTCCTTGCTTAGCCTCTTACTGTTAACATAGCTTTTGAGAGCAACATGAGATTCCGCAAGCCCTGGTATGTATCAACATCCCTGTGTGCCTTAGCAGCATATCTAATAACTCCTTTGCCATAACCTATATTCTTGCTTTCACCATGATAGTTTTACAAGGAAGTTCAGTCAGGTGTTCCCCACTTAACCTATCTGGTGTCTGATTCAATTTGTTTTCCTATTTGGATGTGCCACTCTTGCATAGGGAAAAGGTTCCCTTTAAAGACCTGCCAGCTTTCCTATGCTCCCTTTACCTTTCAGAGCTGCCTGCCACGGCATCCCATTTACCAGTTCCTAAGCTAAGCCAAAGTTTGCTCTCTGAAATCCAAGTACTTGCCTTCCTCACTCCCTTCAGGATCTTGAGCTCCACTGTATGATCATTACTACAGCCAGGGTTGCTATTATCACATTCCTAAACAATTCTTCTTCTTAGCAGACATCCAGTTGTGCAATGCTGCTGGCTGCCCCATTCAGTATCTCTGCCAAGAAAGCTTCCTGAAATCTGCTGGATTGCTTGCATCCCACCATGCTACCCTTCCAAGCTCAGGGCGATTAACTTCTCTCCAAGAATCAGGATCTGCTACACATAGATGTCATTGAGTTGCTAATTTAATCAACCTTCATCATGAGCAGCTGGTCTGTAATCCACCAACATGTCATCCTCAGTAGCCCTTTGATCCTTACTGTTCTCAACCAGCCTGTCATCCATGCAAGGGCTCCATACGTTCCAGCTGCAATTTTTAGAGGGGGCAATCCTCCACCCTCATCCCACCATCTCTCCAGAAAACCATGTATCCATCCCAAATGTCACGCTTGTGGACCAAGTCTGGAACTCGGCATGTCCCCTTCATTGTACTCCTCCTTATTAGGCTAGAAACTTGTTCGGCAACTCCTAACACACCCCTAGTTAATACTGAAACTGCTTGAAGCCCTTGTGCCCAGCAGACACAAACTACATTTGCTACACTTTGTCCACGTAAGAATCTCTCCCTACTGTGTAGGTACATAAACCAAATTAAATTATGTAAAAACATATAAACACTACATTAGCACCTCAATTCCTTCCTAACTGCTGAATATTTCTGTATTTAAGGCTGGTATTGTGATGGATGAAATCTATTTGAAAGTACCCCATCCATTTTTCCCTCAAGTACTATCAGGGAACAAGAAAATTTCCCCAGTGACCTCTGTCTGCGTGCAAGCCCTCTTAAAGCACAACTATCAGCATTAGCTACTAGCCAGTAGCCAAAAGCATAACATCAAAACATTGGAAGTGGGGAAATGAAATTACTTCACCAGTACTAAACCATGAAGCAAACACACACAGCGGTGCATTTTGTGTGGTGACTTTACCCATCTCCTTTTTCTATTCCCTTTGTGTGTTTTTGTTTTTTCCTCACCATTCCTTTTATTTACACAGTTTTTCCTCTTTCCTTGTCCTTCATCAGTTTTCCTCTACTCATTAGTTTCTCTGGCTTTCCAACTGTGTAAGAAAGCAGCATGCAGTCACATCAGGGTGCCATGTAATTGAGCTGTTTTTCTGATACTACTGTTAAAGCATATGGGGAAGGATTGCTAAGTGCATAGGGAAGAAGTGAAAGTGCAGCTTTCCCTGCATTGTAAATGCATCAGGTCAGAGATGGCTCCAGAAGCAGCATCCTGGGCACCAGACCTTGCCAACACCATAGGATGTGCAGATCTACACCTCTGGGGTAGAACTGAAAGGATGTCTGACAACATTAAAGACTTTTGCTGGTGCAAAGTCTTCTCAGACACAGAAAGTGACATCAACACTAGAAAACAACACTCCTGGGTGACCATAAGATCACTATGAAGTAGCAGTACTGTATAGATGAGAACTGTTTCAAACTAATGTTTACAGTAGGTCACATAGCACAGACCCAGGCACTACAAACCATCTTTCCACTACCCGCTTCACAGTAACTGGCAGACGTGTCTGCCAACTTTGAGCCATCAGATATGAGGTGTTTTGATGCACCTTTTTCAACCTGGAATTCCTCTACTCCAGTGTTAAATATACAATTCATTAAGACATTTCTGCACTTTTTAATATAGAGACAAATTTGAATTAAATTTTCTTGTTCTGTAGGATTTCTGACATGAAGGCGTTTTTCTCTGACTACAAAAGTCTATTACATAAACAGCAAATTCCCAGGACAGGATACCTCTACTATCACCTATTTAGGTGTATCTGCATTGACAAGAAAACAAAAATGGTTCAAGTACCTGATATCAAGGCATGTGAGGTGAAGCATAGCATACAATCTAAATCGATGCTGCACACTTAAACTATTGTTTCTAGACTAGCACTGTGAGAAATTCCAGAATTCCACTCTGGCTTGCTATTGTTCATATATTCTTTAAAGAAATATGCATTGTTCCTGTATTTTGAGATTATTTGCCTCTTTCAGAACCTTTTTGGTATAGATTTGATAATTTAAGATCTAGAACTTATTCTGACTCTAACAGGTACTTCATATGGTACTTCTAAGAAAAGGCAACCTTCTTCCTAAGAGAAATCTGATGAACTTGAAAAAAAAAAAGAGCATTGAGCATCTTAGATGTTTCAGAGGGTTTTATACATGTATATGTGTATATATATGTAAATATGGGTATACACACACATCCCCCCCCAACAATAAACTACTGCAAAACACAAGTGACTTGGTAACTCAATAGTAAAATACTGCTCTACCAACCATTCAACTATAAATAACTGAAGGACCTTATTGCTTTAATGAACAGTAAGATGTTGCCCCCAGACACTCTGTTAGGGAATATTAGTTTACCTTAAGAGTTAAAATGTACTTTGATACATTTTCTTTCTGTTTCTAGCCAGTGTAATCTCTCTCCTAAATCCACACCTTTAGCAGTGCAGAGCTCCACAACCTCCTGTATCACAAGCAGGAGGGATCACATTTTCCATTTGCACTTTGTAGTGCTGGGTGCAGCTGGGTAAGGCAAGTTCAAAGGAGGTGTAAATTGCTACTGGTAGGGCATTGAAGAATTCTGCTCTGCCAAATATCTGTACTTATTTTGGCATAAGCAGAGAAGATGACACATTGTGAAAAGCAGTGAGATATCGCATGCACAGCATTTCTCTCTCATGGAAGGTGTTTCTAGTGATGCCACTAGACAACCTCTTGCTTGGTTATTCCAAGACTTATTTGAACAACTAATTGGAAAGATCCACATAAGTGTAAGCCATTTTTTGTACGAAATTCAGTGTAACGCCAGTTACCATTACTTTCACTACAAAGTTAGACTCCAGCATTCAAGATAACCACATCCCATTTTCCTAGTTTTCACTGTAGTATGAAAAAATATTTAAAGCTAATTTAGAACAAGATTTGTTTCCTCTTTGCCAAGGAACAGACATCTGCAACATCACATTGAACAGGATTCAGCAAAACTTAACCTACTTCTGATTAAACTTAAGTTAATCAGAAAGATACAAAAATCAGTAAAGACATTTTATTAATTACCTAGCACTCTGCAAAAGTATGTTTAGTATCTACTGAGATTTTTATTAACGAGACAAAATATGAAAGAAAAGTCAAAATGAGAAAAACTAGATTCCATTTGAGATAGCCAAGTCATTTAGCATACCTTGCTCATTTCAGCAGGTGTTACTGAGAACTAAGCCACAGCTTCTCAGAAATAACAGGAAAACTACCTCCAAATCACAGAAGGAACCAAGACACAGTAGAAAGCATGGGAGAAGTCAGGTCTATATTGCTGCTAAAGAGCGAATCATACCAGTCCCTATTAGTGGTGGTGGTGGTGTAACCCCTTCTGCCCCAGCAGCAGGGCACAACCTGACCCTTGCTCAGAAGCAGCAGCTTGTTTTTGCTTTCCAGGGTTCCAGAACAGCAGCTAATGCATTTATGTACCCAGACTGGGTCACAACCTTAGCCCAATTAGTTATTAAAACTAACTCATATTGTATCTCCAAACATAAGAGTAACTTTGAGTCCTACCACTACAGCATCTTAATGGCACAGGACTATTTTTAATTATTTTTTTTATTGTTAAAGTGCTTCTGTTGCCCATATGTAGCCACCTACTAGGGAGCTGCAGAGGCTAGGTATAATTAAAGATCAATTTTCTCTTTTGGAAGCTCTTTTTAAAAGCTCATTTCTATCATCTTGAAACTTAAAATATACATCTAGCCATAGATTTCTCAAGCCTACACATCGTTATATTAACATTATGTGCAGGCAATTTTGACTTGATCAGCATCTGATAGGATATACCTCTGTAGGAGTAAGAGGAAAGCTGTGGCTATACAATCACTGACAATCTATTTAACTAATCCCTATTTATTTTACCTTTCTGAATGTTTCAGTAGACATTTGATCAAAATTATTAATGAAATGAGAATGTGAAACCTGTATAATTTCTGGTAAGTCCAAGCTGGAAAAGAACCTTTAGAAACAATAGAGATATGCCCCCAAATGGCTGTGTATAAAGGACTGCTGGCCAGAGAGCGAGATTTATGGCTACGTCAAGTTGGCCCTAAAGCAGTTTTTGCTCTAGGTGATCAAAACAGGGGCCAAATTTCTCCTGTCAGAAGGGCCAATCTAACCAAGCATTAGAGATGCTATGACCTGTTTCAGATGGCATTCCCCAAGCTGTTCCTCTTGCATCTCTGTTCTCAGAAGTGTTAAAAAAAAAAAAAAAGGATAATTATTGATTTCTGGAAGGTGCTTCAAAAACCTGCAAGTGAAAACCTTATATAAAAGGTCAGCTAGTAATAAGCCAGTGCAGAAGGCTGAGTAAGACTTAATGCTAACAAGAAACACTACATTTTTGAAGGAGCTGGAATATCTGCTTCTTCCTTTCTTTGGATATCCAGACAAAAAACTACTCAGTACCATCAGTAAGGAGTTAGATATCTGTTCATACATATGTATCTGTTCATACATATTTCTGTTTCTTAAACATTCCAGTAGTACAGAGTACTATAACCAATGAATGTATTTTTCAATTTCTCAATTGCATTAAGCTAATTCACATATATAAGGGAAAGTAATTTTAAGAATTTTTGATGGTTTAGATTTCCACCTACCAGATATCTGGTGTGCAACTGCACTAATGAGGTCAAAAGAGATTCTCATTTGAATAAATTTCACACTAATATGGATAAAGACTAGACAACCAGGCACTTTAAATAATGCAAAAAGATGCATGATATTTTTAGTATTAAACATTACTTTTTTAGTAGATGGATAAGTAAGCTAAGAAGCCTGAAGTGTTGTCAGTTAACTTGCAGAAAAGTCCCTGATACCAATCAAATGTGAAATTGCTTGGAATTTGATGTCATTCTCTTTTACCAGAGCTCAGTGAGGCCTGAGGGCCATGTAAAGGATCACATGGGATGTATTATTTTTTCAAGTCTCTTAACACTTCTTCCTGTTAAACTAGTAAAATGACTTTTGAATTGGGAGAACTGTTCCTTGACCAGAAAGTCTTAGATTGATTGTCATAATGCTTTTAACTTAAACTGGACCTACTTTGATGACACAGATTCCACTGTAAGTTCCTATACCAAACTGCTGTTGCAACAGAGAGACAGAAAGTCAACTGTGTTGAAGAGAAGCTGCTTGAACACAGGACAAATTAACAAAGCAACCAGTGTTATAACAAGGTAAGTGTGGACTCTATGCTCATTAGCATTTCCATACAGATACAAAAAAACATAAACTTGTCTGATGTTATCTGTACACTTATACTAGTAAACAAAGATTTTAATTGACTAACTAACTGTAACAGCAAAAGCTGGTATTTTCTGCTCTATTTCAGTTTTCTGGGATCGTAAGGTACAAAACCTGCTTCAAGTCTTTAGAAATCTTATTTTGCTATGCGATGACTTGAATACTATTTGAAAACTAAAAACATTAAGTTTCATCCTTGACCTTACAGTTAAGTAGGTATATTTAAAGTAGATCCTTGTTGTCATAGGTAACAAATACAGTAAGAAACCACTAGTGGCATTTGTGACTAGTCACAGCAACTCCATTTTCCCCCGCTAGCTCCACCTTCTCTTTATCACCAGGTACAAAGCGCAGCAGATAGGATGAAAGAGCAAGCAATACGATTCTTAAATATTGCTAAAATCAAGTTTTCAAACTTTAATTTCCTAACAGGTCAAAGAGACTGAAGTTTAACTCTCCATGTTATTTAATTGAGACCAATGTAAAATGAACTTTGCTCTTGAATAAGGCAATACAGAGATCACGTCTACTTCCCACATTCTAGCCCAGTTCCCCTTGCAAGGGGCACTTAACAGAGACTTTTCAGCCAACAATCCTCTTAACCTCTCCTCTGCTTAAACTAAGACAGAATTCTGTCTCCAATTAGGTTTGAGATTTCTGCTTTCCAAGTTGAAAAGCATTCTTTCCAAAATAATTAACAGTACTATAATACTTAGCTTGTACATATGAGAGGGGACACAGACACATGATTTTGATAGTTTCTGAAGCTGCACATTACAAGCCAAACAGGCTGGTTTGAGATAATACATCATCTGCTGCCAAAACACAGACCCATGCCACTTGGATTAAAAGACCACTCTAGTAGCTGTTAACAGGATCTGTCACCAAGATCTCAAAGCTTCAGGACGCAGTCAGTCATCACAAGCTATGTACATCCCCTACATTTGTTACAAGAACCTTATTCAGACAATACTTAATCATATACACCAGCACTTCCCTCATTTATCTTGTCTGGACACAACCTGTGGCCTCAGGAGCTGCTTCTAATTCTGCATATAGGATATTTTTGGCTGGTTAGGCAGCACTTGAAACCACCATATTCACAACAAATACTGTGTACTTCTGGAGACCTCTAGGTATAAATACATAGTATTATCTACTACTGTCTTTTTAGGCAGTTTCATCACAGAGGATTTTTGTTTGTTTGTTTTTTAAATAGAGAATTTAAACTATTTTCAGAACACCAAGTATGGCAGAAAATCTGTCAAAGAATCCTAATGGTCTACGAAAACTTTGCTTCCTGGTTTGATTTTTTTTTTTTTTTAAAGTAACAGCTTTGTTGCAAGTTAATGGATTGTTAATTAGGCTAAAGCATTACTAAGTCCATAAAGGCAAGGATGAAAACATATTGTAGTTATACAGCAAATAATAATTCCTTTTATTTATAACTGCATTCTATGACATTGTGGCAAAATATTCTAGTACAGCCTGCCTTGCTACTCCGTTCAATATATATGAAAAGGAAGGATCAAAGACAATCTCTAGCTCAGAAATCCAGAGGCACAAGGTGCTAGAAGCTGAGCATGTTCATGAGGATCTATTTTCTCACCTTTTTACTTTTCCATTTATGGACAGGTTTCCAATAACAACCTACAATAATGAACTAGACAAACCTTGATCTGAACAAGTATAGTAGTTCTTTACTAAGACTGTTTAAGGGTTACCACCAAACTCAAAGTAATACTTGATTATATTATTTTTGCTTCTTCAGTGGTGCTTTGATATAACAAGATAAGCAAATATGTAAGTGAACCCTAACTCTCTTTTTTAAGTCTGTTCACTGTTGGCTTTGTAATATCCTGTCATAAAGTGTCATCTGTATTGGAAAATGTCACTCACGAAAGCAAACATTTCAGAGAGATCATAACCCCCTAGGGGAAGCAAACACAGCAACTGAAAATTAAGTTATCCACAATTTCTGCTACATAGCCTCCTCCCCTCCTCCAACCAACCTAGAGGGATCTGGTCCTATGAAACACTGAAAACAGCAGGTAACACTAAGCACTGGTAGCAAAGGTAACCACATAGCTAAGTTGTCATCCATTGTCAATTACTGTGTTCTATTTATAAGAACAGAGATCCAGAATGAGTATCCATCCAGTTTAAAGAAGTGCTCCGTGTTCTTACTCATTTCAACCCCACCTCTGTAAAAAAAGGGAACAGAGAAGGCAGCTAAATTGGTACATTCCAAATACACTGAGATTTAATTATCACTACAGGCTTTTTTTTTTTAACTATATTTCCCAAATTCTTGGGATTGTAGAATAAACCAGACTTACCTGAAAGCAGAAAGGCCCAAAGCCTTTTCTGACTTATACCCCTTTGAAATACAGTCAAGTTCATTTAAAGATTTGATTTGTAAACACTGTACAAATGGAGAGACACTGAAGAGTTAGGAATAAGCTGTCCGGAATTTTTCAGCTACAGAATACACCAGTGGTTTAAACTTCCCTGTCCTGCTTCCCCATGAAGTGTCCAGCTCTGTCCTGACAATACACTTGGAATCAGTTGCAAACCTCCTAACAAACCCTTTCTGCCAAACCCAGTGCACATTGTAATGGGACCTTCAGTAATCTACAAAGTGCTTTCATTGCATTTCTTACAGTTCTATTTAAGGCAGAAATTAAATTAGCCCACAATAAGAAGTGCTACATTCTGCAAAGGACAGCTTTTACTGTAAAAAGGACAGACTGTAGTGTTCCACAAGAGAAATGTGGGGTTTTTTTTAAATTACAATATTTGGTAGGTTTTTGTTAGCTTAATGCCCCACCTGCTGGCTGATGACTAAATTACATTGTGACAGTTATCAAAGAAGTCACAAGCCTGTTATTCTGTCACCAGTAGGTAGCTATATGCTGTCATGGCAACTGGTACAATTCTGTGTAGAAGATGGACTGCACAGCTGGGTCCACCACAGTGTGGAGATTAACATACAGAAATAGAACCTAGATGGTTATAAAACAGACGTTAGTCAAAGATTTTTAATATCCAGCCAGACTGATCTGAATACACACTGAAGAATAAGAAATACTATGAAACCAGTGAACTCCTCATGCATTTTTAGTCCATAAGAATTTCTACACCTTCAGCTGTGCCCAGCTCAGTCACCACACTGGGCTCTGTTATATTCAGGTATTGTCTCTCAAAAATGGATCAAAGCATTGAGGAGAAGAGACAGAAGTCAAGGCTTAGAATGTAAAAATATTTCAGTCTCATTTATTTGACAATACTGTTTGAAAGAACAGTTTTAAAGCTTAGCTTATTTTAAAGCATGAGTACAGTCTGCTGCTCACTAGGTAACCAAACCTCAATTGGCTGAAGGAGCTCTGCTTGCAGTTAGTGCTGGCCTGAGTTTAGGACCTGCTTAATAATTTGAAAAAGCATAAATAGGGGACATTTCAGAAGCAGATGTGCCTGCCTGTCATGTCCATCCCCCCAAGATCAGGGAAACAGAGTCAGTAGTCACTACCTCAGCTCTGCGGGGACATGAAATGTTTTTGCAGTGGCCCTGAATTTACACAGGAACCTAGAAAATATTCTTTCCCTGGACATACAAGGAATTTCCAAGGTGCCAACTCCAGAATTATTTTCTATTTCAGTCCACTGACCCCCCAGCTTGAGCCTCCTGAATCTCTTGCAGATATTCCCGCATGGAATCAACTGCCCAAGAGACTTATTAAAAGCTGAACAAATACAAGATACATGTAGCAAGAGAAGTCAAAAATCCATATTCAGGTTTCCTTCACCGCAGTAGACGTTTAGTCCTGTCTCAGCGTTAGCAAGCGTGCTTCAGCATGAACTGGCACACAGCTCAGCAGCTCCTCGTTTCCTCGTAGCCTAGCATCCCGGAGTGCTGCACGCCTTACCGAGTCCCCAGAAACCACAGCAAAACAAAGCTAATCAGCCCACACTTCACAAGTTACTAACGGGCACCACAGCACTAAAATACCATTTCTGAAACTCCACTACTACTGATCCATTTTATCTTACCTTGGAAGAATCTGGTTTTAAAACCTGTTAACAGAATTGCACTTTTAATTAATGAAAATACCACAGACCACCTAAGAAAACAATTGATTTCTGCATCCGGCTATCTCCTAAGTCAGGGAATAACCACTGTAACGGTGAGATAAGCACAACTGGCAAGTTCAGTTTTATGAAAGCAATTGTAACATTCATATAGAAAAAACACACAGACTTATTTCCCTGTCAAAAACAGATGAAACCCAGATAAGACAGGAAGTATTTTATCAATAAAGATCTGTTGTTGCAACATTTTTCCTTAGAAGAGATTCAGCAATTAAGTTGCTTACCTATGTACAAAGATCTCTATTCCACTGAAGCAGAATCAGGAGCACTACGCAAGCAACCTCAATTAGCATTCCTAACGTTTAGTGCTGTTATCAGTAACTTTTATCCGCACAAGTGAAACATCTAACAAAAAGGAAGACCTGCTTTTTCCTTTTTAAAATTTTTTTTGCTGTGGTATTGTAAGCAAATAAATTGTTGGAAAAAAAAAGATAATTAACAGCCTTAACTTAAGGGATAGTAAGGGATATCTTATTCAGAATGTGAGGTTTGGTTGCTATGCTATATACGCGTGCCTTGGCCAATGACATTTTCAGCTTAATTACTGTTTGACGTCTCCAACCACAGTATGAGCTTACGTAGCGCTGAATGCGAGAGCCCTCTAACGGCTGTAGTGAGAACATCAGCTGTAGCAGGCTGGAAACCTACCTGCAAATCCCGGGGCAGCTGCTCAGCGCAACCAGCTACTGTCCTACAAATCCCAACAAGTCTGAAGCTATTTTCTCCTAGTAATTAAAGATACTACCTTCAGAGATCTCCACCCTAGTAGGTACGTAAGAGAAAGGAAAATAAGGGTATGTCACAAAACTTTTCAGGGAGAAAATGAGACAGGACAAAAACCAACTAGAACTTAATCTTGGATATTAGGAAAAGTCTCTTCACTGAAAGGGTTGTCAAGCACTGGAACATGCTGCCCAGGGAAGTGCTGGGGTCACCATCCCTGGAGGTATTTAAAAGATGTATAGATGTGGTGCTTAGGGACATGGTTTAGTGATGGACTTAGCAGTGCTAGGTTTAAGGTTGGACTCTGATCTTGAAGGTCCTTTCCAACCTAAATGTTTCAATGATTCAGTAAATGGAATATGCATTGGTCAGAGGCCATAATCTGCCTTAGTATCCTCCAAAAAGCCAGAGGTGGAAGTGTGCAGCCATCCCAATTACAAGCACCTTCCTGAAAAATAACTCCCATGTATGCATAGGATCCCCTTTACATGTTTTAAGGTATCATTTCTCTTCTGTGTTATGATGCACAGGAGTCATTAATCCAATTTTAATTATTTAACTGCTTTTTACATTCAGTTTAAAGCCAGCTTATGGCAAGAACTAGGTGGCCATGTATGACCCTATGAACTGCTACACGCTGAACTTTTTTTTTTTTGAGGTGATTCTGCCCCTCTGCTCTGGTGTCAGCCCACCTAGAGTTACTGCATCTAGCTCTGGAGTCCTCAGCACAGGAAAGAATGGACCTGTTGGAGTGGGTCCAGAAGAGGACCACAAAAACGATCAGAGATGGAATCCCTATTCTATAAGGAAAGGCTGAAAGCATTAGGGTTGTTCAGCCTGGAGAAAGCTCTGTGGATACTGAAAGGGGGCTTGTAAGAAAGATGGGGACAAACTTTTTTAGCAGGGCCTGTTGTGACAGGACATGGGGTAATGGTTTTAAACTAAGAGAGGGTAGATTTAGACTAGATAGAAGAAAAAACTTGATGAGGATGGCAAAACACTGAACAGCTTGTCCAGAAGTGGTAGATGTCCCATCCCTGGAAACTCAAAGTCAAGCTGGACAGGGCTCTGAGTAACCTGATCTAGTTGATATCCCCGCTCATTGCAGGGGTCGGTGGTGTGTTGACTAGATGGCCTTTACAGGTCCTTTCCAACCCAAACTAGTCTATGATTTTAAGAGTTCTAAGCACATTTTTTTCCCAAGGAAACAAGTGAACAACCTCTATTAACTCCTGCTTCCAGTCCTAAACTGTTCTAGGAAGATTTTACAGGAAGTTTAAGAATTCCTTGAACACTCATTCATAGAGTACTAAAGGAACCAGCAGAAAATAAAGTGAAAAAAATTTGTTCTAGCCAAAAAAAAAAAAAAAAAAAAAAGCACCACTCAGCAAAATATTCCTCTAAGACAGAAAGCATACAGAAGATAAGGCCAGACTTACCTTGAATGGGGTAGGGGAAAAAGCAAGCAGCCTTCTTGATAGCTCAATACACTGAAGTTTGAACACCTGACTTACAGAAGTACCAACAGGAACAGGTTAACAGCTAGAAGCTTAGAAGGCACAATTACAAGCACACACTCCAAGAACAGGAGTGCTGCAGACCCATAGGTACTGTCTTACCAGCAGTAGCTCTAATATTCTAATATTGACTGGTGGCAGCATGCATCTTTACTGGACTACACATACAGAGGTTTTGAGAGCTTTTGTGATTTTATGCTGCTAGTCCTAGAACAGTTACTGTATGAAGGTACTACCTTATTTTCAGCTCTGACAACGTATTCTACAGTAACATATTTTTAAATGCAAAACCTGTCCTCATTACTATACTTAGTAGAGCCTCCCAACCTTAAGCTGAATGAATAACCCTTTTTCACGTTTGCTTGAGCACCAAGTACACAGAAGTTCACACTCCTGGAAAAAAACTTCTAATTTATTCACAGTAGCTAGAGCTAGAACAGTCACTGGGGGCAATACAAAGGCCTTTGTAAACTCAGCTGGTGCCTTTGAAAAAGTTACAGTGAAGAATGTGTTGTTCCATACACATGCCCTCCCATCAAGAAAGTTTAAAGTGAAGTTCACCCCAACCTTTAGAATAGGAATTAAAAAGTATGAATTAAGAATCCCTCTAGGCTGTAAATCTACTTAAGCTTTTTCTCAAGATGCAGGTTTCATCTGAAGAAGCCCTGATATTTACTTCTTTATAGCCTGGATCATCTTTTTTTTAAGTTTCTCAGCTACATTGAAAGTAGCAGACATAAAAGCTTTCAAATTATACAACATCTATCCTAAAATGCTTGTCTACCATGTCATTCCTGCAAGGAATATAGACTGTACACCTGTCAGAGACTTTAAAAATCTGTTCCATTAAGGCATGTAAAAGAAAACCCAGTGAAATACAATTGAGGGAAAATCCTTTTTCTTAGTAGTACTCAAGATCAGATCACCTGGATGTAAGAATCTAGCATCTTGGTTTAGCACACAAATACCTAGAAGGAAAAAAAAATTTCCACTTTGATAGGGAATGCCAGGCAATCATTCTAATGGAGATCTAACAATACCATCTGGCTGGCTGCCTCATTGCAAGAATAATTCTGACAGGTGGCAAAGCTTGTAAAAAAAAAAAAAAAAAGAGTATGAAAAGGCCACAGCACCAAGCAGCTCACTTGGACACTCCAGGTAGGAACCTTAAAGCAAGCATCCGAGCTTTATAATAGCAAATAAATACAAGCATCATATTTTTCTATCTTGTCTAAACAATTCTTTTGACAAAAGTTATCTTACTATTCAAAAGGAGACTTACTTACATGCTTTTGTGTCCCACACAGAACATGCATATACTGTGCAAGCAAAGGCAGATCTACCAGAACTCACTACTGCCTACAAGTTCACAATTAACACAGGCCACTTGATTTGCTAATACAAGAGGTACAAATTTGCAAGAAGCTCCAATTCTGCACCTATTTTGGATTTGCCTTCAGCTACAGCCATATTAAACAGATGTTTCAACTTTCTGAATGCAACACAAAAAAGATTTACCTACTAGTTTTTGTGTTATGCTTATAGGGTACTTCAAAAGAACATTAAAAACCCGTGTTCTTAGTTATAACTTGTTACTTTTACTGGCATATGCCACAAAATGTAGAATTCCCAGATGGGAATAAAAAAAAATTAGTTTCCTAGGGGTAAGACATGGCTAACAAAACCAACACAACATGATCTAATGGAAGAGAAAATAAATGGCACTCATAAGGCCTGGGCTATGCATTTCACTGTGATAAGCCTTCTCAGCATGCTTGTAAGAGCAGCTCCTATCTAGCACTGCCATTTCAAACATACTGAACAATCAACTCGCTCACCAGATGGTCCTATGGGTAATACTTGGTCAAATAAATGTAAGATATGCACTCTATGTAGATATCTTCTGTTTTATCTCTTCTTTTGGTGTTGAGACTCTTCAATAAGTGCTACACATAGGCACTTTTGTTTTCTTACAGCTACAGCATAAAGCCTCAAATACATTCCAGGGCAATCAAGCCAACTAGAACATTAAGCCAAAACGAAATCTGCATTTGCAAAGAAACAATTACCTTTATCAATAAACTGACATCACAGCTTTAGCAGCCTGAGTAGGCTTTTTAGGTACTTGAAAGTTGCAACAGAAAGGGTCCCGATATTCAGAAAACTCCAAATTTATTCTTTTTTAAAAAAAAAAAATAGTTAAACTGTGTAAGATTAAAAACCTTATAAAGAAGCTGGTAACACAGAAGTTAGGTATAATCAAAAGCACGATCTTTAAAACAGTAATCAGAAAAATATGGCAAATTGATTTTCTGGGAACACTAACATAGTATCTTTAGTGACATGGAACAGTGAGCAGAGAAAAGGTTAACAGCTTTGCTTTTTCAGGTCAGTTTAGGCTCTCAGTACAATTCTGTATGAAGTAGCTCAAAAACCTATAGTCATTTCTAATCATGTTTCCCTCTATGTCTTCAGCAATAAAATCCTATCCAGAACACTCCTAAGCAGCAGTTCTTGGACATTTTTCATGCTACAGCCATATTCCCTTGTCCAGGTCTGTAGCAACTCAGTTCCCTTGTATATATCTCCCTAACATCTACTTCTGGGCAAGCTTTTTCCTAGCCATTACTGTTTCTAAACCTTCTGGACATTTGAAGGAGAACATGCAATCCTATTCAGACCCATGTATACATCCTCAACAAGAGGGACATGATTGCCTTTTTTTGTCTGGAGAGACTGAGGTGTTGGAGTAGGAGGAGAAAAGCAGACTAGGACCCAACATACTCTTTTAAAACTGCAGCTAGTAACTAATACAAAAAGAAGTTTGTTACTACAAATTTGTAGCAACTGGAATTCTCATTAGGGTAATACATCTTCAATAACTTCAACAAGTTTTTATTATACTGTGTATCTTTTGCAAGGCAGCTTAAAATTAACTCCAGTATTATATTAGCATTTCACTAGAGGTTTGGAAAGTCAAGTCAAAATAAAAATTTATTTTAATTGTTTCAAAATACACGACTAAAATCTACATAATTATTAAAATAGGCTTACAGGTATTCTTTGATTAACAGTTTGCATTACAGAACAAAGGCATATTTTAAATGCAGTATTTTCTCACAATTTTGACGTACAGGTATTACTAAAATTTTTCAAGTAAAAAAGCATACTCTACTGAGTAGCCAGTACAGCTAATTACATTCTTGCATCTTAAGTTACATATAGGAATTTTAGGATTCTCTTAATTACTTTCCCAAAACTAATAGTGATGCCTAAGACTGCAGGTACATAAACTGTCATTAATGAACATAACCACATTGATTAGGTAGGCTAAAGACAACCAGTACTTAAAGGGCTTCAGTTGAGTTACAACTTGACATCTTCCATTCCACTGATTAAGAGCTCAGTTTTAAAATACAACCTCCTGGACAAATAACTGCTTCCATTTTTGAACTGCAAGAGGTAACTGGTCAGTATTAGTCACTTAAATTGTGGTTTAAGAAAAACTGTTACATGCAAACTGTACCTTAAGGCTCAGAAGAAAATCCACATGCAAACAAACCAAGTGTTTTTCCCATGTAAGGTTTTTTAACATTCCAAGTTAGTTATCACGTGAAGCATGCAAACAATTAATAAAACCTGAAAGTTTCTCAACTTTACAATTTTAAACAAACATCAAACTACTCAGACAATATTTAAACAGGTAGAGTAAGAACACAAACTTCAACTTGAAGCAACTTTTTGAAAAACGTTATATTGCATATATTGCTAAACTGAACTGTAGTAACATCAAGTTAATGATTTTAGATACTTTCCACATCTTTGTTGATCAAACACTTTTGAGTACTGCTCTTCCTTTTCTGAAGTGATGCGCCTTCCTCTCCTGGAACAGGATAGGAGATAAAAAAGTTTTTCTAGATAATCAGAATAGAGCAACTAAAGTTTTCATTAAATATCTCAAGACATTCCATACTCTATTCACCCCCCTCCAAAACGGATAAATACACCTGTATTCCTGCTTCAGAGCACACATGCCTATTTCATGTCTGTCCTCTTAAAAAAAAAAAAAAGGAAGCAAAGTCTTAAATATAACATCAATAAACAGAAATCAAACACCACTTGGAACGTAGTCAGAAACTGCAGTTGTACAAAGACTAAACGCATACAGCAAAAATACAATGACCAACTACCAACCTGGACTGCAGTTCATTGGTTAAAGTGTAGGCATTTTACATAAAGTAAAAAGAGCCACCATCCACAGTGGGTACTTCGCTAGTGTAAAGACTATCATATCAAGGCTCAAACTCAACATCCTCCACCGAAACCAGGGAGTAACTCACTGCCCTTTCAGCAATTTATTGCTGAGAAACTATTAGCCAGTCTTATGCTCTACATGTCCATGAGTTGACTGCTCAGCAATTGTTTTTATTTAGTCTTGATTAAATCCACTAAATCCAATTTTAGCATGTGTTTCCAGCATTAAGCAACTGAGATCAAAACCCATACATCTCAGAGCATAAGAAAGAATTCAAATGCCATTCTAGTTATGAATTCCTTCAGTCTTTATGGTATCCTATAGGTGAACAAACTAAAAGGTCAGCTGTGTTTTAGGGATTAATATTGCTTTCACTACATACCTTAAAGTAGTCTTCTTGTGATACAAAGGTATTCCTCAGACGGTTCTCAGGATTAAACAGACAGGATACTACTGTTTGTATGCTCCTGTCCACAGACTTCTGAAATACAGTTACAGGTGCATCTACAACAATACTGATTTTCTTTGCCCACTACTAGCAATGTGGGTGTGTCACAGGGTTTATTTTACACTCAGGATTCCTCTCAACTGCCTTAAGTTTCCTGAGCTCTTTGCCTTTTCCCTTTTTAATCTTCCTAACTCATTAGCACCCATAGATGTTACAAGGTAACTGTTCTGAGCAGTAACATGCCAGTTCAGTTATGGAATAGGCTAACAGCTGAAAAATGAAGTCTCCCCTTAGAAAACTGAATTCAGACACAAAACTGTTGGCCAAACTGGGTCACCTTCCACAGAAGGAAGGAGTAAAATATTACCAATTCATATGTTTGAAGCTTAAAATAAATCTGTGCAAGACAGCAGGCAGTGCTACCTAACCTGCTTTTTTGTACTTGCAATTTCCCCTGTAATTCTCAGCAGGTTAAGTAAAGCCTTGTCACTTAAAAACATCATTGTACTTCATTAATTAGAACACACATCTTACACAGCCCTCAGCACTACAGACAAGCACTAATAGTTTCAAGGAAACGTGAGGTTTCTGAAGTTGTACATCGAAGTCAGATAGAGTGGATTGGGCAACTGGCCAGAGCAGCAACTATAACCTTCCTTTCTAGGATAGTGGTCAGAAGCCCTCTTCACCAAACCACATAATCCTCACATGCAAATTTGAGGGAATAGGATTTCTGACAAAAAGCTTTGAGAAAGCACTTACCTTTTGTGGACTGTTAGTAGACGATTGTGTGGGTTCTGGAACAGCACATTCTGTCTGTATAAATTCTGGATCCTCAGTGCAGTGATAGCTTACTGAAGTATAAACCTGTACAGTTTTGTTTTTTTTTTTTCAATATTGCAGTGTTTCAGTAACAATGGGAAAACACACACAGTTGTGCTGTCATTGGTCCTCACCCACCCATAAGCTATGCCAACTTTATCTTCACACTTTTGATAAAATTTCATTAGTGGGGGGAATACTGTATCCTGATCTGTTTTAAGACCGTTCTACTTCCTTCCAAAAAGGTTATGTTCTAGTAAATGTCTTTTCTCCCAACTAATTGCTCTTCAGTTAGCTCCTCAACCTACTTCTCCAGGTGTGGGTTTTCACTGAGAATTCCAGACAGACAGCAGGTAACTTCAAGAGATTAAGCACTAAAATCAAATGAAAGAAGGGGAAGCAAAACATCTACCACCCCTGTCCTTCCAAGAAGCTGCTGCTTTTCTCTATACAGTTCCTTTATTGTTAGAAGCTTTCTTCATGCCAATATACTACTTTTTTTTCAAGATGTAAAAAAGTCTAGACAAGCACAAGCCATTTTACAGCCTTTTTTTTTTTTTTTTTTTTTTTTAAAACCCTACTTCCTTCGGCTTACAATGCAGTTTTGCAATTAGCAACCAGGTGCAGAGTTTAATTACAACAGCAAAGAGGCTGATAAAGCAGTTACTCTTTATGGAAACTTCAGACAGGATTGGCAGCTTTTACAGCTAATTTTACCAGGATTTCAACAGCAAGGTTAAGCATTCTCACTTTTCAGGGGCAAAACATTCCCCCCCGCCCAGAAGTAGCCACATTTATCCAGACTTGACAGTAGCTTTTAGTTTCTTGCAACATCATTCTTATGGATGTTATTTGCAATTACACACCACAACCACAAGGTGCACCACCAGACAATCCCAAAAGCCCTTGAACACCAAAACTGTAATTTCAAGCTGACAATATTGGGAGATCCAGAAGCCTACAGTGTTAGCAGACTATTCCTTTCTGAGCGCCATCTCTAACCATCAAAAGGTGTATCATATCTGACCTCATCACAACTGGGGCATTCCATTTATGAATGGAAATTGTGATTATCCACCAAATTAGGTGGTTATAAAGCAGATGACTGAAGGATTAAGTTCAGTATCTCCTTACATGCCTGTCCTCTTTTCAGTCTGTAAAGAATGATACTTAAGAGTTGCTTAACTGAGATATTTTCTAGAAAGTTGGCTGCCCATATAATCAAGCTTAAATTGTCTAATGAAAGCCATGCTGCACACCTACTCTAAAAACTCTTTGGCTTGCTACCATTTAATTGTTAAGTGATATACTGCAGCTGTATTCTGTTCATGGATGTTATTCAACAAATTATTTCAAGCCAACAGGGTAATCAGTACTTCAGTGTCTTCTGAATATTATTATATTATTATATTATACATATCTTAAGTCAGGATTGTGCATCAGGTCACCACCTGTTCTTCCCTTCAGCTTTTCATGAAAAACCAATTCTGTTTATGTTAAAATTCCAGAATTGTGACCAGAACATACGAAGTAACACCATAAAGCAGGTAGTTCTGGTCTGCCAGGCAGCTCCTAAAAAAGGATAGTGTCAGCATGAAATCCTGAACAATCACCTACTCTGTCAGCAGCTACAGATTTGTATAGACCAGATTACATATAGATCTAGTCAAACAGTTTGGCGGGTGTTTTTTGATTTTCTTTTGGGCGGTGGGGGAGTGGGGGGTGTGTTCTTTTTTAAGTACCAAGCTGTCAAAACTGTGTGCTAATTGAGAAGACAAAGTTCCAGAAGTTTAACTTTGCAGACTTACCGGAGGCATAACATAATTTCTTTGCTCCCCAGCAAGCCATTGTGGTTGAACCTTAAGCAAGAATTGGACAAGAAATAGCTTTTACTCATTTCTAACACAGGCAAGTAACTGCTAAAGAGACACCATTTAGAACATTGCGTGTCTGGATTTGTCATTAAACAGTAGTTTACAGTCTTCTGTCCAGCCAGATAGCTTTTTCATCTGTGCCTCATGCAGCATATAGCACAAGGTCATGTCATCCCTACCACAAATTCAACTATCTCTTCTCATTACAACTTTTTAGAAAAACATATAAAAATAAGATTTCTAAAAATTAGGAACACAAAGGGAATTATAGCAGCCACACTGAAAACATCTCAAACCTCTAGTTACTTCCAGTTATTAAACTACTTAGTTTAGTTTCAAGAACAGGACTCACCTACAAATTTCACTTATGAGTTCAAAAATTACTATCAGCTAAGAGTCTTCCCAAACATTTTTAGAGCTGAAGAGCATACCTCCTCTGCCTACACATCCCATATTTATACAGTCTGATAAGACTCAGTGATTCTGTTTTAAGTAACTAACATCAACTACCTGCATTAGAGCATATACAGATGCAAAGCTCCTTTCCCACAAGAAAAAGTGCTGATGATGCATGTACTTTTTGCTAGTTTAGAAGTTGTTTCATCACTACATATTTAAAAAAAATCCCAAACTAAGAAAGAGTATGCTAAGTTATTCAACAGTTTTCATTGCATTAGAATAAAAGTATCACTAATTTTGTTTACTTTTGATTTCTGTGAAGCAGAAGCTGAAGGGAAATGCAATTTGCAGAAAGAAACACAGAAAGATGACACTCTACTTACTGTTCATTCCATTCATTCAAGCTTTGTCGGGTATAAAACAGCCTTTCTGCTGGTGCTAAAGAATTACATACCTGATAGTTGTAGGCTGGCTGATATCCTACAGGAACTTGCTGCTGTATCAGTAAAGCTGGTGAACTGTATGGATATGTCTGCAAAATAAAGGTTTTTTTTTAAAAATGCAAGTTTGAAGCAAGATAGAAAAATGGTATTTGTAAAGGTATTTATGAAGTCAGAAGCACATTTTTAGAAATATGTAGTCACATTGTTACTTCAATTCCTGTTTCAGACTAGCTTCATTATTTAAAAGTAACCCTTACAAGTTTCCCATGGGACTTCAGCACTTCAGGCACTAAATCTCTAGATATGTAACACATCTTAGAATCCCACTTTTCCAGAAATCCCACATCTGCTTGTAGCTGATCTTTTAAGTCATTTCAGAAGTACCACTCATACCTAAACTTTCTAAAGTAGACCTGAAACAGATCAACTACCATGAAATAATGGACTACAGCCTGAAGATCAGTTTCTTGGAGCCAAGGCAAGCTAAGCATTAAAATTCAGTTTCCCAGCATTTCTTCACTGCAAGTATTTTGACACAATGTTAACCTGAAACTTTCTCAAGCTTCTTCACAGAACATTCAAAGGCACGTTCCAGCATATAAGAAAATTAGTTCCTTTTACACTATTTCACTCTCCTAATAAATTTAGAGAATCAGCAAGAGTACTACTATCAAGCTCTCTGCCTCAGAAACAAAACATTCCTGTGAGTCACTGCCATTTGCTCATCTTCATTTGCTTAAAATACACAAAACAGAATCAGTTTTTAATTAATATTGCCCTTTTGTCTTGCCATATTATATAGGGTTAATACAGGAAGAGACCTTGATCTGGAAAACTTTCTATTCACAGTACAGGACTCGTAACAAGGCCAGAAGTACTCTGCCCACACCTCAGCAAGAATGTTTATCTGAAGCACCAATAAAGCAATGTCCAGTAGGCACACTGTACCTGGCCACAGCTAATAACAGCAGATGCCGTTAACACAGTGTTCTTAAAGACATAATAGCAGTTCAGAAAAAAGAATTTTTGGCTAGGAGGGGGAAAAAGTAGCACAGCCAACTTCTCGTTCCATACTTATTAGAAAAAATACATTTCAAAGTTTGCGGTTTCTTCTGAGGAAGGGCAGCAGTACATTAAATATCCAGATGCATTAGACTTGTGAAGCACATCTGTGGCAAGTAACAAGATACTTAAGAACTGTTATGTAATTAAACCTTAGCTCCCTTTTCAACAGTTTTCTCATTCTTAAAATAAGAAGTATGTCCCTGCCTTTTGTTTTATATAAAGGGATCACATCACTGAATGCATTTTTCAAGGCTGTTGGCATTCTTTTAAAGTGGTTTCAAGTTAGGCGCTTCTTATTGGGGAAAGTAATATGAAAACAAGCAGGTAAGATGAGATTGGAATCTCAGTACATATTCCTGAAGTTGTATGTGCTTGCACCTTCAAAAATATTATGATTCAAGATCAGTGGCATGAACAGCCTTACCTGAACATACTGCGTCACTGGGCTCATTACAGCTGGAGGCTGCACGTACGTCTCTGTATTTTGATTACCCCATACACTATGGAATTGTGGTGCAGGAGGATTGAAGACTAATGGTCTGGGATGCACATAAGAACCTTGGTTTAAAGCAAAGAAAAACAAAGTTTTAAGACACTCACATGTATTTCATTAGTAATCTGAATTCAAGCTGCAAAAGCTTTAAGTCTTTTGACTCTTAAATTTAACTGAACATTAACTGTATTCTATTATGCTACCAACCTGAGTTTTACTACCAAAGCTGTACATCACAAACAGTGAGGTCGAAGAATTCAGAACTGAAGTTTAATTGCAATATACACATTACATCAGATAAAAAGTATTTACAAGGTTGTTAATGTATATTTAAGAAAAAGCAAATTTGTAATATGTACTTGTAATATGAACAAATTTGCTTATATATACACTTACACAAGTTCTGTTGCTTTCTAATCGCTGGCCCCAGTTTCAGCTTTTTGCCATGGAAGTTGATCTGTGACTGAAAGAAAGGTTATCCTCTAAGTTGGCAATCAGCAAGGTGGGTGGTTTCATTTTAAAGAGACTGTACTCTGCTTCTACACCACTTCTACACCAGAGTAAACTGAGCTCTCATACAGGCTCAATACCCTCCATTCTCCTCTCCCACCTCAACATCTTACGGCTTTTAGTTTCCTACAATGCTCTTAGCACACTCGTTTGCCTACTCGCTGACTCTCCAAATCTATTATGTATCACTTGCCTTAATAGCAACACACACTCCTAGTAGTTTGCAGCTACATATTAGTGACTGTCAGCCTTCTGGCTTTATACATGCAGATTTGACCTATTCTTGCCTCACTAAAGATATTCATGCAGAGTGACCATAGTCTAGATTCCCCTGAAACACTATTTACATCTCCACTTACCTTCCTTCCCACAAACTTCCTAACAGGCTTCACGTAACATGTTAGAAGCTGTCCACCTAATGTTAAAGGAAATGGAAGGCTGTCTAAGCGCTACTGTTTACTGCATGTTACTGTATTATCTCTAGAGAAATTTTCACATGCGTGCCTTCAGAACATCCAACAACATGCTGATATTTCACAACTTTTTTGGCCAAAGCATCTATGCAGCAGACTAATCAAGAAAGAGCGAAGCAAATACAGTTCATGTGTTCCTCTAATACCCAAATCCAGGAATGCAAGCATCTGAAAGACTTGCAGAAGAGGGCTGCAAGCACTCCTCAGTAGTCAGCAAATGCCCAAGACGCATGTCAAGTTCTGCCCACATCTGGTTTACACTGAAGGCAGGATTTCAAACTTTCAACAATCAATAACTGAGCACTGCTTTGCCAGCACAGTATCTGAGGGCATAAAAGTACAGGAAGATTTTCAAGCACTCTCCCTGAAAAAGGTGAATTTTGTGTTCTTCAGTGAAACTGCATAGTTTGAAAACCAGAAAACATTGACCAATGGAAGTAGGCTGAAATGGCACCACACAACATCCTTATGCTTCAAGGTCTATTCGGACTGACCGTAGAAGAAAGCCTGTAAGAAATTGTCATCTTGTAGAGAACAACGTTAAGTTTGAAGTATAGAAAGTTGCTTTAATACATTGATTTAACCAGATTATCCTTTATTCAGGTACTCAGGAACTCCCAAAAGAGAATTTACCCTTGCATCTGATCTCATTCTCTGCCAAGGTGGTAACAAGAAACATGCTTACTTACATATGAAGACATGCATAGCATGCATGACAATACCTAAAATAGGTATTCTGTGACAGTTCAGAGGGCCACATTGAGGTTTACAAATGCTTTACGCATCAGAAGTGAAAGATTTTTTGTTTAATTCAATTAACACAAATTCAGTACCAAGCACTAAAATCAGTATTAGATGCAGAGACATAGTCTATCTACATTCTCTTCTCATGCAACACTAAGGATTTGCCTGCTTCAGAAGAAAATATGCAGCTTGCAATTTTAACAATTGCAATTTTTTTCTCCCATTTCTGCTAAATGAAGTGCTTTGAACACGTAACAGCAACTTTATAATTGATTGTAAAAATATGCAAAATAAGCACAGTAATAGTGATATAAAAAAGGTCTTATTTGATCATCTTCTCATACTGATAAAGACGTGGGTGGAAAAAAGGTGCACTACCCTAACCAGTGTGACAAGATTGTTGTTTTTTTTAATTGATCCTGCAATCCTGTTATGCCCAGAACCATGCAACCACCTTTTCCACCTGAGGAGCCTTGGAAGACCAGCCCCTTTTCAAAGCAGAAGGTAACTTTGTTCTGAACTACAAACCAAATTCACTCTTGACCAGAGTGGAGTTACAAATGGAATCAGTCCTAAATCAGAAAAACACTTTCAGGTTGCACAAAGCTACAGAGCTAGGCAGATAAACCCAGGCACCTAGAGCGATTCTAACCATGCAGAAACTCTATCTTGTTCATTTACATAACACATTGTGACCAGTCAGTACAGGTAATGCCTGAAACGGTTTAGTGAGGTGATCTCTGCTTATGACTTGGACTCCAAAATGCACATGTTCTTTCTTTCCCTTTTTCCCATCCCCTCCAGAGATCAACAGCTTTGTAAGATGACTTCTATCTGGTCAGGAAGAAGCGTGTCACAGCAGTAATCTGTACTGTCTGCACACTTGCAATTTGCACTGAAAAGAATCTGCCATATACCTCTGTGTCTTCCAAGACCTCTGGTATACAAGTCACATCAGTGAGTGCTGTATTAACAGAGATACTGAGGGCTTCTAGTTTTGAAGAAGTAGCACACAGAAAGCCAGCAGTGTAAATGGCTCAAATGACAGCCCTACACAAGAGGTCTCTACTGAGGTTGTTGCCTCAGAGCAAGCACTCCATGCTGATCCTAGTACAAAAGTGTCACCCATAGTAAAAAAAAAGTATTCTCAGATAAAGTCTGCTGTTCAATGCAGCAGTATTTTTGTCAGCATACCATTAAGAACAGTAAGCTTTCAAAGTTTTTTGGTGAGAGGCAAGAATCTCCCAGTGGAGTTTCACTGTTCTCCACTGTTCAAACATGTTCTCTTCCCCCCTTAAGCTAGACAGCCAGTAAACACATCTGAACGTATCACAGAACTCTAGAAGTATGCCTGGCACATTCATCTGGAGCTGTCTTTCAGATCTACTTCCCTATCTGACATCTTCAGAAGCAAATGAGAGACTCTTCATCCTCCAGAGACAGGAGTTTTCTGAGGCAAAGACTTCAGAGAGGGAAGTATTTCAATATATATTATTTTCACGGTTATTGCACTCAGTTTGGAGAGAAAGAGGGGAAAAGAAAAAGCTTTGTCAGTTGTTTGTGACCTGCTGAAGTCTATGAGAACCAGATAACAGATTTGGTTGTAAGCATAGAGATTTAAAATTTCTCTGATACGTAACTCTAAGAGCAGAAGAGCTGTAACATTTCTACCTCTATCTCCTTTGTGAGCTACAGGAAAACCATATGAAATGTGAACAGTTGCATGTTATAGTCAAGGAGGCTTAAAAATACTTTAAAAAGGCTCCAGGTAACATCCAAATACGTAAATACTACAAGAGAAACACATACTTCAACTGCTGGACTCAAGTGAAAACCTAACACTTTTCTATGTTACTGTTACTCCCAATAATAATGCTGACAGGTCTACATATCTGCCATAAGCACAAGGGTTCTAGGACAATCATCCAATACAGAAAGCAAGCAGCCAAAGAACACGAGGCTTCCAAGCACATGAATGAGAACAACCGGAAATACAATGACATGAGACTTTCAAGCACACCAAGGCTAAAACTAATTTTGTTTCTTACTTAATTAAATACACAAAGATTCTACCAACAGTATAGATTTTTAGCAAGTTTACTTTTTGGGCAGGCCTAGACTTTCCTCATCCTAATTTACTTGACAGGGTACATGAGTTTATTTCCCTTGAATACACCTCCAGCCCTGATATATCAGCTTCTTCAGATAATTTAGACAAAGAGCTTACTTCTACTATTTTTTGAACATCCACGTTGTCCAGGAAAGATACAAATCCATACCTGAAAAGCAAAACCATATTATTCAATAACTAGGTTTTGATTTGTTAGTGAAATTATTTTTAGCAAGACCAGTTAATAGCATATATACGAGGATACATTTTGCATGTGATATAACGTACAAGTAGGACATTAGTTTATAATTCAGGATGAAAATGTATTTATGGCTTATTAGCAGCATATACTACTGAGCCAGATGAAAGGAACTGAATGCCAGATTTTAGAATAACATGAAATAGATTTAAGGACTATTCTTCCATTTCAGCTAATCAAAATATGAACTATTGTTGATGCTAACTGAGAAAGTAAAACGCCTTAAAATTTGAATTATCATCAAATTTTGTATTTACTACAGAGGTTTCGATGAAAGCAGGCATTACAGGAACAGTGACACCAGTGGTAAGAGCGATCCTTGAAGAGTTTTTCAATTTATTTCACCGCCCCCCTAGTTTATCTAGTCTATAAAGCAAAGATACTTTCAGAGCATTATAGTAACAGTTGTGTCAATCAATGGCATATGCCAATTCATTATCAATATTCAGAACATACAGTGGCTAATGGCACATCAGAATTTACCATGAAGACTAGTGAGGGATATGAGGAAATAAAGAGATTTCCAGTTCATGCATTACTATGTATGCCTAAAAACCCATGACTTTTTAGGATCTGCTCATAGAATCTTAGAAAAAAAAAACTGAGCTGGAAGGATCCACCAGAGGCTGAAGCCTCCTTCTCAAAGCAGGGATAACTTCAGAACTGGGAGAACTTCCCTAGAAGAAGCTAAGGTCCTACACATCCTTATTTAAGTGTTTCACCACAGACAATTCAGATTTTGATCTATCCAATGCGAATGTCCCTTGCTTCACCTTTGTTCACTTAGTTTCACTCTTCATCCAAATGAGTTTGGTTGTTTTCCCTATAACCTATCCCTGAGTGTCAGAACAGTGTAGTCCCATTGCCCTGAATAAACCATCTACCCCTTCTCTTAACCATCCTGAACTCTCTCTAGATTGTTGTTAGCTACTTTAGCCATCACAAAAACCTGTCTTGCCACAACATTGCACAAGTTTTGTTTTCACTGGTTAAGCAACAATAACCCTCTTTTCCCTGAGCCAATACTGAAGCCAGGAAAAAAAAATAAAAAAAAAAATCAGGCTATTCTTTGTAAGATTATACAGATTTAGCAGCAATCTAGATTTACAGGTTTCACAGTGTTAATTCACCACAACAGAAAACTGAAGCTAGCGTTAAGGCTTAAGCATGTTAAAAGTGTCACTAAGTGGCTGCTCATATCACCTATGACAATTATGTCCACGCAAGCAACAGCTTAAAACTACTCATGTTCTACTCACCCTTTGGAAACACCAGTTCTGTCAGTGATTATTTTCACCTCTTTCACAGTACCATATCGTTCAAAGAAACTCCGAATTTCTGCTTCATTCATCTAAAAGAAATAGAGTCTTAAACTTCTTCAAACACATTCAACTCTTCATAACAAATTTAAAGCAGCCAGTACCATTTTTAAAACTACCTTCTACTACCATAAGAACTAAATCTACACTCACCTGTTCCAAAATTCTCTCATGACTCTGCAATACCTTAAAATTGGTAAGCACGCACACTAAAAAAAATTCCAGGAGTTAAATTTCCATTTCCTTCCCAATTAAGTGCCCTATACCCATCTTAAACGATTATAAGTATATAAATACCCTTATATCAATTCCACCAACAAAGACTGTGTTTGGCATGATTTTTCCTTCTGGTAAAACGTATCCTTGACTGGTTGTTGACAAACGCGTATTGTCCTCCGAGACACCTGAACACTGGGCCTCCACATTTGTAGACTGAAAAATTTAAACAGAAATACATATTTCAGTCAAATTATTATAGCATACTTTAAGATATTAGAATGCCTGCATCTTCCCATAGATATAGCATGGGACAATGAATTTCAACAGCACCCTTCCAGTTACTTACAGGAAGTACTTGCCACAAATATACCATTCATTGGGGAAAAAGTAGTAGTAATTATTCTAGGAAACTTTAAAAATTTAAACCTATACCTACCTAACCTAGGCTATTTAAGTAGCCCTGTCTGACTATATGAAGCTTCATGACCAGTGTTGCTACTACCAGACACACAGTGAGAACACCAAAATAATTCACTTCAGAACTTTAACAAACTCCTTTCAGATGTAGGCAAGAAATTACATTTTTTAAAGATATGATTTACCGTAAATGGATTATCCAACACAACAAATTCCATCATCTTCCTGGTCAAAAGCTTTAAATATATGACACATGAGAAAGCTTACAAACAGCCTTAGAGCACAGGTAACAGCATTATATTACAAGTTAGCTGTAAGAAGGGAAATCAGACTGACAGAATATTCACACTATTCATTTTCTCAGAAAAAATTGTCAATTTAACCACAACAAGAATATCAATGACCGCGAACTTGTTTCTGAGTTGTCTGCACCAAAGCAGGATCTTCAGCATACATTGCATGGACAGAAGAACTGTAAAGAAAGTTAACATTACAGCACAACTAGAGTAATGACGTGATTTGCACACCCAGGCTTCAGATCACCCTTTTGGTCCTAAAGCATTTTGTCACAACCTAGGAGTTATGGATTCTTTCAGTGCAGAGGCATATACAATGCTCCCTAAACAAACAGTAATCCAGTATTTTGTTCAGATGAACAGACCACATGCAATTCCATTTCTTGTTACTGATGCTAGCAAAGATGTGTTCTATAACTCCACATAAGGTCTGAAGTGTGTTGTAAGGGTATTTAAAAGAACTAAAACACATCATCAGCACCATGGGTGTCAAACTCTAGCCCCTCTCATCTTCTACTCTCCTGAATGAATGGTTCTAGCTATGTGCCATGCCTCACCTGGCTGGCAAGAACTACACTAGCCTAGTGTAACTAGGTAACTATAGAGGGATGAGTAACTAGTGTTACTCATCCCTCTATATTAATGCTCTTCAAAACATTAATAAGCTTTCCTCTACAATTCAACTGAAGTGGCATTATCCCTACTTCAGATAGTCCAAACTTTGATTTGGTCAACATTGTCTGGTATTTTGAAATCTAGTAATTTGCAATAGGTAGCATCCAAGTTTTCAATGTAACTGTTTTCATCTTTACAGCACATTTAAACTGCAGCTGTGAATAATGAGTGTCCTTGAAACTGGACACCCAGTAAGGGAATGAGAAAATTACAAGAACCAAACTATACATGTGGCACATTATTTGCCCAGCAACTAAGCAAAGCCAAAACTAGAATTCAGCCCTCCCAATATGATTTTGGTGTGACTGAACCAAATTAACAACACAAGTTACTAAAAGCCAGAAAGTGTTTGCCCCATCTCTTCTCCTGCACCTCCTCTGTACAAGTTCTAACACTTGTCAGTTCAAGTTAAGCTGGCTCAACTCAATTTGGCAGGATGATTAACATAAAGTGAGCAGTTTTTCACTCAATTAGTGTTCTGCTATTGCACAGAACTGAAACAGCTTATTATGCCATCAGATAAGCACCAGATTCAGCTCAGGATCAGTTGATGCAGAAGAGGAAATGGAACTGGAGGAGGCTTAGCCTCTTCTGAGAAGCAGTAAGCTATCAATTCAGTTCAACACCAATTCATGAAGCTATACCTTGCATAGAATCTTGTTCCTTCACACCAGATACTGTTGCATATGCTCAATTTACTCACAGACTATGATTCCTATTGCAAATTCTCAATCAAGTTACAAGTCATGCCTTTCCCTTTACCCTCTAAGAATCCCCTCTAGGAAATCAATCCGACATTTCATAGAAGAAAAATTCTGTAGTACTTTGCAGACACATCCACTTCTGATCCAAGCTCATTCTGCAATTACGTAAACACTTGCGCTAGCATAAGAACACAACAAGGGTAAAAATTAAGCAAGAGGTGAGGAGACCACTTTTCTTTTGCTGCACCCCTAGCTAAAAGGCATTTGAAGGAAATCTGAGACTGCAACTCCACAGCAACCTTAAGCTGACCTGTTGGCTTCTACTTCCTGGATCTGTTTCAGTGACCCAGGCTAAAAGAGAAGTATTCACTTTGCTGTGCAAATTCTCTGGCAACCTAGAACAGGAAACGGTTCATAGCAGAGGTACTCAACCAGTGCCAGAACCAGCATAAGAAAGCGGGTGGGCATACAGATACTGCTGGTACGCAAGTCATTGATGGCCTTGCCTACCATGAAGTGCAGCATCCGTTTCTTACACTAATGACATGGAATGCAATTTTCAATGAAAATAGACTTATGTAATGCTTTTACGCATTAAATATCTAAAAGAGTAAACAGGCTACTTAGGCATTCCGACAAATTGGTCAGCATCAAAAATAAGACTTAACATCTATTAATACATGTATTTCTTTGGACTCAAAAAGGAGCTGTTGTTGAAAAATGCAGTGGTAAAAGTCTTATAGTACAAAGACAGGAAACAATCTCCTCCTTTCAAAGTTACTTTTCTAGTCTTCTGTACTACAGTGCAAGACTTTTGCCAATTCAAAGTATTGCCCTATCTAAAAAGTTATTTTACCAGTGCAATGTGTAATTGTTATTTNCGTACTACAGTGCAAGACTTCTATCTAAAAAGTTATTTTATCAGTGCAATGTGTAATTGTTATTTTACTATGCAATGTAGTATTATGTAAACAATTGTACCTCCATATACAGTATGGGCAGAGGCAAATCAGTGCCCAAAGCCTAAGCCACCTAAAGTTTTCGAAATCGGGAAAATCCTGAAATTGATGAATTAGCTACCCTGAAATTATAGCATCAGCTGAAGTTACCCAACTCTTCAAAAATAGCCTAAGTGGAGTTGATTTGTCTATCCACCTCATGTAGTATGTTTGAAATTAAATTTCTACATGTCAGGAAACTTAGGGCTTATTCAGAGCTTCTCAGCTTATTCAGTTTTTCAGCTTACTGAAATTAACAGGTTTTTTACCTTTCTCTCATCAGAAGGTAAATTTAATCAGTTTGCTCTCTGCATTATGCCAGCAATCATCAAGCTTAAGTTGATGCCAGGAAACTGGATTAACCTCTTGATTACAGCAGTCATGAGGCTATTTAGTCTTCTGGCAAACAAAAATAAAGGTGGAAAAGGACTACCGTTAGAGCCAGGTGGTGGAAATACCTAGCAGCTCAGGTGAGTTACAGACAACACTCAAGTTTATGCACATCTAAGGGAGGAAAACCTTTTCTTTTGGCCACAGAAGTACAAGTCCCTGATTTCTTAGGCTTCTCCCCATCTTTTCTTGACCTCACACACTGTTTAAAATACGTAGTGAACTTTTTTTTTTTTTTAAACATTTCGAACTCCCGATGTATGTCCTGCTATGCACTTTCTGTGCGCAGGAATCGGTTACCATGACAGCACACTACCTAGAGAAAGAACATGGCTCCCGGTCCAGGGGAACAATGTAGTCTTACCACTAGGCAGCAGGTGGAGCTGTCAGTCAAGTACTGCAATAGGCTCTCACGCTAATGGCTGCGACTTACAAGGTTTAACTTCAAAAGAAAAAAATACTGTACTTTTTATGTCGTTGAAGGGCCATGATTACAGTCGCAAATTTCATTTTTTCAAATAAAAAAATTCCTGAAGAAGAAACAGCAACTCGCGTGGCGAAGGAGCGACGTGCGAATTCCGGCAGTCGCTCCCATTGACCACATAGAGCCCACAGCGCGGTACGCGAAGCCTTTTTTTCTAGCAGATAAAGACGACAAACGGGAACCTCAGCCGAGCGCCTTACGGAGCTGGCGAGGTAGCCGCTCCGCCCGTGCCACCGCCGCCATTTAACGGCATCACGTCGTGCGGACTTCGCACCTCGCCTGCTTAACGGCCTCGTTACTAGACGAGGCGCGGGAAAAGAGGGCTTCACGTTCCTCAAGATTTTTTCAAGGCTGTTGGAAAGCCCCCGACGCCTTGGGGCAAGGGCTCCAGCCTGATCCGAACGACAAGCCAGGGTGACTATGCAAGCTAGGGACAGATGGAGCCGACCGGCACAGCCCGCATAACCTCCGCCCGGCGGACGAGCCCGTGGCAAGCCATGCGCAGAGACAGTCCGGCGCTGCGAAACGGCCGCCACAAAATGGCCGCTCACGGTGTGAAGCGCCTCATGTAGCCAAGTGCTCAGCAGACTATAGCCCCTGCGAGCCATGACACTTTCCCCCACACAAGCCCCACGCTTTTTACTTGCAGCATTCGCTCCTTGATCTTAATCCCTCACCTCCTTCTAAAACTTTAAAACCTTCAAGGTCAAAACCCACAGTAACTGTCAGGGGTTCAGCCCAAGCAGCGGTGCACCCCTCACTGTGTCACAACGCAACACTACTACGTCTGTAGGAATCCTCACCTTGAGAGCAAGAATAAAAGTTAATACCCAACTCTCAGCCCCTTTCGAGCACCCGAGTGAGCAAGCCACTACAGCCCCACCAACAAGCTGCCCCACAGCTCAGAAGCACAACCCCTACACCCCACTTCCCACCGTGCCGACCATGGGTCCCCTTTCATCTCTCCTCCTCCACTCACCATCATTCACCAAAGCTGAGGCAGCGCCCACACACTTAAAAATAAACGAGGCCTTTAAAACAAAAACAAAATAAACTTTTCTGAAAAAACAAACACCGGACAGTCCTCTCTTTCTTTTTTTTTTCTTTTTTTTTTTTCTTTTTTTTTTAAAGGTGGAGAAAGGCAGCGCCTCTGGGTCACCGCGCTTCTCCTTAAGTAGCCCAAGTGGGAAGGGGCGGAGAAAGGCCACACCCGCCCTCGCAGCCCTCTCACAGCCGGCACCGGCGAGGCCCAAGGGGCTCTGTGGGCGCTCGCCCCCTCCCGCCTTTCAAGGGGCAGCTCTTCTGTTGTCTGTGTTTTAGGAGAGTGTCTGCAGACAAAAGGTGAAGGGGACCGTAGCTTTTCTCTTTGTTAGCAGATTAGTTGGGACTGTTATTTGTGGCCTTATTGCTGTTGAGTGCAGTGCGGCAGCAGCATGGCTGTTGTCATTTTTGACAAGAATTAGCACTTGGTTTGTTGAGGTTTGAGTGGTGTATTGTTAAAGAGGCTTTCACTTTAAGACAAAAGCTGAATTCAGCTTTTTCATCAATATTTTCATGAAGGGATGTTATGTAGCTGTTCCAGAGCAAGCTGTTTCCATCACATCTCTTACTGCCTGTACTGAACACCAACCTGCCGTCTCTTCGCCAGTCGCCCAAGGCCTTTCTAGAAGAAAACCTCTCCAGAAGCCCTTCCGATTCTACAGTAATAAGATGCTACTACTGGGTTTTGGAAATTAGTTTTATATAGTTTGCCACCGGTATCAAATGTTCAGAACAGATAATGGTTTTAGAAAGTTTCAGGGAGAAGGGGAAACTTAGGGATGTCTCACCAAAATAAGCCCAACCTCTGACTGGGCTAGCTTAGTAAGTTTTTTGCTTTATGTGGGTTTTTTTTCATGGCAAAGGCATAAGAATGATGCTTGTTTAGGATGAAAAATGGAAGTACAAAGCTAAACTGATAAGCATATATAACAAGCTATCAAAATAATTCAGGGAGTGCCTCTGGTTTGGGATCTGAAAGGCTGCAGTGGCTGAGGATTCTAAAAAAAAATTGATAAAAAATTATCAATCTGATTACAAATAGTAGTGGTTACATTTTACAATTAATAGACAGAAGTACATGCTTTAAAGGTCCGTTTAGATTTAGTCTTCCTAGATGTAGAACTAAAACTGCATTGCAAGAATATTATATAGCATTTGAAGTTTAATAGCATTTCTTGGAAGTCTTCTGCAATTTTGAGACCTTGTCTTGCAAATCATGTTGAGTCTCTCTCTAAAGCTAAATGTGAACATGAAAAGAAGAGCATAAAAAGATACTCAAGCTATTAGGTTAAGAACAATGGAAGAAGGTACTAATTTTTAGACAGCTAGGCAAGCTTGCTTAAGAAAAAGATGCGGAGTTACCGAAAAGGATTTGAATGTCTCTTTTCTGAGTTTCCTATTTTGTACTGAAGAGAGAATGCCCCATGCATTTCACAGCACTCAGCTTTAGAGGATCATGCTCTATCTAGTTAAATTTTGGACATTTCCTTTACTGCCATTTGCATTGGGGTAGCTATTTAAGGGGATATACCATAATGTTGCAATGAACATCTGTATCTAAAAAAACCTAAAACATGCTGTTATAATTCGCATTGAAATTGTTAGTAGAGTTTCCATTGGTTTCAGTAAGCAAAACAGAATTTATGTTCTTATCAGCATGGTAAATCCTTTGAAATGTAGTGAATCATTTGCTCATTGATTTGTGTTTTTTTTCCCCTTCTAACTCTGTAAGAAGTAATGGAACACAAATAACTTATACATGCAGAAATTCAGTATCTTTTTAAAATAAAACTCTGATGAAATTACTTTTTTTTTTCCTTGACTTGGATGAAAACCAGAATATTATTTTGAACATTAATCCATTGACTTAATTTTCAGTAGAGGAATTCCTTTGGGAGTTTATTTGTCTAGAAACTGCATTATTTGAGAACACTTCACTTAGTCTGATAATAAATTTAACTCAATACAATATAAAGGCAATAATTCAGTGAAAACTTAACACCTAAACCATACATATTGAGTTACCCATAATATAAGCTGGGACATGGTATGAGGTTGTTCTGTGGTCAAGGTTATATTTAACACTACCAAGTCATTGTGATTAGCCTTTAGGTATTTAAATTCTGGCTAGTTCATTAAATTTTAACTTGAATAACTTCACCACTGTAGGAAAGCTGATACATGCTTTAGTTTGTACTATGGCGTGTGGCATGAATGAAAAATTTTAATATATTGTACAGATATGTAATATTATTCATCCAAACATTCTACAAGAATGAATTATACAAGTATATAGGAACATATAAAAATGGCTCTATATGTCAAAAGTCCCTCCAGTTCAGTGTCTTTGTTCATGATAGACAGCAGGAGTGCTTAGGAAAAGGATGTGAAGACAGGACAGGTATAAAGTGATTTTTCTTGCATTTATTTTCTCCTTGTGCTTGGCAACCTCAAAAGTATTTCCTGAGGACCCTTCACTACCATATTTTGTAATACCTGATGATTTTTCCTCTACATTTCTCTGGTCACTTTTTGAAGTCAGTTTATACTTAGGGCTGCACAACAGGGTTTGGCACTGAGTGCTACAAGGCAAATAGGCATTGTTTGGAAAAAGTACTTGTTTGCTTAAGCTTTTCTCCTGATAATTTTATTAAAGTCATCTCATGCATGACTTAACACAAAACATTTCTTCTTTTGTCATATTTTGATGCCATGCATTATTTTATAGACTTTTCTCATAGCTACCTTTCAGTTGTCTTTGCTTTCAGGCTGGAGACTCTTAACTGTGTTCCTTCTTCCCTTTCCTCCTCAGGTCAGTGGCTTTCAGAATGGGTGAGTGGCCAGCTGCCTTGGCTTACTCAGCCTCTAACAGGGCGGCAGGGCCTATGTTTGTTTAAACTGGTTTTCCTCCCTGTGTCGCTAACTCGTGCTAGAGCAGGGCCTCAGCTACAGGAGGCCACGGTCAGCACAGAGCTTCCCAGCCATTTCAGGCCCAAGGTGTCATGCTGCATTTCAAACAGAAATCCTGAATGCTATTGCCGAAGTGTGATGAGACCACTGAGTCAGCTAGAGCTGGGTATCTCTAGGTCTTTTCCTTAAAATGATTCCCCAAAGGTGAAAAAGGCTTAAACATCAAAAGACAGGCTTTAGTTGAAATGGCAATTAAATAGGAGAAGGGAATTTTTTTTTTCCTGGAAGAAAAAAAAACCCAAACCAGTAAACAAGATAGAATAGAAATAAAAAATGTGTATAAACAATCTCCCCTTGCAATCCTATAGTTCTGAAAATCAACTTTGTTAATAGGTGAGAATCCACTGAGCTGACTGAAACTGAGCAGATAGGCAAGGGCTGCTCTGAATTGTAACTAATTGTACACATCTCCTCTAGTTTCTAGGAGTTTTTTTCATTGCAATGGGAGTTTGAATATCTGTCTGCTTTTCTCATTAGTTTTTTTGGGTGTGCTGCAGGTTCTTCCACCTTTTCTCTAACCCTACAGACTCTGAAAACTTTTCTTCCCTGAGCATGGTAAGGAGTGGGAGTTGCTTGCAATGACAGCAGCTGTGTCTTTTCCTTCAGGGGGTTTCACCTTAGTGCCTCTTGTGTTAAAAGAACAGGATGTGGAAGCTAGAACAGACAAATCAAACAAATACTGTCTGCCACAGAGGTTTCACTGCATGATGACATTACTTATGTCATCTTGTCACTTTCTTGCAGAACATCACCCTTCCATCTGCTATAGAAAAAAGAGGAGGAGGAAAAGCAGTATCCTTTAATTCTTTTCTGTATACTCTAGAGTGGGATGCCAGCCCATGGCTTACAGAACCCTCTCAACTGTCTGCCTTGGCCCCAATTTAACACATCTTTTCCCCTGCTGTTGGCTTCTGAAAAATTTCAGTGTGCTGCTGAGCCTAATGGGTGCTCACGTGGTACACTATATACTGTGGATAGTTCACTAAAACACTACAAATCCCCTTTCAATTCAGTGATATTGAGAGCTAAAATGTTTATCTTCTTATGCCTGAGTCCAAAGATACCTTTTTGCTTAAACCATTGGACTCGACTGCCTAAATTTCAACCAAGAAAGACTTCAGCAAAACAATGACTTCCACAGAGCCTGCATTTCATATTCGATGAAATAAACCCAACAATTTGGTTTTTATAATTTTTCATTTTTCTAACAATTATCTACTAAAAAGGATAGAGCGGAGAGAGGGGAAATGGTAGTTTTAAACTTTCTCTTATACAAAATCCTAATTCAAAATGCTATTTACAGGATATGTTATAAATGCTCTGAGCTTCATAAGATTATTTCTGACCACAGATTAAAAATCCCATAGGCATTTTGCATGATGGAAATAGTGGGCTGCAATCTTACATGCGTATCCAGACTGTTGTATACTAGTGTATAGAATTGGGAAGCCCTAAAAAGAAAGCTTAGTACATTGAATCTGCAGATGTCTTCTTGTGTTTAATTCTTGGACAAATCTTTCTGGGTTTGGGCTGTTTTCATCTGTAGCTTAAAGTCCACAGGCCTCTGTATCTTGTGGTCTCTTAGATTTCTTGATCCTGATTTCTGGCTGAAGGTTTTGACTTCCTATTGCACTGAACTCTGCCTACTGGGTTTGTTATTCTCTTAAATTCAAGCAAAGTGCATTCTGCCTTCCCTGGAAGTTTCTATCCTATGTGCTGACACTATGAAGAAGGTGGAAAACCACCTGTGGATCTTTGGCATTTTTGCTCATGTCAGGAAAACTACTACTTGATATGAATACCTAGCACTGAGTTCCTCACATCAATGCTGACTGCCACATTTGCAGACAGCAGGTGAGAACCCACACTGTTTTTTGGAAGCAAAAAAGGCTGACCCATACCTAGGGTTAAAAGGGTTTATAACACTGGTTTGAATTCATTCTGCTGCCCCATCAGCTTACTACAGTACACTCAGTCCCTGCTGGATCAGGGATTACAGCTTCTCTCTTGCTTAGGAAGATGTCCCACCTGTCATGGAATGAGTCACCTGAAACCTTTCCCTAATCACCAAACAGCAGCATTTGGTATGGTATGAGGCTGCTTGAGTCTATTTATGGATGCCATTAGGCTGCCATCTTCCTGACTGAAGTGAGAAGGAAGAGGACAATGAATGATATTTATCACCTGCTGAGTTCAGTATCAGAATGAAATATTTACAGTAAACACTACATTTCTGGCTTGTGTTCTTTTTTACACAAAGAGTTAAACAGTCAACAGTAGGATATTTGAGTTGTCGTTGGTTACTTGAGAGTTAACAGCAGATTGAGTGAGCTCTTTAACAGCTATTAGACCAGTAACTACAGACCTTTTACAGACGCCAGCCATACTGAATAGTTGAGAATTATTTGCATATGACTGTCTACAATTGCCAGGTCTGCTGGTAAAGCTACCCTTGTACTGGTCATACCAACAAAATCTAATGATGTAAACACAATTCATGTCTATAGGACAAATGGGTAGAAAGAGCCATTTACTGAGACTGGCAGTGTTCCACTAGAGGAGAAATAAAGTATATTTTCCAAGTTACTTGTTTGGTATAACTGCATTTGCAGTAGCACTCATAGCTGAGATGTATATACTGCCAAAAAAAAAAAAAAAATTGCATTCAGTCTGTGTAGCAAGCATATTATGCCAAAAATTCTTGTGTAACTCCCTCCTACAAAATCTTTTGTAAACTTCATACCTCAGCCTGTTTGCTAAAGCAGCTAGAATTCTTCAGGAAGGACAACAGCTTCCTAAACATGCTTTTGCCAAAGGGAGCCAACAAATACATTCAGATAGTAGCTGGTATTTTACCACTTTGTTTGTTGCAGTGTTGGTATTCACTAAGCTAGAAGTCATTAACTGCCTGCAAAGTGCACTTGATTTTAGAGAGATACAATTTTCCAAATCCTTCACAATCTTCTGTCTACCAAATGAAAATCATATATTCAAATCGTGAATAAAAAATATGTAAGGTATTGACTACTTACAGGTCATTGTTGCGGTGTATCTCACAAAACCAATGTGTGTAGGGTTATAAAAAACAAAGTGCACTTTAAATTTCTTTTTTTTTTTTCTCCACAGGATCACAGTATCATTTGGTGATTGGTCATCTGAACAGGCAGCCAAAATCATTACTTTTCAAGCATTCAAAAATCAAAGGAAACAACAAAGAGGAATGGCAAGTACTGAGAATGGGCTGTGTACAAGTCTTACAAATGTATTATCAGTCTAGGCATATGTTACGCCACAATATTAGGTGCTATTGTGTTATCCACACTACTAGTCTTGTGGTCTGAGCTCTCTGAAATCCTTCTTGACAAACTTCTGTATGGGCTTTTTCATCTTCTCGCTTTCCTCTTCCACTTCAAAATCAGTGTGCTGAGGCTCCTTGTTCCATCCTTTGTGTCAGGACAAAGCCAAGGTGATACACATGTATGGCAAACTGTCGGGTGGGGCTGTTGCTCTGGCATACAAGTTCCTTTATTGCATGTGACAGAGGAAAAGAGAGAGGTTCCAGTCCTGTGTGCCATCTTCTGATGTAATCTTTGTCATGCAGTTATTGCATACTATGAAACAGTCCTGACCTTCAAATAAGATCAGATTGTTTATGAAGTGAGAGGAAAGAAACAACTACAAGGCCTGAAACCTAGAAGCCCTTCTTCGGAAACTTAAGACTTGTGAGTCTTTTAACTGTGGTGTATTTAATTTTTTTTTCTATACCTATTGAAAAAGGTCAAAATATTACTCATTACTAATTAATATTGTTTGATCATATATCTAATTTAAGATGCTCTTAGAGGAGATCCCTACAGATAGACCTCTAGGCCAGCACAAAACTTCTTGTGAATTAAAAGTCTACTGATTTTTTATTTTTTTTTTAAATCCTATTTGGTCACATGTAATTAAAATAGTCTACAAATTATTCTGATTAATTCCATGTACGAGCAACTCTCATTCCTGAACAAACCAGTTTGTTTTAACTAAAATGGAATGAGGCACTTCTGTAATAAGAATGGCCCCATATGGAATTAATCAGGAACAGTTCCATATGTAGAAAAGCCTTAATTAACTTTTGAATGAGTTTCATTTGCAGTGTCTTTGCTGGAATGTATATTTGGATCTAGATGTGTATATAGGATACTGAATTACTGGCAAATTGGACACTAAATCTTGGGTTTAGAGTTTTTGCCAGAAGTCTTAATGATTTTTTTTTTCCTTTCAAAAATCTTATTATATATTGGTGGGAAAACAAAATTAGAACAAGAATCTTTTTAAGTTTTTAGTCTGTATGTTTTGTTTTCTGATTTTATGTTACATGAGTAGCACTTTCCCTTTTTTAAGTTTAGGTTCTTGATTTTACTCAAAAAACAGTGTAAACCTCTTACATGCTTTAATTACCAAAATTATTCTAAGTAGTATTGACTGTTCTGGAGTAAGCTTTCACACTGTCAACTTTTATTGCCAGAATAATTGGAAATATCTTTATTGAGATAAATTTATAGATTAGTATGTAAATATTTGTTTATGTTTACACATACTTTTGCTGTCCTTCCTGGGCTGTTTGATTTAGGACAAAAAGGTAACATCATAGTCTAATGTTTTGGTTCATTCTGGTAATTAACGTCTCTTCAGTTTGGAATACAGTATAGTTCATATATTTTGATGTAATAGTACAGTAAATCCCACTGTTGTGTCTGTGAACATTACTTCTACCAGTGAAATGATATCAATTACAGAGTAAAGAAGAATGTTGAAGACTAAAAAATGTAGTTTTGTCTTTTAATTGTTTCTTTTGAGTATTCACTAGCAGTAATTTAGCTAGATCTTTGAGTATTTACATTAATCTTTTCTCTTTTTCTATTTTCCTTGAATATTAACATTTTTTCACTGTCTGGCTAGATTTTAGTGTTAGTCTTGTGTTGATAGACATTTCTTTGTGTTCAGTTAAAATCATCATTTTGTATGTATAAATCATTTTCTCATTAGAAACATAGTTTTTTTTAATGATGTCTAGAAAACCACTAGTCAGCTCTGATTTATCACAGTGACTTGTATATAGTAAGAGAGGATAGAGTTTTGGAGGACAAAGAAGATTCCAAGATTTCTGAGTGCTTTTGTATATAAAATATGTCCACAATTTCATTAATTATGTTTCTCTAAAGAAAAAAGTCTCCATTTTATTCTCTGCTTTTAATATTTTCTTTCCTTCCTGAATAGCACTGATGTCAAGGATATTGATAACAAGTCACATGACTGGTGTCCTCTGTTGGTATGGCGCTTGACTTAAGAAAAGTTAAGAAATGCTTTTTGTCAGGTGAAAAAAAAACCAAAGCTCTCAAAATCTTGTTTCCAAAATGAACTGTTTATTTCCTTATTTAGCTGAAGCATCAGTTACCTGCTCAGAAAACCCTTGCTTAACTGAATTGTCTGAATTAAAGTTGACACTGTTTCTTTTGTGTCCTCCATTGCACAGACATTCCTTGACTTGTTAATCAGAATTATGTGAGGTATCTGCTTGAAATTAGAAACTCTCTGTAAGAATCTGAGTGTTCATAACTTTGTTGTGCCTACAGTTTTTCAAAACATGGGCACCCCCTCTCTGCTTGCCACAATCGACTGGAAAAGAATCATGCAGAATAAAATAAGTGGAAGTGACCATAGATGGCGGCAGTGCTCAGAAATAACAAGGCATTGGACAGTGGACTTGCATACTGGGATGGTGGTACCAGGCTAAGGTAACTCAAGTGTTTGGGCCTGATACTGATCATTCAGTATAATTAAACAGGATGTACTATGTTTGAGACCTTTTTGTTAATATTTGTAGCATTAGAGCTGCACATAAAATGAAGATTGAGCTACAAAAGCATACTCTGGAAACTCTGTCCAGGGCTGTGAGAATAACTCACATTCCAACCCAAAAGGTGCTGCAAAGCCACCAAATCAGGGATTTGTTTCTTTTCCTCTGCTTTCTTGTCTTCCAGTGCTTTGGATTTGCCTCTTCAAGCTTTTTTTAGCAATCAAAAATTAGAAAAGTTTTCTGCCAAAACTAAGTGTTTGAAATAATATATTAGGCCTCCAAAATAATTGATTTTAGAAGTATGACATTTTATAAAAATACTTTGGCATCAATTTCTGGGTGGGTGTCAAGCTTTTTCTGTGCATGTACTTTGTATTTTGGGGGCCTAAATGGCTAATAATCCGACTGGAAATGGGATTTTTTAATTGAGAAATTTAGCATTCATATGGTTCTGTTAGTTTGAAGAGCAATAAATGTACCGCTCGTGATAAAAACTGCATCTGTTACTTACTTTGCTGCATTCTCTTGATGCATCTAGTTAATATTTGGCTTACCCACTTTGCAGTTGAGTAAGGCGATCTGAAAATGCCCATTGAAACCCTAGTGAGATGAAATAAGTTTCAGAGAATAAAAATAAGGTTTGCAAAGGGAATTATGTCCTTTATGTATGTTAAAATACTATTTCTGTTGCAGAAATGAAGATCTATCTACATCTAGTTATTATACTTCCTACAATGATGAATGTTCTAGAAGTACCTAAAATGAAGATATAAACAGAATTTAATGTTCATGTCCAGAAAGCAAAGGAATAGCTGGCAGATGCTCAGTACCAAATATTGTTGACTCATATGACATTTTACTTTGACCTTGTGTAGCCTGCACTAAAGCATTAGAAAGGTAGCTCTTTCACTTTAACAGCTAATTATGTAAGTCAGAGACAGAAAAGACTTAGTAGGTCAGGGTGCTCCTAGTTAGGAAAAGGAAATAGAAAAGCATAAAACATATAAAAAATTGTATAATAATAGGTTGGGAACATGATTTTAAAACTAGTAGTTCCTGAGTGTTTTCAGCCCTAAGTATATGGCCTGTTCACTGAGAGCGCTAACATTTCTATAATAATTTCATTTGGCACTGGCCTTAGGTAGCTTGCCACACTGCAGTCCAGCACCAAAATGAGCTGAGATCCTTGACTATAATGCTGAAATAGCACTGGTGGAAGTGATGCCACTCAGGCAATTACTGATGGACTTTTGCCTAAAAAATTAAGTAACTTTAGTGGTTCAATTAACACAACTATTGTTCTGTATTTCCCAGTATTTATAAACCTGTATTTTCTTAATTATAAAAATTCCATTATTTGTATGGGAGTACTTGAATTGCAGTGGGCCTTAGCTCCACATGCCTAGATGGCCGTGTGGAAACAGAACTTTAGGTGTCTTCAAGAAATGCATTTGTGAAAACGTAGAGTTTGAAATACATATGGAGTTTGGTGGGTGTCTGGCAAATTCTGTATCTAAATTCTGCCAAGAGCCTTGCCAAATCTCTCTGTAGGTTGAAGTGGGTATTTAAGTAAAAAATAAGTTTTGCTAAAGTTATTGTAGTGTGGGTCAAGTATCCACATGAGTAGCTAGAGTCCCAGGTGGGCTTACATGACACACGATGAAATATATTCTCTTGCAGTGCTCTTGGTATGTCAGCTTGTTAGTTCTTAGGCAGTACAGGTCTGTTTGCACATTTCACATTACATTTGCCCCTTTCGTTATAGTGTTGTGGAATGGGACTACAAACGGAGCATGATTATGGAAAAGTTACATATGCCGTATTAGGTATTCTAAATTATAGTCCTTATGCAGGGGAAGCAATAGAAAGTTAGCTTGTTGTCTCATGTATTCTTTATTTCTATTTACAAAAAAAAACAAAAAACAAAACCCCAAACTTGTCTGGAAAAATTTAAGTGGAAAGCAATGACATTATCTCAATTTTCCTTCATTTATGGTGCCATAAATTTTAAGCAATGTGAAGGTGAACTGTAGTAAACAGTGATGACTAAATGTATTTGTACTGTGGTGGTTTTATGACGTGACACTGATTGTGAAGGGATGCCCTGATTTGCTCAGTCTTTGCCATCTTTCTCTCAAGTCTGTCTCCCAAAGATTAGGACAGGTAGCTGTTGGCCTCTTCGTTCTGCCAGTGAGGAGGTGGAGAGACAAAAGTTAGGCTATAATGTCCCTCGCTTCTCAACTGATCAGGCTTTCCTTTAGTATAGTAGACAGAACAGAACATCTGTGTCAGACAAATGAACTTGAAAGAGCTGTGGTCACAGCAGGAAAGTAGGTAAATGAAGTGATACTTTTGGAAAAAAAAAAAAAGACAAAAAACAAAACCAAAACCACAACCCAACCCTAAAACCAACCCCCCTCCCCCAAAAAAAACCTCCACCCTGAAAAGCATGTCAAGGAAGACATCAGTAGGATCCCAGCATCAGCATGCTACAGCTCCCATCCTAGGATGATGCCAGGCAGGTCCTGCCCTCCCAGACAGGTCCTGATTCCTGACAAGATCACATTGATGAGGAAGAAATGAGGGAGAGAAAGAAGGACCCTTATACCTAGTCCTTGTTAAAACATTTGAATATCATGATACTTGGCAATATGATTTTATGTTTTGATCTCAATATTGTGAAGGATTCAAACAATGCTGCTGCCAGCAGCTGTGGAGAATGTTAAAAATGCAAGACAGTAAATAAGAAACATTCTGCATTGTTTTTTAGCAGGGGGGAAAACTGAGAAGAAAAAAAGAAAATGAGAAAACGAAGAAGTCTTGGAGTATGTTGTTCATTCAGGGAGGACCAATGCAGTTTTGAATACCAAATCAATACTGTAATGGGTAAATAAAATAGTCTTATATCTTATACATTTTAATTTTTGTTGCTCTTACTTTGCAGTTTAACTTAAAATCCTTCAAATATCCATTATGAAGCTGCTAAAGCCCTTCCAATTTTCAACTGAAGACAAAAAGTATCATCTTGATTTTGAACTCTGTAATGCTAGCAGCTAGATTATTGAAAAAAGCAGAGTTCTCTTCTAAAGACTGGACATTTTGTTTGGCAGCCCTTGTGAAAAGCCAGTCTTAATCACATGCCTAATTGATGGTTGAGCTTTAATGAATATCTAATTCAAAATATTGCTGCTGGTAACTTGGGCCAGTTCACAAAGAATATCCTGTCTCCCATGGTATTAGACACTGCTAGTTGAGTTCTTAGGAAGAAACAAATAAGCAAATTATTTGAAGGCATGAAGAAAGCATTAAAATGTACGAGTTTAACCTCTGTTATTATCATGTTAAAAAATAGTCATACGGCATCCAGGCTTTTGAAAACGTGTGGGGAGGGTTGATTTGTCTGTTTTCAATGAGACTCAAAAGGTCACTTTGATTTGGGTAGCAAAGATGTGAGTTTGAGTTCAAAACTCAATTTTGAATTGCAAGACAACCCGTACACTGTTGTATTGAACAATGATGTGAAAATAATATTGGAGAGTCTGACATAAGCAAAGTCATTCTGAGTTAATGAGACTTAATCCCTCCAGAGTAGTCATGCAAAGTTAACCATTCCTCCCTCCAGTAAACACTGCAGTACATACACTGTACAAGTCCTGGAATATATTTGCATAAAGTGAATAGAAGATATGGGAATACATTTTAATTGTTTTATTTAATTTGTCTATTTAGAGAACTGGAGGGCTTCTGTGTTTGTTTTTTTTTCTCTCATCCGTAAATGGCCTGTGAATTTCAAATTGAGACAAGTGCTTAATTTTTAAGGTTTTTTGTAAGTTTGTTTCTAAAAATATTTTTATCACATAAGAAATCAGTGAACGACCTTTTTCAATAACAGAATTGTCATGCCGCTACATTGCTTCATAAACTACAAGTATTTATACCCATTATGGAGAGTGTGTTTATAACCCATGCTAAGTAGTCTGTGGAAAAATTAAGTTTCTTCAGCCTTAATTAAAGTAGATCTACCAGAATTTCATTTACAGTAGTCAGGGACTTCTCACTATTTACAATTTACTTAGCAGAATGAATTTTTATTCCTGTTTGTTATCATTTAGACATACTGAGCTAACTTTAAACTACTAGATGTGTTTTACCACTGTTTTTAAAAAGATTAAGCTGAAGCACCTCATTTTTATAAGAGGTGTCTACACTCGAGGTTTCTGTCATAACATCTGTGTCCCTTGTTTAGACAAAGATGTGTTCTTATTATTACATTTCTTCCAGGAATGACAGTTTACTGCAGTGGTACAAACCTAGTGTGTCAATGCTGGAAGCACTTTGATTTCATTAAGATACTCTAATACTGATGAACTGTAGATAGAATGGTTATTCCACTTTGAATTAATTTCCTGTCTAGAATAGCTCATATTTAAACCCTAAAAGCTGAGTAAATTTGTTCATCTTCATGAAATTAAAAGCATGGTTTTAACCTGTGTGATCTAACTAGAGGAAGAATTATTTTTCAGAACTCCAATCCACATGGCTAACAAGCTGAAAACTGTCGGGGAGTCTAGTTTCTGCTTTGCTAGTTCATAGAGAAAAGTGAATTTTGTGTCTTCTGGAGAACTTGAGTGCGTCTTAACTACCATGCTAGTTCTATACTGCTAATGCTTACTGGCACAGTGTTTTGGTAACCCCAAAATATGCCATTATGCCAACACAAAAAATTACTCTCGATACAGTGTTGTTTACGTGGGTGATCTGGTTGTATCCAGAAAGTGGTAGTGTCCTGCATTGTCACAAGGAGTGCAGCTATGCCAACTTAGTGTGACAGCCAAGATTCTTCTAGTACAGGCTAACTCTTAGACAAATTAATTAAAGAATGTGAGGAGAAGACAAATGCCACATGAGCCTTCCAGTTGCATCCAAACCCATATTATTCCAGTTCATTTGAAACTGAAATATTCAGATCGGCAACATAAATGGTTTATCTAAATCAACACCTATTAAAGCATCAGGAAAATGGTGCTAATTATAAAGTTTAATGTTGTCTTTAACCAGAATTTGTGGTTTTGTACTTTAAATTGAGGCGTGTTAAAAATCTATATGCGATACTAATAGTTTTTATACTGATACTATGGTTACTAAGTAATCACATCTTTACTCAAATAAGAGGAAATGAATTTTTGTCTTAATTGTATATTCAGCTTTTCTGGGTATTTTCCCTGGTGAGTTCTGTGAAACTGGAACATTATGTATAGAATCTGAGCTGGACTGCAACAATCCCCTGTTGCACAGGCAGGAAAGGGAACAAAAGCAGCCCTGGTGCCCATTCTTAGCTGTGCCAAGGAGTGGACAGACCGGTGTGGTCTGATCTTGCCCTTTAGTTCTTTAACATCCTCAGGGAGGGAAAATGGCACTATTGCTGCTGTACCCACACAAGAGCCCTGTGCTGTCCCAAGACATCTCTGATGGAGGTATTAAAGCCTTTATCCTTCATGTAAGATTACCTGATAACACAAAATCTGAACTTCCACCTTTTCTCTGGCATCACGATTATGGGCCTGATTTTCTAAGCTTTAGCCAGGTTATTTTTTCACTGAATTTAATGGGAGAGTTACCTGAATTAGAAGTTGTACCACTGGATACTGGAGTTACTCCTTCTGACAGTAATTCAAGACTTAAACCATTACAATTTCACTGACTTCTGTGAAAGTACGTTATGTTGGCCAATAATGTTTTCTACTGCGTGATACTACAGGAATCTAAAAAAAAAAAGTTGAATAACAAAATCCACCTTTTTATGTTCCTTTTATTTTTTTAATATATTACTTGAACATGAAGGGGTGGGTAGAGAAGTATTATGGAGTATAATCACTGAAGCATTTATATTTTTCTAGCTCATATGTATCCCTCCTGGGAGAGATGAAGACTTTTAATCTGTCGTACAACTTAACCAATTTTTATGTTCTTTCAGCTGTTGCAGTGTTAAGTTGCATTTTCATTTGGAATCAAAGTGCACTCTAGCTAATTTATCTTCCTTGTTCTGTCTTATAAAATTCAAATGACTAGAAGTCCCTGGATGGTTTTATGAGGGACCTTGCCTACACAGGAGAGTTTTATTCATGTTGATGCCAATGGCTTTACATTGCAATGGCCTTATCTACTCAGGAATTATGAAAAAATTCAAAAAGTTCTGGTGATGAAATACTTCAATGATTTTCAGGATTTTCAGGCTTTTGCTAGAGATCATCAAGGGAGTTCTGAACCGAGACAATACGCTGTGATCTCAGCCAGGACCTTATGACAAGTCAATAGTAAGTGTATGAAAGGCTTTTAAAAGAAAAAGAACTATCTAATTGTGATTCCTTGCTTATTGAGGAGCTGCCCACATCTTTGTCATAAGCCACCACTTCTGCTAGCTGATGACGTGGAGACCTGCAAGGCTTTTGATATGAGAACTTCCTAGAAGCCAAGGGCTTTTCTTGGGGAAAAAAAAGGCTATCTGAATTCTAAAGGATTAAATAAAATAAATATTTAATTAATACTAAATTAAATAAATCATGGACCTGAAATAAGCACTCAACCTTAGAATCTTATCTTCAGTTGACTGAGAATGCTCAACCTAGTGACCTTGCAGGAGACACCACAATTGGTAAATATTCATTTTTTTAATTACATTTGTCTTAATTGTGAATAATCGCTTTGTGTGCTTACAGCTACAGTTGCGTTGCTTTTGTCAGGTGCAACTTGACATAATTATGTTAAGTGGATGTGAGTCAACAATCTTTCTGAATATGATTCCTGCATAGTAAAAATAGGTTCCGTTAAAAAGTTATCACAATAGTAAGAATTTAATAGTTTGCCTCACTAATCCAAATCCTTGTAACAGTCAGTCTGGTTCCTTGTGCCACTGCCTCACTGTAACATTTGGCATACATGGTTTTTAAAAGTCACCATAGAAGAATATTTACAAAGTGCTTTGCAAATCAAGAGCTAACCAGTACATGAAGTAAATGTCAAAGTGTCATTGTAGAAAATATTAAAACATTCATCAAATGCGGTAGTTTTAGACATTTTCCAAGTCTGAAGTAGCGTATTTTTAATGCTACAATATTTAAGGTGGTATCTTTGCAAACCTGAGGCCTGTGAAAATGTATAGAGTAGTAATCCTGAACATAGTGGCAAATCATTGCAAGATTTCTTTTTATTTTACTATATTTCACTTCTCCTCAGCTCCCCAAGAAATTAAAATGTAATGTTATGTGCACAAATTCTTTAGTTTCTCTCAGACTGTTCTAATAGTCAGATGCTTTATCATTTATTTTCAGAAGAAACAGCTATGACATTTCAGTCATTCAGAATGTCAGCTGGGCAACATCAAAGCATATTTCCTGGACTTCTCTCAGCCTTCTTAAGAAGAACCCTCTCAATCTTCATTCACAGAGATCAGCATTACATTTTCCAATGTAAAAGCATATATATATTTGCAAAAGCTACTACAATCTGCAAAATTAATAACTTAAGGGCTTAATGACTTCATGACTTAAAAGCTCTGTAATCATCCTTTTGCAAGACTGCTTGCAAAAGACACAGTTGCTGTTGTCCCTTACATCTCTGAAAGGTCTGACAAATAATTTACTATCGTGAGGCACCATAGTTGACAAATCATAATGGCTGAACTATCTGCGGGCTTCCAGAGTTAGACAAGTATCTAAGAAATGGAGCAAGCAATAGATATAGAACTAAATGTAATAAACAATCCGTCTGTTTTCATTGTTGAAACATCTTGCAGAAACTGAACAATTAATTTCTTATCTCTGTGACTGTGCCAATGATGCCAAAATTCGGTGTTGTTTGCCCATAACAAAGTACTTCAAGGCAATCCACCCACTCAAACTCCACTGATACAGAATGTTTCTGAGCAGCCCTATGGTTTAAGTGCTGGGAGAAAATACTCTAAAAAGCACAATCTTTAGCAAATCTGGAGTCACTTGAATGAAGACTGGCATTCTGTGTGAATCACTGTGCCTGTAGTGGCAAATAATCTTTGATTATGTCATGATGGGGGATGAAAAAAAGTAAAGAAGTTATTCCAAAGTCTACTTTGTGATTCAGTTTTGTGGTGGGGCAGGGAGGTTGTCACTGAGGTAGTGAATGCAAATGTGTGGCTGTCAAGAATATCAGAAAAGTATGAAAAATAGTCATAAAACCATAAATGGTACTTTGTGATTTCATAATAGTGTCATAAACTGTAACCATTCTTGAAATATTGAAGTTGGCTTAAGGACTAAGTATATGCAATCTCAGGTAGCAGCATATAAAGAATTAATGACCCAGAAAAGAACATATAGAGGAAGGGTGTTGAGCAGTAAACATGTGACATTTACCATGCTAGTGAGATGCTGTAATCATTTTATTTCTTGTTTCTTCAGGTATTATAGTAGACATTTGAATACATCAGTTTTAAAGAAAGGCGCTAGCCAAGAAATACCATCTCTGCAAAATAATTATTATGCTATACAACATTTCTTGTAAGTGACTACATATCTCAATTTCTAAGTCTCAACAGCAAGCCAAATTCATGAACGTTAATCCACATATATATCCTGTATTAATGCTACTGAGACAAGGAAAGAGAGCGATGTATTAGTGAATGCAATAAATAAAAAAGATCAAGCTATGAAAACTAACAGGATGCCTACCAAGGTACTGGAAACCAAGAGATTGTGCTCAGGAGGTGAACACTGGGCCACATCTGGGATTGCATCTTTCAAATTAGAGAAGCTGAATGGAGTTATAATATTTGATGTAGGTCCAAGTATTTTCAGCAGGAAAGGTCACAGAAATAGGGACATGTTACCAAACAACAAAAAGGTAATGCAAAGCAGTGGAGTGAACAGGAGAGATATCTTCTCCTTGTCCCTATTAAGAGTCAATAGAATATGTCTGTTGTGAGAGAATATTCAAATTTTCTAAAAAGTATCATAAAATTGATCATTTTCAAAAGCAATGTGTATCAGGCTTCATCTTGGATCCTGTCCTCTGTTGTTAAAATTTGTGTCAAAATGTATCCTGCGCAGAGATTATTCTCCCTCTGTAGCATCTGCTACTGCAGTAGTCAGAGGCAGAGTTCGAGGATAACATGAACCAGTGGCTGGACCCAGACAGGCATTTCTCGTACTCCTAATTACTAAATCTGACAGAATGATGGGAGATCCTTTCCTGAGGCTAAGAGCAAGGGTGGGGGGGAAGAGAACGGTAACACAAGACAGGAGAACTTCTGTCCTAGAAAACTACATTTACATTACATTAGATATAATGTGAGATCAAACCTACTATAGCACTGCTCATTTGAGTTTGAACAAAGTTAAAGCAATCTGATGGCTGCCAAAAAAGAAAGAAAATATTATGACCATATATTGGAACAACTTTACTGTTTTTACCCAGCACTATAAAGGCAAACAAAGTGAACATCTGTTATATTTAAACGTTTGCTTTAAAAAAGAAAATTTCACACAAGCTCATACCATATACATGCATATATGTAAGGGTAAACTTCAACTCATTTTACTGAACTGGATTCACAAGGGATTTTAACCCATATAAGATGCTCGTACCAATACATAGAACAGCATCGGTGGATTTCAAGGTTTTGAATATTTGAATATTTCCTTCTCGACACCAGAAGGAAAATATGGGTGAGACACGTGGTCTTTGTCTTGTATCTTTGAGAAATCCTTTGAAGCCTAGGAATTACACAAAATACTTTTTCCATAGGAGGCAGCAGCATGCAGAATGCTTTTCACCTGGCCCTGAGTAAAAGAATGTCTAAGAAATTCCTGAGCGAAAAGATTATAGACTTCTCTCTGTTCTTTTTAATTATTTTTAAGAGGGTAATGGTGGTTTTAAAAGTAGACATTCCATTCACCTATGTTTTATAGTTGTGTAGCATGTAGTTTGGGTTTTTTTAAGAAATTCTACTATTGTGTTGTTTGCACGTCACTTTTAATATAGTGATTCAGGCATCAAAATCTTTGTTTAAAAAGTGTTGTTCACATCAATGGATCCAAATTATTTTTAACACGCATAGATCTGAGAGCACTAGCTGATCTCAGCATTGATATAAGCAGTTATTATGCAGGTCTCCTCCTTTCAGCTCTACCACTTTATCACAGCTCACAGCTTCTTACCCGCTTCAATTCTGAAAAAGGAAAGTTATTTTTTTCTGGAATGCTTTTAAATAGCAAACTTTTGTATATGCTCAAAATCAACCATATAATTTAGCAGCAAGGAAGAAAAGGAGGAGAGTTAAAGCAGGACTTTTAATATCTTGAAAAACAAATGACTGTTCAAACCTTGATGCAGTAGGTTATTGCTTTTCCTCGTCTCTGCTACTTGCTCCTTGCTTTGTGTTTATCTGAAAGGGAGAAAAATAGGTGATAGGTATCAATGACTCATTCTGTTTCTCTTGCTATTGAGATTAATACTAAACTATTAACATCTTCCTGAAATGCATTATTAATTTATTTGTGAACAAATTATATTGCATTTTATGGACTCAACTAAGTCATTTTGATGTGAACTTCTGCTTTTTTCAACACTTTTTAAAAACTGATCGAGTTGCTTTCTTTTCCATCTGCTTTTTAAAATTTAGCCTTGAAGAGAGGCAGAACAGGCTAAAGAATATTTAGAGTGAGAAATGTTCAAATTTACTCTAGACCAACAGTTTTTGACCACTATGGTCAGTTTTTACAACTTCCCCCATCATACCTTTTGCATCTTCTCTTCTCTTTAGACACAAGGCGCTGTAGATCTGGGCAATGGGGAATGAGGAAGAGGCAGAGCAGGTAGGGTTATGTAGCAGGGTTTCTCCTCCTTGCTCTCGGGCATGCTTTGCTACTGCCTGAAGGAGAAAAGCATCGCTGAGGGACTTAGTGATGGGTGAAGAAGAGTTAGAACCACAGCACTGTCTTCCTATTCTCAGCCTGTGGGCCTACAGGATACTCTCTTATTAAGAGATAAGAATAAAAGAGGCATCAACAGCCACACTGTAAAGAAATAATTGGCTTCATAACCAAGCAGGTTGTGAGAGATATGATATATCTTTCTGTTAGAAATGGGTTTGACATCGTTCCATGTTGCAAGCAAATAATAGAATAGAGTCTAGAGGCAGAGTGAAAAATGACTCTAAGATGAGTTACCAGTGTTTTGCTTCAAACTGAGAGGGAATTTTAAGTTAGGTTCCAGCAGAGTCTGTCCTAAGGTCATTTCTATTTAATATTATAATTAAGCACTTGGAGAGTGGAAAGGAGAATGTGCTTACAAAATTTATGAGTAAGAGCAAGCTGGAAGAGAGGGCAAGTACTGTGAAGGGCAGAACTTATCTTAACAAATTGGAATCATAGTCCACAGTCAGAAGGATGAATTCACTTAATAGATCTGGAAAATCAACACTTATGAAGCAGAAATCAGATAGACAGAAACAAAACAAAGAATGACCATCTGTCAGTTCTACAGCAGAAGGAATCGAGCTTATTCTGGACAACAAGATAAATATAAGCCCATTATACAGTAGTCTCATGAAAGTGAAACAATGTGGTTTTGGGGAGATACTTGCAGGAAGGTCATGAATGAGATAATGAAGCAAATTATTCCGGTATGCTTAGCACTGGTGAAACCTTAGCTGGAAGGCTGTGTCTGGTTTTTGCACCACACTCTAAAAAGATGTAGATGAACTGTAGGAGGTGCAGAAGAGATGAACAGAATTGAGAGATTTAGTCTGGATGGTTTTCCAGGGCCTCATCTAGCCCTACATTTCTGTGAAATCATCTTTGAAAGTTTTACTTCTGTTTGCCAAATATACTTTTCATATTGTACTTCTGTAACTTTCCCATTTTCCCCAACATTACATGATTGTAAGAGGCAGTTTGTCCATTGCAACAGTTTGAAACATGAAATCCTGATTTAGTTGAAATCTGTGTGATTTTTAATCACTGAGACCAGGATTTGGCCTGAAGTATTTATCAAAATGTAACATTTACTTCTCAGTTTTGTTTTGTACTGTATTTTTATGCTGAAGTTTATAGTAAACATTAGTTGTGCATGAAAGTAATTATTGTTACCAGCATGAAGGAATAATTGGGTCTAGATGAACAAATGTAGGGTTGAAATTTAGCGGATTGTATGTTTATACCTTCAAAATGGCTGCCTTTTTGCCCTGGCCGTGTTCTCTATGCCCTGAATTTCATCTCTTGTGAAACAATGATTCATACATTTTGAAGATTAATTCTTGTTTGTATGGATTTAAATAAGAATTATGCTAAACATTTTTCTACAGTGATGTAATGTATTACATTTTCTGTAACTCTTCTTTCAAATCCATTAGAAGGTGAAGTAAACTCATAATTATGATTACGTAGGCACTCAGCTGTGCAACACTATTTGGTAGGCTACAACTGTCACAATTCCAGGAATTTGGAGATTTGTATGGCTGGAAAAAAGGGCTAACAGGAGCCAGATGAAGTTCAACAAGGGGAACCGCAACATCCTGCACCTGGAGAGGAACAACCCTAGGCACCCCTAATATGTGCTGGGGCTGCCTGGCTGGAAAGCAGCTTGGCAGAAAAGGACCTGGGAGTCCTGGTGGACACCAAGTTGAACGTGAGCCAGCAGCGAGCCCCTGGGGCAAAGAAGGCCATTGGTATCCTGGGCTGTATTAGACCTAGTATTGCCAGCAGCACTGAGCAGAGGTCCTTTCCTTCTGCTCAGCACTGGTGAGGCCACACCTGGGGTCCTGTGTCCAGCGCTGGGATCCGCAGCGCAAGAGAGACATGGACATACTGGAGAGAGTCCAACAACGGGCCATTAAGATGACAAAGGGGCTGGAGCATCTCTCCTATGAGAAAAGGCTGAGAGAGCTGGGACCGTTCAGCCTTGAAGCCTCCAGGGGGATCTCATCAATGTCTGTAAATACCTGAAGGGAGGGTGCAAAGAGGACGGAGCCAGGCTCTTTTCAGTGGTGCCCAGTGGCAGGACCAGAAGCAATGCGCACAAACAGGAACACAGGAGGCTTTGTCTGAACATCAGGAGACACTTTTTCACTGTGAGGGTGACTGAGGGCTGGCACAGGTTGCCCAGGGAGGCTGTGGAGTCTTCATCCTTGGAGACAGTTATTCAAAAGCTGCCTGGGTGTGGCCCTGCTTGAGGAAGAGGGATGAGCCAGGTGACCTCCAGAGGTGCCTTCCAACCTCAACCATTCTGGGATACTGTGATTGTGTGAATATCTTGGAAATAGAAGTAACCTTCCTCTGAATATTGGTTGAAATAGAGCACTACAGGGCCAAACAATATAAAATATTAGCAAAAATCATATGGTTAAAAGAAAAACAAGTTAGTTTTTGTACTTCTGTGAACAAAGAACCCCGAGTGCAATTGTTACATTGTAAGAATATTCATCACATCAGTAATTTTGTTGAGAGATGTTTGGTAATGTTTTCATCTCCTAGACGGCCATTTACTATCCTTGCTTCTTTTATATCTAATATCCAATTTAATCACTTGTCTTTTTCTTCTGAGCTTTACTTTGAAATTTATAGTCTCCCTTCCCCAATATAATAACCTTTCTTTTATATCTAATTTTAAATAAAAGAACTAATTGTGTCCTTTTCATAAGTCCTCATGTTGTACTATGTTTGAAAAGATTAAATAGTTATTTCTAATTACTTTGCCAAACTCCTTCAAAGAAGGTTTTTATTTACTTTGATATTACATTTCTTAAAAATAAGAGTATATTTCCACCTTTATAGTTTGTGTAACATGGAATAAGATTGATTATAGATTTCTTTGTCATGTATAGTGTTGACTGTAAGACAGACTATTTATTCCATTAGACTACCTGCCCTCTTGTCATGGATTATGTAACAGGTACCGTAGGATTCATAGTGATTTAAAAAAATTATTATTATTTTTGAACAATTTAACCAAAATGAGCTTTTTGTTAGGGAGGTGTCTAATCTACTTCATCTTCCTACTATTGCAGGCTTTTCTATATCCTTGTAAGGTTTCCTACTTAGAAATTAAAAGGCAGACAATTCTCCAAGGCTTAAAACTGTTTTATTGTGTGCTTTTCTGAATAGAAGTCCCAGTCCATAAATACAGTTGTCCTTGAGATTTTATTTTTCCTCTTCCACCACCTGAAGTTAACATTGTACACCAGGCTACACAGTGAGTATGTATTTTTAGCTCAGAGTAAATGTCTCCATTCTGTTTCCTTACAGACGCTTCTTTTCAAAGCTATCCTTAAGGGATTACTTAGTAAAGCTTTAGTGTTACAAACTTTGTTCCAAGCAGAATTTACACACCTGAAAAGCAAAGTGCAAATGTAAAAGTTCTGCTAAGTCTGCTGAATAACTTAAGAAGCTAAAGCAAGTGGAGCGTTTAGAGCACGAGCTACAAGTCAGTCTTTTATCATTCTCACTCATACCACTCCCAAGTCCTTCTGGGTCTTCTCAGGTACCTCCCTTAGAGACCCTCTGGGGTTTTATGAAGATGTATCTAGAGATCATAGAAAGATGTGATTGCAGCAGATGTCAGCATCCCTAACCCAGATTAGTTGCCTGTTGCAATACAGGTGGGCAGTGTGTGTAAATGTCCTCTGCTCTATGAGGGTGAAGTCTGTGCTGCTGCAACTTCACTGCTGTGGACATTCAGACCCTAAACTACCAGTAAGCGTGTCAATCATATTCCTTGGCTGCTGTGTAGGTATAGTTAATGACACTATAAATTACATCTCTCTGTCTAGAAACAAGGAGGGGTTTAAAATTTTTTACGTATTTGGGATATGTGGCTATTTGCCATTTACTAAATAACTGCCCACAGCTAGGTAGGTCCGTGATCTGAAGGATTTGTCTGTTAACTGGGCTGTTATAAAGTGAGGAAGCAATAGAATGAAGCCAGTTTATATGTAATGCAGGAAGAACACTAAAATATGCATTTCAATATCTAGCATGATAAAGGTTTCTTTTTCCATAGCCGATGGTGATACATTAGTGAAATATACAGAATTTTAATGTTGAATTTGCAGTTCACTTCTTCAGATAAATGTAAAGTCTTCTTACAGCAATGTTTCTTTGCTTATCCTTTATGTATGCAATTTGCTGCATTTTGAAACTCATATTTATCATAGAATTGAATGCATAGTAAAATAAAACAGAACGTATCTGCATTCATCTGTCACGGTGATATTATCTTGTGCAGCTCCCCACTTCCCTTTCTGCCTCCAATACCATAGGACCTTGCTTTACTCTTTATTCACCGTTATTATCTGGTCTTTGTCTCATAAATCATGTTGACAATGAGCTAAATCCAAAATACATTCTATCTTTAACACGAGATTGTGCTTTGCCTCCTGGGCACAGTTAGAAAGTACATAAGAAAACACAAATTTTAATTTTGTCATTTTTCTTGTTTTCTTTTTAATACTCCTATGATCTTTCTCACTATTACTCTTACTTATTTTCCTAAACGGCTTATTCAAATATTACTTGATTCCCAGTTTTATTTCTTTAGTCTTGATCCACCTGACTCTTCTTAGTTTTCTACATCTATGCTAATTTTCTCTTGTTCCTTGGTTCGTTCAGCTCTTTCAGTGCCTTTCCTGCCTATTCATATTGACCCTTGTGTTTTGACTTGACATTTATGGGTGCTAGTAATTCACTTGATTTGGAAGAACGATACACATTTCTTCAATGGCTCACATGTTCTAAAACAAACTACTTCATTTCTCTGTTGGCACCAACTCACACATGGTTTGCTTAAAAATTGGTTTCAAAGAAAAACAAAGAGGCTTCACAAAACAAAGTTTTAAGCCTAGCATATGTATAATTACCATTTGAACATTATTAATACAATATTTTTCAACTCATAGGGGTGAGGCCTCTCTCAAGCAATTTATTTGACATAAATTAAAATGGAAATTTAATTCTTATTACAGTAACAATTTACTGCAAAGACTCAAGCTGAGATAAAAAATGCTTCTGATGTTCTGAATGAATATAGAGAATATATGTCTAAATAGAGCAGAGTGTTCCTATATATATTCATGTTTACATTTTGCATATTATTTGCAGCAGCTGAGCTTCTGTACTTCTGATTGTAGTATTTGTTTGATTGCCGGGACAAATGGCTTGCTCTTTCTCTTTACACTTGTAAAATGTGCATATTATTTCTATTTGTAAGACTGTAAGAATTAATGTTGGTAAACCAAGGATAAATTATTATCCGTTGGGCTGATAACCATCTCATTTATATCAATATAATTCCACTGAAAATTATTACTCCCAATGTTGGCTAATTTTTCTTAATTTCTCTGAAAAAAACCCTCATTCCTGTAATCCTTAGAAAATTCCACTGATAATTGTTCATTAAGCTATAGTAAGTGATTTAAAGTAAAAGTGATTTACTGTATGTCTCTTTTTCTGGTGGTATGTATTAGTTTACTTACATTGTTGTAGTGTCAAGAAAGCAGCATTTTCTAGTACAAATACATAGTAAAAGTATGGTCCTTTCCAAGAAGAGATCAAAATCCCAGCATTGCTTCAGAGTTCCAGGTATGACTGACAAAGTATAAACATTTTAAAATACAGTATGAGAATAAATTTGTAGGCAGCTGGCTTAAAGTATGCAATAATATCAGATAATATGGTCAAACTGCAGCAGACTTTGAAAATGTACATAATTGTTGTGAATCTCCTATAGTAAGTCCTGGAAATTCCTGATGTTAATTAGCCAGCTGAATGTGAGCCAGCAGTGTGCCCAGGTGGCCAAGAAGGCCAATGGCATCCTGGCTTGTATCAGGAATAGTGTGGCCAGCAGGAGTAGGGAAGTGATTGTGCCCCTGTACTCGGCGCTGGTGAGGCCGCACCTCGAATACTGTGTTCAATTTTGGGCCCCTCACTACAGGAAGGATGTTGCGCTGCTGGAACATGTCCAGAGGAGAGCAACAAAGCTGGTGAGGGGTCTGGAGCACAAGTCTTACGAGGAGCGTCTGAGGGAACTGGGGTTGTTTAGCCTGGAGAAGAGGAGGCTGAGGGGAGAACTTATCGCCCTCTACAACTACCTGAAAGGAGGTTGTAGTGAGGTGGGGGTCAGCCTCTTCTCCCTGGTAACAAGCGATAGGACCAGGGGGAATGGTCTAAAGTTGCGCCAGGGCAGGTTTAGGTTAGACATTAGGAAAAATTTCTTCACAGAAAGGGTTGTCGGGCTCTGGAATGGGCTGCCCAGGGAGGTGGTTGAGTCCCCGTCCCTGGACATATTTAAAAGAAGGATAGATGAGGTGCTTAAGGACATGGTTTAGTGGTGGGATGGCAAGGTTAGGTTAGCAGTTGGACTTGATGATCTTAAAGGTCTTTTCCAACCTAGATGATTCTATGATTCTATTCTATGATTCTATGCCATGAATAGACAGTCATTCACTGTATCCCAGCTAACTTGTTGCTGTCGCTGTGGCAATCAAAGATTGATCTCTGCTTTGTTCAAGGAAATGTGATTTGTGTATTAATGGCCTAACTAGATCACCTTAAACTCTATCATCAGTTCCTGATCCTAATGGATATGTACTAAAAGAAATTGAATTTTGTTCCTCTACTTCAGACTGATGTTATAACATTATTTTGTAATTCTTTAGTACCTTTCATCTAAGCTTATAAAACATGCTTGCAAATCTTGCTGAAAGAATATTATTAATATTGCAAAGTTAAGCATAAAAAATTACACAAAGCATTGCTGATGTTGTAACAGAGCAGTTGCCTGTAGCCATGTGATGCAGTTTTTAATTGCACAGTCACACTATTGCTTCACAAGGGTCATGCTGCAGTCAGGAGAAAGATGGGTGGTGCTTATTTGTGAGGAAGCACTTGCTACTACATTTCCTCCTAAGGGTTTGAGATACAGCCCTCTTAAGTTATGGCTGAGCGTACATCAGTCTCTCAGTCAGCTTGCTTTTGAATATCAGTTTGTTACCTAATTATGAACACATCTTTCACCTTTCAGAAGCCTAAGCTGTGTCACCCTAGGTTTGCAACTTGAAACCTTCCAGATGCCAAGTGTCAAAGAACAACCAGTATTCCTAAATGAGCCAGGGCTCCCAGCCATGGCCTGATGGTGTGATGATGACTGATGCATAGATTAACTGTAAAAAGGCAACTGGGAACAGCTTTTGAAACAACTCTGTCAGGGCAGCAGTATGTGATTTTACATCATGGAACTCTTCTTTCCCTTCTTGTAGTCTTCAGACTAATTAACCATGCAGTTTTCCATCTCTGAAGCAAGCGAGAAAGAATGCTGCAGAAAACAGCCTCAATCACCACACTTACCCTGTGCACTAAGCATTGTGGGAGTTAGATGATCATTTAATTAGAGACTATATTAATATAAATATGCACAACAAATGGAAATTCAGGCATCACAGGCATTCTAATCCTGGCATTTCAAAACTTGTAAAAAAGCTTTATTTTTTTGTATTAAAGATATTTTACTTTTTTTTTTTAATGTGCCATTGCCTGTGGTTTTATCAATGTATGTTGAATAAAAGGAAATGTCATTGCTGACATTTACAGAGGTCATCAGCTAAGCAGTAACTGCTATGTTAACTGTAGAAACTCCTGCCAACTCAGGCTGACAAGCCAGCTCATATCAGCAGAGTGGCTGTCATCCCTTACACAGGCCATTTCGAGCCTTGTTTCAAAGACAGTTGATAACAGCACAGTAACAGTGAGACCTCAGCGCTTTTGTCTCACCTCAAGATCCCCCTGATTCTCCTCCTTAGGTTGCCTTCCTCAGCCCCAACCCCTCACTGCCTGTCCTCCTGCGGGCTGGATAATCTCTGTTCTGTTCTTCAACTGCTGTGCATACTCAGCATCCCAGCTGCCTGCCCGAAACCCAGTGCCTCATTTCCAGCATCACCATTTACTCCCTTTGCTTGTTCCAAATCTGCAGATATATTTATGCTGCACGCTGCAGTGCAGTGGATGCATAAAGCACCTACTCACATATGTATATGCACAGGTACTGTGAGTATCCTAGTGGCAGCAGCATGGGACTCAGGTTAATTTTTCTTACCAAGAATTCTCCTTTTACAAGCTGGTCTGCTTCTGCTGCCTGGTTATACACTTGGCTGCACCTGTTTAAAGTATCCTGAAAGAATATGCATATCCAGTGCTATGATGACAACCACCATCAATGACTTTGTACCTCACAGAGACTCTTTGATCTAGAAAACAGTGTATTTGTAGTTGGCAGCCAATACATGTTTTAAAATCAAATGCTTGTTTAATGAAGTAGAACACTGTGTGTGTCTTTTGATATTCTGTACCTGGATTCATCACTGCTTACAGTACATGACAGGTTTTGAAAGACAAAGCTGCTAAGGGTTTCCTTCCCATACTACTGCCTACTGGGATTGGAGATATTATAAAGTTATTCTTGGAGCAATTAGAGCAGTGGCAGTAAAGACAATAGATTTGAATCTCTGCTTTAAAATTCTGCATGAATATAGTTACAGTCCATAATTTTATGTAGAAGAGAATATCTGGCACCACAAAGCCACACTGACAGTGATAAATCTGAAAAGATATGAAGAACTTATGTGAAAATTTCTGCAGTCAGAAAAATTCTAAAGAGATAAGATCTCAGAGAAGCACTGCCCTTTGACAAGAAAACTTTTAACTGAAGTTGACATGTCCAGAAACTAAGTAAATGAAAAAAAAAAAAAAAAAAGGCAAGAGGAGTGTTAAGAAAATAGAAACTTTGATGGCTGAGAGACAACTCAGTGTTGCAGTTTATGAGGAAAATACATCACTGTGACATAAGTCTGACTTACCAAAGAGACTTCTGCTAAAATTAGCAGCAGTAAAATAGTTAATAGTGGTGGTATCTGGATTTCTAAAGTTATGTTTCAGAACTTTTTACAGCACATTGGTATCAATCAGAGCTCCTTTTTCTCCGAGGATGTGATATGAATGGAGGTAGGCCTGGCAAGGACTTCCTGGGACAGTTTGGCCACTCTCTCCGTAATGCAGGTCACCACATATATTATCCTTTCATTTACAAATTTATCAGTCTTCATCTTGAAATTATTTTTTGTTTTTTTGTTACCATTACTCCCATTGGAAAGCTGTTCCAGAACCTCAAAACTCTCTGAGGATTAAAAATATTTTTCTAATTCTTAGATTAAATGTATTCATGATCCATTTACACAATTTTACATTTCTTATAAACCCCCCTGTCCTTTAGGTTGTATCTCTTTCTCCAAAATGACATCTATGATCTGATTTCTGTGCGGTCATTTTCCCTGGCAACCTTCATTTTTGCAGACCAAGTACACTGCGTTCTTTCAGTCACATGTGAGAGAGGGGCTGTGTGCTCTCTTTGTCATCCGGGTAGCTGTGGTCCAGGGTGAATTCATCTCTCCTGAAGAGTACACAGAGTGTATATGTAATTTGAGATGAAAATTCAGCGTTTTTAAAAATAGTAGTGTTCAGGTATCTTTGCCAGAAACACCTCCGTTTTACATTCTTCATGATACTTGCCTTTTTCACAGCTATGCACATTTTGCCTTATAGTTTGAGTGGCTGATAGTTTTCTGACAGTTTTCTGTTACTGTCTTAAGGGTTTCTTTTCTTCTGGTATTTCCAGCTCTCAGCATATCGTCAAGAGTCTTTTTGTTGCTCCCCAGCAGCATGACAGAGCATTTACACTGCCACGTTTCATTCAATTTTATTATTCTGTTCATTAAGGGCATCCAAATTTTCTTAGTCTATAACCCAGTCTGTCTCTGGGTTGATGACCAGCACATGTTGTTACTGCCAGAAAGCAGAACAAGAACCTTAGCCCTGAACCAAAAAAGCAGCTTGAATCTCTGTTTTTTTAAATGAGACCAGAACGCAACCCTTACTGAGAAGGCTTTAAACTGCGAGTTGTTTTGTCGGTAATGCTTTGACTTCAATTTTTTGAACTTTTGTTACTGCAGGACTTCAACTTGCACAGGCTCTGCTTTTGTGCCATGGTACTACCCTGTGCTGCCCGACAGGCACCAGCAGGACATTTTCATCCTGGTGACAGCCAAGATGAATTAAACTGCGTCTGGCAAGTGAGGCCTGGCCATTGCTATGAATTCTCTTCTGCCACTACTGCTAGCAGTGCCCTGCGGACGCCTACTGGGCTCCATCAACCTGAAGTTCCCCAGCAATCCACCTGGGTACTTCACCAGAGAGCACTGTGGGGGTTTCTACACCTCTTTGCATATGTACATTTGACATATGTGCATGGTTCAGTACCCTATATATGCAGGAGCCAATTCACAAGGCAAGGAGCATCCATTTCCTCCTCCTCCAGCATCTCACAGACATCACTCGTACGTGCAGTTGAGTGCAGCATCGCAAATTCCTTCTAGCTCTTCAACTGTATTTACCAGGGTCAGTGGGGGAAGCTGGTGTGCCTAAGCTCTGGCAGCAAGGAGATGTACCTTTGCTTGTTCTTTAGCTACAGTACACGTTCTTACCAGTTCCTGTCTTTAATATTTAAAAATAGTGTTTCCACATTTTAGAGATGTCCTTTATAAGCATAAAGATAGAATTAAAATTCTGATTTTATTTGAAAGTATTTATTTTTGGGCTTCTACTCTGAAGACAGATTATGCAAAAGAAAGTAGATTTAATGGAAATTTTTTCATTCCTATGACTGTGGAAAACACAGGGATCTTTTCTTTATCCTCCTGAGAAATCTGAGTCTAACTGCATAATTAGGTGGCTGTAATAAAATGAAAAATTGTGAGATCAAAAGAAATGTACCTGGTTTTATACCCCATCCAAGTAAATATTCTGATCTAAAGTTACACAGGATGTAGCAATGAAGTATAGTAGAAATTCAGTCAGTGCTTGGGTTATACATTTGTATGTCCGTGCATCTCTTATTTGATACAGGCAGTGTATCTGTTATTACCTACAGATATGTTATAAAATATTGAATTTATAAAGCCTGTAAAATTCTTTTGCTATGACCATGGCCGCCTTGGTGCGTTATAAGTGACATGAAGGTGAAGGTCAGCTCTTGTTTTCCGTGGAAAAAATGGGAACCTGACACGACCTGATCAAGGAAAAATATTTAACTAATGTACCCTACATTTATTCTGTCCTAAAAGCTGAACAAGACTAAAGTTGGCAAACCATTGACCAGATATTTTTTTGTGAAGTAGCTGTTAGACAGCACACAAACAATTAATAAAAAACCTACGTTTAAAAGAGCCATCTCTTAATTCATTAAACATTACTGAACACATCATTTTAGCTTTATTTTCCCCTTTCACAGTGGTGAAGATCTGTATGCCGTGGTAGTTATTGCCATGTTTATTGACAAAAATCTCAAAATAACATCTAAACATGATATAAACAGCACATAGGGGAAGGAATTACAGTAATGGACACAACAGATGGATAGACAGCCTTTTGATCTTCTAGTTACCTGCTGCCAAAGTCAATCCAAATAACATGGCTCTAAAACACTGTGAGCCACAAGGGAGAGATAAAATAGGCTGATCTGTTAGTTGACCTAATGAAATCTCCTTTCCTGGTGATTCGTATTCCACATCTATGCAGTCTTCCAGCCTCCTCCTCCTCCCCATCTCCTCTGACCTCCCTTCCATTCTCTCTCCTCTGCCCTTGCAGCCACCGAGGACATGGAATGGCACCTGGCCTGGCTGGTTGCGATCTAAACCGACTGTGGACTCATGCTGAGTGGGGGCACTAATGAAGGTGCTCTTTTTATTAGGCTGTTCTGTCCAGCTGCCAATGATCAGAAAATTTGTAGGAGCTTACTATGTTTGGGATCTCTGTCCATCTGTCAGATTTGTCTGAAATGACCAGTTGTTTCCTTTGTTATCAAGGGTCAGTGGAGGTACAGGGTAGCTGCAGAAGCCTTGTTTCCTTAGGATAGGCACTTAAAAATCACCTGAAAATGAAGTAGTTTAAATAAAAGGTTTTGTTTGTTTGTTTCAGTTAAATAAATGTGTACTTGCGGGGATGGATGTGAACTGGGACAGGCACTGAGTCCTTAAAATTTTGACAAAAACAAGCAAAACAACCTCCTTCTTGAGCAGACGATGGCAGCAATTCCCAGTCCTGGATGGCTCTCATGAAAGCGCGGAGTTTGAGACAAGCCACCCAGAAAAAGCAGTAAACATCTCGCATTTATTCGACAAGGACAGCTCTTCAGAGAATTATGCAGTTAATAACATTCATTGTAGTCCTTGTAACTCAGCTACCTGCATTTCTGCTGGAAAAAATAGTTCTATTCCTTCCATCAGTCTTATCCATAGTAAATTGTCTTGCTTTTCCATGTAATATTCTAATTTTTCCTTTACACCTGTTGTCTTCATTAAAATATGTAGAACAGTCTTATATCCCATCATGGTGTGGGATGGATCATGGTATTACTAATCTCACAGAAAACAACCAGTACTTCAATTTTCCTTTGCAGAATCAGGAAACATCATCTAGGAAAAATCAGTGTGGTGATGCAATTTGGGTCCTGGACAGAAGAGGGTGCCCTTCAGGTAGCCGGAGATATAAAAAAAGAGCTTGGTTCTGGACACTGAGAACAACCGGAGGCGGACAAAGTCCCAGTGGGAAAGGAAAACCTCCCAGTGCAGCGAGGTTGTACAAGCCCACGCAGCCTGCGCTTGCGGTCCGGGGAAGGGTTCGCTGGCATGCTGCAAGCTGCTTGGGTATTTCAATAAAGGCTGCCACAGAGCTCCATGAGAACACTGGGGGTATGAAATTCCTAGTCCCTGGACTAGTGTTTTGATGTACACAGAAATCCTGAGTCCAACATGCTGGGAGTGAGCTATGCTGTTAATATTTCTGCTGCATTCAGAAGGCAGCGGCAAGCTTGTAGATTTAACCTTGGATATGTATGCTGGAGTCTCCATGCTGTTCCAATCAATGCTTTAGAAGGTTGTCACTTACTCAATCAAGATTGTATCTCATAAACCACTTGAGGAAACAAATCCTGTGCCTGGCTGCCTGCATGTAAATGTGATTTTTGACTCATGCTGCTGGATTCCCTGACGTGTATACTCCTACAGGAGGTAAGTTTGTATTGGCTGCATTGAACAAGCAAAAATGCTTCCACATTGTAAAACACTCCCATAACATTGATTCAAGTTTAGTCAATCACACGAGGTAGTTCAGAGAGTAGTTACGACTATGCAAAACCTTTTAGTCAGAGTTAGAATTTGACTTAGTGTGATAACCAGGCAATAAACTCTGAGTCAGCTGTCAATTTCTGTAGAAATGAGGCATTGCCAGAGCTTAAAGATCTGCTCCGAACGTTTCTAACAAATAAATCATACCTCCTGAGTGGATATTTCCACCATTTTCGACAAGGAAGAAAGAAAATACTGTCTTTGGGTAGATCTAGGGAAGCTAAACAAAGCTGTAATGATTGCGAGTCAACTGTGTCTACACACAGGATTAATGCAAGTGTTCAGCGTGTGAAGATGCTTTTAAATCTTGATTTACACTCTGTGTTTTGCAAATTAACAAAGCCCTCATGGCCCTCACACGATCCTCATCAGATCATTTTTGTGTTTAAAACATATGCTATATATTTGAAACTGAATCTTATGCTTTTAAAGGAACTGATGATCACTGTTGTCAATAAGCAGCCTGGAATCGAGTGTTAGGGATTAGTCATGAAACAAGGAGAAGACCATTTACAGGACATGCTACAATATATCAGCTTAGCAGAACTGCAAGTTCACTTTTTCAAATGCCACTTCAGATAGAATTGTCTTTTCAGGGGAACGTACTTTCTCCACTAGAACTGAACCAGGTGCAGATTAAGCTGCTATAATTATGCAACCCCCACCATTACAAGTATTTTAATCTTCCTTAATTCTTACATTATGGTATGAAAACTTCATTCCAAACTATGTTTCATCTGTAAAACTGTTTAAAGCATGACATCTAAAGTATGTCCTGAACAAATATGGCACAGCTTCATTTTGAATTGGTGAAAACCAAAATAATGAGTAACCAGAGTTTATAACATTGTGCTACTTTATCTTTGCTGAATGAGGTAGAAATGCCTCAGGATAGTGTTTTGTAGCCACATTTACCCAAATACATGAGGTCAACCCTGAGAAGACCATTATGGGCTCTTCAAGAACTGTTACAGAAGCCAAGGGAAAAGTATTCCAGCCTTGGAGAAGAAATACTGGCTTGCCCAGGAGTAAGAGGAAAAGGGACACTATCTTTTGGCCATAAATTCAGCTTCACACGGATCATGTTCCTTTGTCCATTATTTCACAGCCAACACTGAACAGACTCAGAGAAGTGTGAAGTAAAATTATTTTCTTTATATGTGACATAGAAAACAAATCAGGAGATGAAAATATGATCTTTGACTGCTTGTTTTGCTCATCTTCGTCTTCCCCGAATACTCTGAATACTCAGAAGTGCTGTCTTCTGCTATGGAAGTAGTTGAACAAATCAGCTATGTCTTTGCTGCAGTTTCAGAACAATATAAAGCTACTTGTTTAGTCTGTCTTGTTGAGCAGAAATTACATGGCATCCTGACAGCAAAATAGACTAATAATCATAACAAATCTAATTCATCTCTGCTATACTTTGAACTGGACTGAACTTTCTCTGCAAGACAGGGGAATAATTCATAAATGTATTATTCTGGAGGAATTAGAGGCAAAATCAATACACTTTTCTCATGATGCACATCAGTGAGTTGTCCTAACAGTGATTATAAGTTCTCCATCTGTAGCCAGGGCTGGATGCTCAGGCTTCTCTAAAAGTTTCTCTCACCTGACAAAGCAAGAGTTAGTTGATGTAGGCCAATGCCACTCTATTTTTTTTACTTGAGTGAGTGTGAGAGTGAGAAGCTGGCAATTGACAATATAGACCTCGTTGCTCATTTGCCACTGATTAATGCTATGGTGTCTTATTAAATGATTTCTTCAGTATGTGGCCAGAAGTAGCCCCTATCACAGGTCCCGCTGCTTCGGTCCTAACTTTCCATTGACTCTTTTCAGCAGAGAAAGAAGCTCAGAAAACTACTGTCCACATTCAGATGACAATTCATACCTTTGCAACTTCAGTATTTTTCCTGAGGAAAAGAGGAGTCATAGACAACAATCAGCACTGTATCCTCAGGCTAATAAAGAACTGAATGCTACAATAAAACTTTGAAAGAAAGATAAGAGACTGCTAAACTGAAAGGAAAATGTGGGAAAACTTTAACTTCAAATTTCCTAAACGATGAATGGCCAGGTGAAATACAGGAAAACTGGGGGAAGTTTTCGAAGCAGAAGGTAAATGCTGTTCTACTCAGATACTTAAAGTAGAAACACCAATGTACTAGGATTCAAGAGAAACCACGCAATGGAAACAGGAAGAATGAAAAATGTTAATATATGTTTTGTGTTACCAAGGATCTGCAATTTGCAAAGAATCTGCTTGTGAGAATACAAAAGCCTGTTAGATGAGGGAATCAGAGTTTACATCTCAGGGCTGTTTGAGCGGAAAAAGGGACCTATTATTACAGCTTACCTGATGGATAAATATGAAGAGTTTTTCACTGTGCATGTCTGACCTGTGGCAATGTGGAGGCATTTTGGCCTGTCCACCTGTAATCTGTGCTTTGAGTTAGTCTTTCCAGTGTCAGATGCACAACAGGAGTTGGAGGACCAACATCCTGCCAAAGATACAAGCAGTGCTGTGCAATTCCTGAAAGAGCCTTTTGTGGGAATTACTTAGTTCTACATCAATTTGTCAATTTGTTTCTTAGATACTTGGCTACTTATTTCCTGGATGCATAATTAGTGAATGTTAATGGAATAAAGTTCTGAAACTACTTCTTTCTACACAGCTAGACAATATGTAATCATGTTTAAAATCTGAGAGCACTCAAGTAATGCTTTTTATCTGGTCTCCTACTGTTTGTATCATTCATTCCCTTCAATAGCTTTTGTATCTATTGGCCAATGTAATTCAAATTTGGCAGAGGAGCAATGGATTACAAAGATACGAAGTTCCTGTAAGCTTTGGGCAAATGAGTGCCCCCAGTGAAGGAAGGGCTGACGTGTGTGTGCAAGAATTACCTGCTCTGGTTCATCTGCTGCTGCCCCATCAGCATGGGTGACTAGTCAGCGTGCTCGTAGGGCGGTCACGTCGTATGTGGTCTTACGTAGTCAGAGATTTGGAGTATTCAGAGATTTGGAGGCATGGTGGAGGTGGGGAGGTAATGTGGGTTGGGAACTCAGGCTTTTAATACAAGTGAGGTCTTGTAGACACAGTGAGGGCAGCTCTGGTATTTTCTGAGTGGAGGCTGTAAGGGGTGGAGAGGAGAAATTGTAGCATAATAGACCAGGATTCACTGATTCCACTACTTGTTGAATGACAACAGTACAAAATTACACAGAAAGATCTGAAGCGATGAAACAGGCCTGAGGCCAAGCTGGGAAGTCAAATCAGCAAGGCAATCACGGGAGTAGCAAAAGATATAGCCAGGCACAGACATATCTATAACGCAGCTCAGGCAAGGGCTGATAGCAAGAGCCCGAGCTCAAATGCAGCTCCTGAGCTGAGGGGCAGAGGCCCCAGATAACACGTCTTGCAGCTCTTTCTCACACAACACTTTTCAAAGCCATCCGAGCCACAGTTACACAACGCCACCTTATCAAAGCTGACCTTGAAGAGTTGCAGCCAAACCCCTGGGCGGGAGGCAAAGGGGAAAGAGATTGTACCTTGTGTTTCGGCACTTGAGGCCTGACAATACACAGTGAAGTAGCTCTAAGGGTGTAGGGTTGTTGGCTTGGGTTTTTTTTTAACATTGGACTTGAGCTCCTAAATCTGTTGTTTCTGTAAAAAATTGTACAAAGGGCTGAATTCTCATTTATTCAAGGAACCAGTGATACAACTGTGGTTTCTCATACACAGATAAAATTGGCTCCTAGTCTAGTAAGACTTTCACCATATCTAGTAATTACTCACTATACCTAGCTCTGTGTCTGCAGCTTCTCAGTTGGTGACCTGTTGGTTGTAAGACAAAGACTGTCTGGTTATCAGAAAAACTAGCTACAGCCGCAGCAGAAAAAGCAGAAGGTAGATGGATTGCTTCTGACCACCCTTGTTCACAGAAAGCAAGCCATTGTGGGACATCTTGAAGTGGTTGAAGTAGATGTGCTGGCTGAACCATGTGGTACTTGGTGCAGATCCCTGGGCAGAAGGACAGGCATCCAAGTGCCATTGTGTGGACAAGTTCTGAGTCATATATTCATAGAAGTGTTCATCATTGAAGGTTACTGGAAAGAAAGGTCATTTTGTGGAAAATTGGGTTCAAAGCATTTTAATTAGACAGAGAACTGGTTTGCTACCTGACTATTTTTTTCCTGAGCTTTAAGCTTTGATCCTGCAATATTGTATGGAAGATCTTGGCAACAGGGGACAGCTTGTTGCATTCAATCCTTGATAAGGGACTGCTACTGCTCAAGTGAGCACTCAGATGTACAAGGAGGTCTCATAGGGTTTGAATTGCTCTGGAAAAGGATTTGATATTTGAACGATAATGCAAAATTATAATATTTTCTGACCTCTGCTAACCCAACCTAATTGAAAGCTTGTTTGAAGGTTGGAAAGAACTGTTATTTTTACAAAAAAAATTCTGTAACTTTACTTCAGCTCAGCAGCTATAAACCATAACACACTTCCCCGCCACCCCAACTCTGAATATATTCAAGCTGCTGGAAAAAAAAAAAGAAAGTACAGGATAGTCATATCAAAGTCAATAGGAGTCTTCAGTTTCATTGTCGTTGCAATTTAAACTGTTTGTCAGTAAAACTGAACAGTTATATTGAATGTGAAGTGAGGTTTATGAGAGTGCATGCCTGTGCCTTGTGTTACAGTCAGGTTCTTGTTTCTCTCATTGCATTAGGTTTCCCCCCCTGTGGATAAGCAGTAATACGATTAGCATATCGGCAGAGGGAGTTTTCTGAGAAAAAGTGTGTCTTTTTTTTTTTGAATGGTGATAGATCAGAATTTCTCTCAAACTCTGGAGTTGTTCTTAACTTATTTAGTGTATATATAGCTAATATTATTTTATAAAAGACAGATGCAAACCTATGTAGTTAAATAATTGGTTTTCAGGACTACTTCTGTGATGAGTGTTTATCTTTGTTCTGTCACAAACTGTTATACTGTGCCCATCACTCTACTGTGTTCCTATTAGAAGGTGCTCAATAATGTTGGACCAGATGCAGTTACAACAAATATATCATTTCCCATGAGTAATTAATTCTGCTGTTACAGTGTTTGTGTCGCTTTCGTTTGAATTTTTCCAGCTTCAGTTTCCATTAGTTTGCTGTCTTCTTTTGCTAGATGACAGACAGGATAGGAGAAGTCTGATTTTTCCTGTGGATGTGGGCTGAGTTACAACAGGGTGTATCTGCCTTAGTTTTCTGGTTCATCCCTGCGTCCGTGTCCAACTGTGCATACTGCATGCACGTTGCTTTGGTCCCAGCTTCTCTTTTGGATCAAAGCAGCTGGTTCCCTGTAGGAGAAGACTCAGGTGTATCATCTGGAGGGTGTATCTCAGTTACGAGATGGGAGTAGAGATGAGACTGCACTAAATTTGGCTGCTTGGTCTCTCCCCAGTCCTGCATTGCTGTCCTAACATCATCTCAAGCCCTACATGCCCTCATGGTGTGCAGTACATGCCCTCAGCATCATGTTACAATAACGCCGCCCTCACTTTTTTTTNAAGGGCAACAGAGGAGACTTGAAATCAGTGCTGTGCACATGAGCACAGCCAGCACCGTTGTTTGGTCCTAAGCAGCAGTAGGTGAGTCGCTCTGCTCCCCTGGGCTGGGAGGATGCCTGGGGAGGACACATTTAAAGGAGTGGATGTTGTCTTTGAATCAAATTCCCTTCCATGACAACCAAATATTTCCACTGATGTAAATGGGCTGCTTTGAATGCATTTAGAGGTTGATGTCGCCACAATGTAGTCAGTGGAGAGAAGGGATTTGCACAGTTAACACCACCACTGAGAGCTGGGACGTGCACTGGGGGATGACTGGCAGTAATGAGGGCTGCGCAGGTGAGGACAGATCCTGCCCCATCCTTCTCTCTGGCTGTCTTCACATGATGCTGTTCAGACCAGCAAAAATGAAGTGTGTTGCACTCCATTTCATTTAGTTGTGGTTAGCAGTTAACAAAGAATTTAAAAAAATGAGAAAATTGCGTTTTCCTATCTATCATTCCACCTCTCTCTTATTAAAAGATATCCTTGAGTGAACAAGAGAGTGGCAGGGACATACGTTGTGTGACAAACCTTGAGCTCTGGAGGCAGGATGGACAGTCCTATACTTCTAATTATTTACATTCTTCTTCTTACAATTTTTGAAAAGTATGTCTTTACTAAACTGGTACAATTAAATTTAAATTTGTGAGCAAGGTCTCCACTATTGAAAAATGATAGTTATGCCCATCATCTGTAAGGCTGTTTACTAGACCAGCGTGCTATATCAGGTAGAGATGAATGTCATGATTACTGTTATGGGATAATGGAGCCCTGAGTTTTTCCAGCTCTGTTTGCGCATTAGCCTGAAATGAACTTTCTTGCTCAGTGGTTTCATATGTATCATCATTTTCAGTCACTAAACCATAAAAAATATACACTTCAATTCCCCGATCACTTTTGAGCGCTTCCTGAATTAAAAAAAGATTTCACGACTGCTTCTCAACTATTATCTGCCCTCAGTTAAAGTATTGGCTTATTTTATGTATCAACTATTAAGACTTTAGTCAGTTATACTACTTTTCACTATATTTTCAGTCTTTTCCTCCTTGACTGTTTTGTCTTTCTTCTTTATCTGCAGGGAGAGTCTCAGCCCTGGCAAATTGGTGCCCCTGTTAAGGCTTGATCAACACATAGTTATACCAACGTGAGAAGAATGTGAGGTGGTAGGGTTACGATTTCTTTTCCAGTAGAGCTACATTGCACAATTCCTCGCATGCACCATTTATAGAAGGACTAACTGCTATAGCTTATTCTGCTGTTCGATGAGAGAATAAACTCTTACAAGGCGAGCACCTTTTAATTGGTGTACCAGGGATGACACAGGGTAATCATAGTCTTCTGACTTCTGTAGAATAAAATGGTGCAAGTTTGGTGTTTAAACACGTTCTCTGAAGGCAAAAGTTTAAAACCTGATCCCTTGAGTCACTGTGTTTCTCCACTGCTTTGCTTCACCCCTATTTCAGGCCACGTATACGAAGTATGTCGATAGCGGCACGCTGCGTATCAGGTGTCTCCGACAGCTGGCTACACGCTTGCAGTACATGCATAGCACCAATTATTTCCAAATGCAAGAGGGAGCCCAAAGACTTCAAAGGTTTCATACAGTTTGCTCATAAATTATGTTTTCTCCAGGTGGTGTTTCCATGTGTTTTAGAGTTTGAGAAAAATTATTCCTTTTGAATAACTGAATAAACTGAATAAATAATCAATCCCAAAAAGCAGACACTGACCTGACCACATCAGTACTTTTTTCAGCTTTTTGAAGTCCTGAAGGGCACTCAGGGGACTATTGCTTTAGTTTTGCCTACAGTTCTGTAATATAGTTGCTATTTTAATTTTATAAATTTTATATACAATTTGTTGTGCTATCTATGCAGACTTTTTCTGTTTTTCTTTGTGTTTTGATAAGGAAATATCTGTGAGAACCTGAAATATCTGTGTAAACCTGACATGATAGAATCTGGAAAATATATAGCAAAGGTACTTCCCATTCCTTTTATTGAAAGCAACAGCTGTGCTTCCTCATATTTTAGTGTTGTATTGTGATTTTTTTTTCATATTGTAAGTTATTTTTCACTATATTCAATTATTGTTTTGTGTATCTTTTAAAAGTGACATCATTTCAGCTATTTATATGATGATTTCTCTGATGGTAGTAAATGGAAATCCCAGCTGAGTTTCTGTCTTCGGTATGCTAACTACCAGGCAAACAGAGCAAAATGAAATGGTTGCACCTTGCAGCATATTGTCTGTTTCAACTATTTAACTATGCTTTCTCTAAAAGTGTTTACAACTTACAAAACAAATTGTAGGTTGGTCTTGAGGGATTTACTGCAACATACAAATAAAATATATTTTTTTCTACCTAAATGCAATGGAATAACTTCAAAAGTCACTTGCCTTAAGTGTAGCAATCTAAAGTTCAGACTATTGAAAACAAAATTTAAATTAGAAGACAGAGAAGGTTTTGGATAGAATTCAGATAATTTAGTTTCGTTATTTAATCAGAGCATGACAGGCATATGCATTTATTGATGTAATACTGCTGACTGGAAGAGTCAATGCGTACAGAAAGACCACTAGAAGCAGCAGCTGCCACTGTCAACAGATTAAAAATCAAGGGAGAATTTTAAATATGTTTCTATTAATTGAATATGTAATCATTTTACTTGAAGGATTTTAATTACACCTAGTCTCAGTGTCCTCATTATGCACTTACACGGGCTAGATGTCCGTGATCTCAGAATAAAATATGGTTAGAGAGAAAGGAAAATGGGAGAGTGGCAGAAAAGAGATTTAAAAGGAGTGATAAGTAAGCCAGAGTGAAGGCACAATGTCTGTAATTGTCACAGCACGATTGTGAATGTGAAATAAGAGCAACTAGATTTGCACTGCAGACTTTCTAGGAGGTTTGTTGGTTTGAGGTTTTTGGGGTTTTTTTGTATGAAATATAATATAACCCAATATATACACAGAGGTTATCTAGATTTTAGCCAACTATGCCACATCCAGAGGATCAAGCTAAGGTTGCCTGTCCAAACACAGTTCTGTTGCTCTACAGCCCATCTTCTGCTCTGGGTGAGAAAGTATTGGGCTATGCCTGGGTTATACAGTCAATTCTCAGGCTGTCATGTCTTAATCTTGAGCACTTGCTCTTGCATCCTGGTGTTGGTCTTTTATTGAAGGTCAGAGTACTTCTATAAATCGTGTTATTCGAGAGAGTGGTTTTTATTAATTTGTCTCAGGAAAAAAAAAAAATCAATTAAAAAATTCACATGCTGAGTGAAACTGATTTCTGTTTTATTCCATGACTTTGACTGAGCTCTGAGACAGGAGAAAAAAACACATTAAGAAATGGCACTGTGTGGAAACAAAGCAGTATGAGAGCGAGCAATGCTTGCAACTGATCTAAGGCAGAAGAGCCATTTTGCAACTAGGGATGGGGAAGAGAGATCCTATTAAAAAAGCCCAGATTGTGACTGGAACACAGCAGGGAGAGACCGCTTCCAGACACAGAAATAAATCTTGCAGGCAGCTTCAAACCATGCACAGTCTGGACAGTGCAGCAGGCAGCAACCCTTCCCAGAACTGCTGGAGAGCATCGCGGCAAAAACTGAGCAGGCTGTCATTTTCCGAGCAAATAGAAAGCGCTTTGTTAATTTGAAGTAGGACTCAAGCGCACAAGTCACTGCTGCAGCTGCAACAGCCGCCTTTAGCTTGGGAAGAAAAGCCACACAAGTGGCAGAAGGTAAATGGGCGAAACTTGAGTCTTATTCGTGACGCTGGGAATACATGAAGATGAAGAGGGGAAATGTTTGCCTCATCTCGCTGCCGCTGTGGAAGGAAACTGTCTTGCTGCAGAGATGTGAAACCTGGAGCGCAGCACTTGAGCGTCGTAGTCAATACTAAAACGTGAAAGGCTGCAGGCGCAGCAGGGCCGCAGGCTCTGGCAGGCGTCGGCAGGCAGAAAAAGCCTTTTGTCTTTGCGTATGGGAGGTTAGCGTTAGGCAGAGCTGGTCAGAAGCTGTTCATGTCAAAAAGGCCTTGCCGAAAAACCTCCCTAAGAATGCAGGGCACGTGGTTTGATCTACAAATACACGTTTACAAGCAGACTGCACCTCCAGAATAAACTTCAGTGGTGGCAGACACGCTGTCTTCAGTACTGGGTAGCAGTGCAGTGGAGTAAACTGCTTTATAAACTCCTTTATACGTATATGATCTGAAAAGAAAAAACAACCAAATAAACCTGGCTGGACTTAGATGAAATGCGGAGTCTGATTAACTAAATTATTTGTGAAGTCCTAAAAATTGATCCTAAAGATATTACCATAGAATGACCAGAACAGCGTTACCCAGCTCCGACTTATTAAAGGGGCAGGTTTCAATTTTATCTGCATTTTGAAGGAAAAAAGCACAGAGATTCATAAGGTGTTACATTAAAATACATGGAAATGGATACATGAAACAAGAGTCCAAGTTGGTAGTAGGGAAATTACTGGCCTCCTAAAGCAAAACAGAGAGGCTAAAAAACAATCTAGCTCCATTTGTCGCACACCAGCAGCGGACTGCTGCTGTTAGGCAGTCCGTCCAGAGGATTAAAGGAAGATTTTCAGTCCACTCACCAGCTGGTTTTTAAGAGGAAGAGGGCGAGGAAATCCCTTGTGATACTCGATATTAATACTCCTCTGTAAGGATACATAGCAGTTCCATCTTGCCACACCACTTCAAAGGCAAAGAAGGGATGGAGTGACGTACTATGTGCTCTGAGGTGTGACTTGACTGTCAGCAGTTAAAGGCTACATCAAATTAACCCTCTGCCTACTCCAGATTAGAAAAACTGTGGGTGAGATTTGATGAGATCTTATGCATCTTATGCACCTGGATTCTTCTGTTCCTTGCATCCTGGAGCACTGCCTGGATGATGTTAGGGCCTGGACCTTCTTTTCCATTTTCTCTTCTCCATTTCACACCAATCAGTCACTCTTCACACCTGCCAGGGAAGGCTGTTCCCTGGGGATCGGGGTACCAGGAACGGGTGGGGGTCTCCCCATGGGGCTGGCTGGGCAGGCTGGGCGGCTGCTGGGGTCTGCCCAGAGTCCCCATCACCAGGCACATGCCCACTGCCACACAGGGACCAGCTCAGTCCGCAGGGTCAGGATTGGGGGCCAGATAAATGGGTCCATGGCCAGATGCAGGTGTAGCTGTGACACCGCTGCAGCACACCTCAGGGAGGATCCGAGGGCAAGAGCCTCAGCTTAAAGGCAGCTTCCTGGGGAGCAGGGCAGCCCTTGCTGAGGTCTCTTCTTTTTCTCTCGAGGCTGTACTGTCCTGAAGCTGGCCCTGAGCCCAGGAGGCTGAACCCCCAGGAGCTCTGCTGAACTCATTTCATCTATCTGATCAGGGACTCCATCCTATCTGCCACAGATGGGTGACCCTAACTTTCGTTCCCTCCTCCTTGTCATGGTCTTCAGAACGGCCTCATCTACTCTGCGCTATCACTAAATTGGGCTCAAGGCAAGTAACACTTTCTTTGCTACAAGGTCAGCTTTTCCCCAGTCCTTTGCTTGCCAGTTTATGTAGCAGGCAGGTGGGTCTTTAAGTCTTCAGTGCTACTTGAGTAACAGTGCTTTCTGCTGAATCTATAAAGTGTATTTACAGCTTATATTGCTGATAAATCTGAGAACAAATTAAGTAGAGGTTTTTAAAGCTGCTGTCTACAAATTAAGTACATTCTGGTTTGCTGCAGGCTATGGTTTATTGGGCATGAATTTAAGTAGTTTGCAGAGGAGTACAGTTGAGCTGTACAAATGTTGGTTACCCTGTCTGTCAATCTTAAAGGTTGATGGAAATGTCAAAATAAGAAACAAACTATTAAAAATATGTGAAGTTAAACTCTGAATCATATTAAGCATTACTGAGTTAAAGAACAAAACCAGTGAAACCTAGATTTTTCAGTACTTACAATTCATTAAACCTTTGGGTTCATAAATCCAATATGATGCTATCATTAGAAACCAGTATCAGACATGCTGGGGACTCACAGAAAAATGAAGAGATAGGTAGATGGAACGGCCAGCCAGTGTGGTTTGTCTCTTGGAGTGCACCATTTCCCTATGAACATGACACCCTGCACATATCTACTGTGGAAAACAACGTCTGAAAAAGCAGTGCTACCGCAAGAAATAGCTAATGGTTACAGGACTGTTTTTCTTTTTACATCAGAAGGGTGCAGATTATGGAGAAATATGTCATATTTAAATACCAGGAAGGAGGGAGATAAGGGCATTGATTCAAGTATTTTTAAGAGAAACTCTCAGGCAGCGAGTACAGCGTGGAGCAGCCTTAACAGCAAGTGGTAACTGCTCCTGAATACAGCAGCCATGGATATATTGCCACCTGACAAAGCTGCTGTTGATGCTTCAAGGCAGCACCTGTAGGCTCAGGCAGCATTTCAAAGTAATTCAAATACCATCAGCTAATACATCGACCAGTATCTGAAGTTCTGAATTATGGTAATGTTGTCTGTTGGCATAGCTCTGTTTGGGAAAGGAAGTTATGAGTAACTGTATCCCAAAGGGGATTTCCTATAAACCCCTTGGGTTTGCTATGAGTGCCTTGGGAACAGATTTTATTCAGAGTTTTGTATGCAGGACTAGAACTTAAACCATGAAAGAAACACGCCTCTTTCATTTTCTCTTTCTTTAAAGCATTATTACCAAACAAATTCTGTACAAAGAAAAGTCCAGGCAAGGTAGGATTTAGGGTCTTAAGCTCCCCATGTAATTTATATGCTTTTGAAAATCTTACTTAGTACAAAATGTATTTATTAATGGATATCAGAAAGCTTGATAAAATGAACAGAACTTAAACTAACTGCTTTGGGCAATATCTGAGTAACTTCCAGTTTGCAGAGGAGGAGGTGTTGTTTATTGAGTCAGAGAGACCAGCATTGCCGAGGCTGCAGCCTCTGGCGGTGGAAGGTCACGCTCTTGCATCCACTCTCCTCCGCCATCAATATATATACATGAATCTTCATAGAAGATTGACATCTCGGTCTACTGGCTGAGAATAGGTACCTATTTCCAACTTCTTTCAGTAGGTTTTTAAATAGCTTTTCCTCCAGCTAACTAGGCTGCTACACTTACTATGCCACATAGAAATTTTAAGCAGTACTGTTTGTGAGTGCAATTTGAAATACTGGTTTACTTGGGTTTTCAGTGCTGTGCGTGACAAGGGATTAGATGCATAAGTGGTGGATGACGCAGCTCTTTATGTGTATTAAAGATGACTTCCCCATCACGTATTTTGCACTTTAAAAATACTAATGGACACAGATAAAACCATGATTAGCCATTGCAAATAAAATTTTCAAAATCAAATAAACCCCTTATCTGTTAAATGAATAAGCAGTGATTTGCTTCATCTGATTCTGAGGATTAATTATGTAAGCCAGTTTACTGTTCAGATCTGTAGAGGAAAAGGAAACTTGAATGCTATAATGATATGTTCCACTCAGAGCAGTAAATGTGTTTTAAAACTTGAGTGCATCAGAAAATCAAGTTTGGCCTGGGGTTTTTAAAGCTTTTCGTCTATTAGGTTATACTGATGGCAAAAAATTAGTATTTAATTTCGGAAGCCAACACTACAGATTCTAATAATTTTTGAATTGAAATACAAGTGAATGCAAAATGTGAGCATATATGACTAGCAGGAAAAGTAACCAAAAGTCTTTTTGACATATAAAGGTAAACAACCTAATTCAGTAAAGATCTTTCCTTTAAATTATGGGATAACATTCACAATTATTATAAGATTTTTAGCCAGACATTTGTTTTCAAAAAGGGCTATTTATTCTTCTTAAACTGAGATGTGAGGGCAGCTCTGTTGTTAGAAAATATTCCCTGAATGAATGAGGTGAGTTATTCCAGCAGACAGAGAGCAGATGTACTGCAGATGAAATCATTGCCCTGCAGAAAAACTAAGGAATGTTACATGGTACGTAATGGATTGTACTGGGATTCGTACAACGTGAGTGGGCTCTGGCGCTACTCATAACGTCTAAGGGTTTGTCTTTGGATACGGACATTGATGAATTCTTTCCCACTAGGAAGACAATCCTTTGGTTCATATGTAAAAAGTTTCAAGTGACTGAGCATCGGATAAGCATTTATATTACTGAAATATACATATTCCAAAATCCATTCATATATGGTTTTGGTTTTAGTGTCTAGAGGTGAAGATACATTGCACATTCTTTATTCCTTTCAAATGCCTAGTGAATCCTTAGCCATGAAGCATATTCTAGCAGTGACATCTGCCCAGGGAAAACTGTTTCCTGTTGTCTTTCTGCCACTGTGGTGGCTCTTCTATACACTGCCAAGGTTCTGTGCTCAATCAAGATATCTGAGTCTTGAAAATCATCTTGATATTTTTCTCCTTGAAAAATAGCCATAGGTGAGTCAATAATAGATTGATTCTCTTTCTCTGGAAATGTACCTTTTTAGTGTCTATTTATTGATTCCTTCTTCTAGCTATAGCACAATAAAATAAAATGACAGAAACAATATGCCTAGTTTGGTGATTCTCACTTAAGCACCATACAAAAGAGGAATTAATTTTTCCTCTGTCATCAAAATCAGATGGTACAAGGATGTTAAAATTTTAGAATTACCCCTTATACCTATCCTGAAGTCCTTCACTTTCATTTGGCTATCTATTCATTTTATTGCTGGGCAACACGGGAGTGTGTGTGTGTGTGTGTGTGTGTGTGGAACCAATCAATGGACCTAAAACCTTTTTTTAATGCAGTCTCTTTACTCTAGCTTCATCTTGCTGATTGTGCTTGTTGCTAGCTGTTATATACAGACTATAAGTCTCCCATTACATTGTCACCTAATTCAAAGGGGAAAAAAACCTAAAAGTGAAACTCAGACAAGAAGAGGTGCCTCGCATCTCATCTAGACCTTTAGTTAGTCCCCCAAGTGACTTCTTTGCCTATCAGCAGCTGAAAGACAGTTTGACTCCTTTGTGGCTTGGGTGGTGCTACGTGCCACCCTGTGAAATAGCAAACTAGTCCAGAGATGAGTTTTTTCCTGCAGCTGGTGAGTCAGTCACACAGACAATACCCAGTTTTTGGCTGTTTGGGCCACCTACAAGAAATTGTGTTTTCCCTAATCTTCTGATGGGAAGGTGCTTGTGGGCAAAGCGGCCAGCCGATGCAGACTCTGGTTGCCTGGGAAAAAGGTATGTGAGGCCTGGGAGCCCTTGCTGGGCTTCCCCTCATGTGTGTCCTTCCAGAAAACATCTTCCAAGCCCTTCAGCAGCAGTCAGACCTGTGGGAAGGCTTGCTGGGGAACACCATGGGGAAAGTGTGGGGAGGAGGATAGGCGAGCCTAACCCTGCTGAGCTGTGTCTTTAGTGGCTCACCCTCATCATTTGTGTTGGATATTGTTGTCCTAATACATTCCTTTTTCCCTTTTCTTCCTACCTTGATGGACTTTGAACAGTTTTTCCACTGAAGAGATTGTTTTCCAACTTGCTTATATGAAGTCCACTTCTGAACTCATTTAGGTTCACTTCACAGAAAGGGCATCAGTGTGCTATCAATACTGTCAAATGCTTTCTAGACAAGTGCCAGCATCTTCTTTCTCCACCCTGTGTAATTATTTAACTTTTCTTTTTCTGTCTTTATGATGCAAACTGCATTTGTGACTTTTCCTTAGTCCCCAGAAATCCCAGAATGAACGTTCCTTTTCTCCAGATTGATGCAGCTTTCAGACTGGTGTAGGACTTCTGGCTGAAGTCAACCCACTCCAGATTTATTCCACATTAAGCAACATCAAAGTCAGACCATGCTGCTCACTTGCTGTGTGACTGTTATACTCCTATTCCCAATTTTCTCTTCCTCTCCTTTGCAATAGTAAGCAATAGTAGATTGAAGTTCTTTAAAGCAAAAAGCATTTCCTCATATGCATTTATACAATCTCTAACATAAGGCTACCCTGTCTTAGAGTCTGTGTAATGCCTACAGTGCTATGTAACACAAACAAAATACCACTGATGGTGAATACAATTTGGTACACTAGGGAGGGAAAATTTTCATTCAATTTCTCAACAAGGTTTTGGGAAGTTTTGTTTTGACCTCCCTTTCCCTGACCTAGGGAAAGTCCACATTAAAGTTTGTTGGGGATTTTTTTTGTTTGTGGGTTTGTTTTGTTTGTTTGTTTGTTTGTTTGTTTGTTTTTTAAACCAAGCAAAAAGCTGGATATAGACTTTTTCACAAAATAAGTGAAAAAAATTTTTTTTTTTCTCTCAGACAGTTTCTACCTGTGCTAAATCAGATTTTCACTGGAATCAGAACACTAATGTGCTTTTATTTTTTCAAAGACTTTACATTTCTAGAGACAAGGCATCATGTCACACCTGGGATGTCAAACAAGCCTTTTCCTTCTATTTGAAAAGAATTAAAACTTTTCTTCTTCAGTCTGTGCCTGTAGCCTACAGTAAGCATGGCAGTCTGTGCAGAGATCCACATTGTAAATAGCGATCTTCAAGATACGTTGTCCATATGCACTTTCATCATTGACTCTCCTTCCTCTCTTTCAGGGTTTCTTTGATTTCCTGAGATTTTGCAAGTGAGCAGGCACAATGCATGCTGTATACCTGTGCTCGGTGCAGAAGGAGAGACAGTATGTGTGCATCCATCCTGAAGATATTGCTAACTGAAAAGTGTTTGATCTTGAATATCTATGGCAATGCACACGAGGATGGTACCTCTGGAAGAATTCCATCTCCCTTTTTTCCCCTGATTGCACTGTACAAATTTTACTCCTCAAAATCTGCAACAGCCATGTATTCTCAAATGTCAAATTTTGGCTATATTTTCACTTTTTTAGCAGACTCACAGGTGTAACACAATGGAGCAAGCAGAATTTCAGAAACTCCAAACAACCACAAAACCATAATCCTCCCAACTTATGCAGACTCTTCTCAGGTATTGAGAATAATTAGAGATAAAATTGCTGCAAGTATTAACCAAGAGCCATTTAACCCTGGAATGTGCTTTATCTCAGGCCACTGGAAGAACCAGCGGTATTCCCTCCCTTGTAGTTTCAGATTACCATATTCCTCAAAATGGAACTATAAAAAAAAAAAAAATTGTGACCAGAGTACCATACAAGCTAGTAAAAATGTTTTTTATTGAAAGGGCACTTTGAAATCCCTATCCTAAAAAGGCTGAAATGATTTATGGGTGTCTTGGAATGGAAGGAAGGAGGAAATATTTCCAAGAAGAGCAGACTCTTCTTCCAATAATAAAATATCATCAAAACTACTGTATTACATTTAGAATTTACAAGCTGGCAGCGGTATGCTACATGCCATATAGACAGTAATGAAAATAATCGGTCACGCTCTTTACTGCAGTACAACCACTTTGTGCTATAAAATAATGGCAGTAGCTGGCCCCCTGACAGAGTAACTGGCACAGGGAGGATTACTTCATTTGAAGTGCGTGCGTGCCGTAGAGACCATCTAGCAACTTTACTGCTTCCCTCTCCTCGCGGTTGGTGTATCAAAGCGAAGGAAGAGGGCTGAAGGAAAGGATTTCTCTGACCAGGTTTATCTGGAGACCTTTCCCGCTGTTGTGACCTACAAGAAGCTTCCCCTAAGATAAGGGGGGTAATCCTGAGCAACAAGGAGCAGTGGTGACCACAAGTACAAATGATGGGCAGGTTTAATCTTCAAGTTTCCACCCAAACTGTAGAATTGGCAGCACCAAAAAATAGTCAGTTCATCTCTGGTTGCTCTATGGACACACTTCTAAGAAATTGAGATTAATATCTGTCCATAATGAAGGCAGTTTGGATAAGATCTCTTCAGCAATTGTTAGGGGAAAATGCAGAATTTGCCTTCACTGAGAGTAGAGTCTTGAACCTCAATATGCTAGATGTGATGTGACTGGACTCTCTAATCACTGCTTTTCTTTTTGCTTTTTTTTTTTTTTTTATTTCAAATTTCGTTTTAACCTGCTTGCTGATCATGAATCATAACTTTGTTCCAAGAGCAAGGGAAGATTCTAAACTTTTTGCTTTTCGGAGGCTTTTGCAGTGACTTTCAGACTCAGAGCCCTCAGGACTGGTGCTTAGTGAATCTCATAAATACAGTCTCACTTTGAAGTCTAGAGTACAGGACTTAACTGTAAGCCCAAGTGAAATGTTCTTTTTTTTCCCTTGAATATGAAAGGTTACACTATATCTGGGAATACATCTACTTTATTGGAGAATTGAAGCAAACACTGCTGCAATTAATTCTTCCAAAGAAGCAGCAGACAGCTAGGCCACTTATGACTTCTGTCATCTCAGAAAAATCTGGCAGAGAATTAACCCACTGAGCCAAAGGTTAAGTGCGTAACCTGTAAAGTGGATATTCTTAGGAGGAGAAAAGAGAAGCTTGACCTTAGTTTAAGAGACCTGGAACACCAGAAGGAAATGATCATCAAAATTATGTACAAGGCTCTGAGTAGAAGTGACTAAAAGAGCAATTATCACCTAAAAGATCTTTATTATTTACAACAAGGAACAAGCATTGACAGATGAATGAGGAAATGGGGGAAAAATATTCAGAAAAAATAACTACTAGTTCTCTGGGGATTTTAACCTGGACAACGTACTAATGAAAATCTCTGTTGTTGGTTTAAATGCAAAACACCGCAGAACACCAACCCCTATTGACTGGGATTTTCCTTTGTATCTTTGAGAGTTAGTGATTTCCATAGAGGGGGAAATGGCATTCCTTATTCTACAATGAAACTTGACCTGTAAATAATTTGTCTAGAAAGAACTATCTCTCAATAAATCCATACGCCGGGAGGAGTTTGGGGTAAGTTGGTTATCTATATTTGATGTTGGATTAGTTATACATAAAAGAGGCAGATATACATTAAGGAGAAATGATGCTGTGATACCTGAATCTCTAAACGGCAGGAAGGAAGGCAGAAATTTAAGATCTGCTAGGACTGAGGAGAAAGAGGGGTTGAATATAAAGGACAGAGACATTTGATGGTGAAACGGTATCCAGGAAGCAAGATAGGAAATGGAGATTGTTTCCTTGCCCAGAAATATGAGAACTAGACCATTTTCTGGCAGCAAAAAGAGCCAGAGTATAGAGCAGAAACTGGATGGGCTTCAAGAGCTTGAATGAATAGCGGGAAGGATAATAGGAGAAGATTGCAGGGTATGCAGCGTGTACAGAAAATGTTCTGAGGAACAGGGGATGGGGAGAGGCTCTGAGAAGGGAGTGCAAGATGCAGGCAGACATTTATGATATTTCTGATACTGTATGGAGGCAGGGAATAACAAACAGTACAGAAGGAATGATTTCATGCAGGGTGGTAGCAGACATGAAGATTCTGGATGTCAAAAGAAAGAATGAAGAAAGCAAAAATAGTGCAAAAAGGTGGAAAAGATGGAGACTGGAGGGAGGGCAGGCATGGGGGCCAGGAAAAGTGGGAGGTATTTAAAAATAAAGGAAGGAGTGGGAAAGGCAGATTAGGACAGCAGGGAGAGGGCGAAGGAGAAATCTTGCAATGAGCTGTAAGTATGAATCCACTGAAGAAAGCAATTTGTCTCAAAAAGTTATTTCAAATACAATATCAATATACAATACAATATACAATTCATTACACCTTTTATCAGAGGCTCCCTAAGCTCTTTGCAGGGCTGGAATAAATAGGATTTGAATTCTCTCAATAATCTGTTTTAGAGAGGCAGTCAGTAAATTAACCACTTGAACAGTATTCCCAGTCCATTAAGTCAAATCCCAGTTTGTGGAGTTTATGTGATCTGGTATTTAGTTAGTTGTAATATCTGTGCAGATGGACTCCACTGCAGTAAAATGCACTGCTGCTCTTTGTGGCCTGTGGTAAATTTTGAAGTTATGCTACAATTTATTACTATATTTTAAAATTATGTAATAAAGGAAAAAGAAAACAAAAGCCATGTCTCAGCTGATGGACCCCACAGGCAAGGAGATGAGTCACACGGCTCCTGTGTCTCCAGCGTTATGAATTATTTCAGCCTGCTGGAGAAGAAGAAAAGAGTAGGGAAAGAGCACTAAAACTAAAGAGTGAAGAACAGGCATCTTCATCGGGCATAACCCAAACAGAGTATATGGGCTTGATGCATAGATGGTTGCGTTAGGTTCTCTGCCCATCATGCCTGCGGTCAGACTAGACAGTCCTACTGAATTGCTCTACTACCTCGCATACTCTAGCAACGTATTCAGTAGAAGATAACATGGAAGATAAGAAGGTAACAATGAGAAATAGGATACAAGACAGACAGCTACAAGGATGAAAAACTGATATTAGTACTTATCTGTTAAAAAAGTGCTTTTCATTAATAGCTTTGAAATAACTTTTCCAATAAGCTATTGAAAACTTTCATTATTCACATTACAAATGGGAAAACTATGCTGAATATTTCATTCTTTTATAAATTACAAAGTAATACTGTATCAGGTGGTATCAGCGACATTCTTCAGCATCAGGATGTGTAGTGATATTGCCATCTCACAGTTGCTTTGCGAGTCCTAATATACGTTACACTTGGGCCAGTGGTCACTATACTCAAGGGGAAGATTCACCCTGACTTTGCTGGTGTGACAGGATCATTCCCTGGTTGCAGGAGTTTTTTTCTATCTCACCCAACATAAGAGGAATACCGTGGTTTCTATCTTGGTCATCTTATTCAAATCCAGACTTACTGGTGACACAGTAATTGTGTTGAATCACAGACAAACAAAATAGCTTTACTTTGTTACAGAAGCACAAGACGTTACTTGACTACCATCAGGGTACATTTTGATTCTTTCCAGTCTTTTATGGCGGCATCTCCAGCCATACGTTTGTTGGTTTATGCATCAATTACATCTATTGGGGATTGAAGCATTATTAACATATTTTCTTTAACTGATTGTATGTGTCCTTGGCATCTGTTTGAGTACTGGTTGGGATTGTTTCCTGATTAACTTCAGAACACAAATTGCTGGGGGATATGGGGGGTAGATCTCGTTTTTCATGACTGTTTTGTCTTCAGAATGCCTCACAAAGCAAGAATTTCCAAACTGTCAATCATAAATTTGTCTCTCTTCCTTTACCAGCAATGTTAATACAGTTTGAAATAATAGAGGTTCAAAAGTTCAGTTGGAAAATATTGGTTTTCATTGCTCATTGAAAAACCTTTTATTCGTATGTAACTGTAATTCAACATCATGTTAATGTCATCAGGGTACATAACACAGTAAATGCTTACATGTTTTGACTAAAACTCCAGCTAATTCTAATCTAATTAGTAAAATATGTTGATGATTTCTACAGCATTCTGCATCATGTTCTTGCTGGTTTGCTCAAGCTTCTCCAAGTCACGTTGTTTGGATTGGGATGCCGGTATTTTTCCTTGAAATACAGCTATCTGAAGTGGCTATATTAGCTGAGTGTGACAGCTAAGGGTCTCAGTTTCTTGGCAGCATAATTCCAAAAAATGCATCTGGAAATTTTCATACTCCTGTAATCAAATAAAAAAAGATTTTAAGTAGGCTATTTTTAAAAAGATTTGGGACGTACTACTGGAGTTTAGGCTTCTGATTGTGAAGCTAAGAGGGAGAAGAATAACCTGCTGGTGTCAGGGAAAAATCTGGCATATATGTTTGTCAAGATCGTATTAGATTTCTCTCACATGAAAATGCAAATGCCGAGCAGGTTCCCTTCCTGCATGGACACGGCCCCTTCCTAGTGCCTTCTGCTAAGCCTCGATTTTGCTCTCTGACTGGAAATAATCCTTCCCTTGAACACTGGTGTTATCCCCAAGCCTGGATTCTTTGTCTGCTCTGCTGTTGCTCTCTCTCTGCTGCTTTTCCTGTCACAAAGAGGCCAGCAGTTGTGACATTTAGGGAAACATAGCTCTTCTATAGAGTTTATTGCTCCATTCCTTTCCTTCCATTCCTGCTTCTCACTACAGTGTGGCAGTGCGTGGTACCAGGTTACCTAACCGATGTAAGACATCCAGCCTGAACATCTCCCAGCAGCGACAGGGAGTGGAAGCATCTCCTGAGTCCGCAGTATTGGCCTTGCTGTCCTTGGGGTGGTCTGGCTGTGGCTGGGACAGCCTTATTGTGGCTATGCCTGAAATGCATGGCCAGAGCTCCAGAAGTGCTGTGGGCTCCTGCGAGTGTGCTCACACCGAAGATGGAGGTTGTGAGAGGGTGGCAGGGGTCTGCTTCTTCCTAAAAATCCTAAAAAAGGGATGGGAGGAAGAACACAGTACTTAGCTAGAAAGAAAGAGGTTGTTATTTTTCTCTTCCTTCATCCCATCATTTTCTTCTCTCAGTGCAATCCTCTGCAGCCCTCCTGCCGCTGCAGCCTTCCTGAGACCTCTCTCTGTCTCCCTGCTGTTTGCCTCCGGGGCTGTGGCTTCTCTGCTCAGCACCAGCAGCCCACAGCTGGGAAAAAGCCTTTTGGGAAGGCAGCGAGGCCCCCGGGGCGTTTGCCGGCAGCGATCATCCCCACAGGCTCTGCCAACTTCCAGCTGGCAGCTGCGTGCTCCCGGGAGTGTTCGGTGAAGCCACCAAAATACAGATGCTGCGGAGCTGTCGGGGTGGAAAATTCCCACTGGAGTTGACCATGCTGTTGCTCTTTGGACCAACTGGGCAAGCCTGCCCGGTATGTCTAAATTAGTCACTACTGGGATCTTTGCATTTTCCCCAATATAGTAGAAATCTAGATTATAGCCAGTAGCTGAAAAATTGCCAATCTATTGGTGTGACTGCAGTGTTCAAACCAACCCCCCTATCAATCCACTAGGAAAAGACATTAATCAACAAGAAAAGCTCTCGATATTTTTAAACTTTGCCTGTGCCCCAGTCTCTGTTAAATACCCTGTTTCTCCTTCTCGCTGGTGTTCAGAGCTGTGGGCGGGAGTGAACGAGATCTGAAATTTCCTCCCTGGACCTGAAAAAGGAGTGGAGAAACTACGTAAGTGCAGGAGGAGCAGAGATGGACAAGACAGGACGATGACGCTGATAGTTGTATTACAGGTTACAGGTACTACAGCTGGGAGAGACCAGTATGACCTGTAGAAGGACTGGTATATATGGTTGGAGCTATCACCATGAGAGACAGTTTGAGTCCAAGATAAAGTGTGTCAGTGTGAATTGTGAGGCACTGTAATTAATGTCAGGCTGAAAGGGTCAGAATAATTTATGGGATTGGGAAGATACAGGGTTGAGAAGTGTACAATTAATTCATGTCGAGATGGCAGGCCCGTGGGAACCTCTGAGGATGAGGGGTCCAGATTTAGCCTTTGGAATTTAGGGAAAAAAATGAGTCTTTTGTGCGACCAGACAGAAGTCTGTGCAAATATATGTAATTTATGTGAGTTATAGGATATTTGTCATTGTTGCGAAATGTTGCCTGTTTTGAAATGCTAATGGTATCTTGCATCACTGGGCCAAATTCTGCTTCAGTTACACCAGTGTACTGACAAATTCACCAGGGCTGCACAGACAAGAGAGTAAAATGTAAGCAATTGACATGTTAATTTTTGGAGTCATGTTGCATAGCAGTCACTGACAGCATGGTAAAAAACATCTACAGTGCAGTTATTAAATCAGTGCTTTTTCTATGCTACAGAAAACTTGTGAAAAATCCTAATGTTTGACTCTGAAATTGCATCTACTCATTTCACGCTGACGTAGAGCTAAAGATGCCAGTAAAGTTACTCGAGAATGATATTGATAAAGGGGAACTATTCTCTACAGAACCGTATTATGCAAAATCAAATGCAAAGGAAATTGAGACTCTAGTTAATAACCTGCAGGTAAATGAGAAGGCTTTTTGAATCCCTGCTACATGAATGTAAATGGAAAGAGGAACTATTTACAGTTGAAAAGAGATGCATCCATACTTTCCCACGTCAACACTAGGGCTGTCCCCTATCTCTAGGACCTCGTGCGGCCGCGCGTCTAGCAAACCTTGTTGCAGAAAGAGGAAGCGCAGTGGTGCTGGATGGGGCAATGGCAGCAGTGCTCCAAGCCCTGCCTGCTGCTGCTCTCAAACCTGTCAGGGAGGATCTGTCTAGGACCTGTCTTCTAGGGCAGCATATGGTTTGCTAAACGTTTTTGCAACTGTAGAATGGCACACATCCAGGCAGCTTTCATTCCCTGCCAGAATTTTAAAGAAATGTTAACAATGTTTACACTTTTCAGTTTTGACAGTCTCTAAAAATTACCTATTTAAACCTTCTCTCCTTCTCTGACAACACAAGATCCAGCTCCTCCTTCAGATGCGAAGTGCCGCAGCACTTACTCAGTTCTTACCGCGGGACTCGGAGAGGACAAATCCTGCCGGCTCTGCCGTTCCCCCTCTGCCCCGTGGAGCCCCGGCCAGTGCTGCAGCTCCCTGGGCTGCGGCACCTGTGCCCGTGCCACCTACAACTAAGAAATGGGAACATTTCCCCACTCAACAAATTCAGCACCTCAAATCTGCTTGGGGGACCAGCAGCTTGCGCAACAGAGGGACTGGGATTTTACAGCTGGGGAGCTTTTGCATTGTACTGCCTTTGTTTTTTTAAAAAAGAGGCGATTGCTTTTCGAAGGAGATCCATCAGTAATATAGGTGCGCAAGAGAAGCGTGCTTGCTTGACTAGGGTGTGAGTCTTGATAGTCAACTCTCTGTAAAGATAAGGAACTGCCCCTCATTACGAGGTCAGGCACTCTGCTCTCATCCCCTTCCGAATAAACACATCTCTGCTGTCAGAACGATGAAGTCTGACTTGTGGGGCAGACTAATGAAGGCGATGGAAAGTACCTCCCTCCCTCGGTTTAGAAAAGGAAGATAACGAGACTTCTGGGAAATGCTGCTAGTGGAATACTACAGCACACTAGGGGATGTTTAAATGAAATGTAAAGACCAATATTTTCTGCAAGGTTAAGGACAGAGACGATAGCTAGAATGTTTTGTTTCCAAATGGACATCTGGCAAATATTGATCTACAATGGTATTTAGTGTAGAATGGAAAGTACAGGTTGTGACATGAGCAGTCAATAGTTTTTTAGACTATCGATCCTTACCATGGCTATTGATGGGTTTTTAGGTGATAGCACAATCTATTTTTTCATTTAGCTTAGCTTAAAATAATTGGATTGCAAGTTGTGTGCCTGTAGATGTGGAAAGGGACTCAATATGCAAATATTGTTTCCCATCGTTGGCAATGTATAAAAAAGAAATACACATTTTTTAAAATGTTTTTTTCTCCCCTGTTATTTAGTAAGACTACTCAAATATTATAACTTGGATATGACAGAAAGTGAAGTTGGCTTCAGGGGAGTCCAGCTGCCACCATCTCCCCTCTGCTGCCTGACTTGCACTTTCTTCTCGAAAAAATTCTACTTCTGTGAATCAATTCAACAGTTAGAATGCACACATAAGGGATCTAGCTGATTTCTGTAGACACATCGTCTTTTCACTCACTCTCTTCCCATCTGATTTAATTGTTTGCTTTCTTCTTGCAGAGAAAACATGCTGTTGCCTACCACTTGGGGATTTTATATAAGATTTGGTAAGTACTCTTGAGTGTACCAGATTTTATGAATTGTAAAATAAGCTGATGATATTTTTTGTTCAGTTGAAAGAAGCTGGACACAGGGAAGGACTGGCATACAGGAAGTGGCTGGAAACTACAAGCCAGGTCACGCCTTGAGGTGTTAGTTCTTGTGATTGCTATTTATATTTCAGAGCAGACTGGAGTCTTTCTTTTGACCAAGGAATAATATTCCCACTACAGGCAATAGCCAGCTAATGCTCCAGCCATTCTGTAAATAAGTTAATCCAGTGTTTGCATTTGGTTCCTCCTGCGAGAGCTAGAAACAGAACTGAGGTGTTTATTGTACAGACTCAATGCTCATCTATGCTGACTTTTGGAGTAAATAAAGTGTCAAATGTATGCACTGAGCAATGCTATTTATGTTATCTAGACAAGCTGAGAATGCATCATTATGCTGTACTGTGCTTTCCCAGATCCAAGAAAGCAAACCACAAATCTTTCTGCTGTTATCTAGCAAGTAGTTGTAGACCACTTTTACATCAACAGCAGTAGGGAATGGAACTATTTTTTTCAGGTGTAATATATATCCTGGTGCACTGTCTGTCCTGAAGGTCATGATTCAAATCATTCTGGGAACAGTTTTTTATCTAGTCTGAAAACATTAATCACTTACAGTTTTACATCTAAAGTAAAGCCAACAGAAGAAGTCTAACAGAAGCCTAACAAAAATGAAAGCTACCCTTATAAAAAATGTCTTATAAAATGATGCAATTTGACTACTGCAGAATCAAAAAACAGGCTGCTGAGTATTCTGAGATTTCACCCTTGACATTGTTTTGAGATAAATTTGTGTAACACACCTGTGAGGGCTATTCACTGACACTGCTGCATACTTTTTTAGCATTTAAGAATTAGGGATTAAAAATTCAGTACATTGCGTATTTTGGTGGTATTACCTGGGATATTTGTTTATAATGAAAGATTTCTCTTTTGGGAGTGAAAAAAAACCTGCAAAAGCCTTCAGTTTCTTATCTTAGTATTGCATAAAGGTGAATTTGACCTACAATCTGAAATTTGATACATAAAAGGACCTAGAGTTACTTTGGTCAAGAGATAGAATCAGACCTGTCTTGAATGCAATTTGCAAACCATCCCTCCTTCTGAGTGGTGATTTGGGTGAAGAGAAGGTGTGTAGTTTGATTGGATTTGGGCCCGTCTAATAACTGGTATCAAAAGTGAAGATTTTTGGGCAAACTGCTGAACTTTCTTGACTGCTTTATTGACATTAAACCAACAAACAAAACAGGGGAAAAAAGCTTTGTCATACAGACAGCATTTTAGCCTTTAGGACACTGAAAAGTACTTTAACTTGATGTCTGTAGCTGCTTCATTAGTTTTGCCTTGATTGTAAGGTAAGGGCTTAGGCAAGTGGCTGTAGAACCTAAAAGGCTGTTAATTGTCTGAAATAACAACTGAAGCAGCTTTCTTCTGCAGTGTGGTCTATTTTAGCGTTATAAATTCAATTTGGATGGGAGTTCCTCTATTAGAGAAGAGGGTGTTTTTTTTTTTTTTTTTCTTTTTAAATCTCTGTGTTTCTGTGAAAAAAAGGAATCAACATTTTAAGCATTTAAATGTCTTCTGGGCAGTAGCTATTTATCACACAAGACAGTATTTCAGGACATCTTTATTTTCTTTGAGAAACTCTGCAAAAAATAAGTATAATGTCAGTTATTGCTGGACGTGCGTGCAGAGCAATATTGTTCTGTTGCCTGGTAACCAGTGAGAGGGAGGCACTTTGGAAACACTGATAGAAAAAGAGAAAGAGAAAGCTTAACTGCACGCACTTGAGCAGAAGACTTATAGAACTGGTATTTGTTCCAGGTAGGTTTGAAGAGGAGTTTGGGTCAAGGTTCTCATAGCATTTTGTGAGGATTTTTTTTCCCATTAAAAAAAGCCAGCAGGTTATTTTCTTGCGTTAGAATTTAATGACGAGGCTTATTTTTTCAAGCCACGTGTAAAATTTGCATACTTTGGAAAGAGGAGTGCTCCTTTTTCTTAAGATACGTTCTTGAATACTTTTATAAGGTGTGTTCTCCTTAGAATAGTACTCTGATAGTTTTGGAACAAAACAAACACGCAGAAGTATTTTGAACTGATATTCTTAGCAACTCATGACAATCACAAATGTATTTTCAAAGCCAAAATGCTCTGACAGTTCCTGGATTACTGAAGTGCAAGATGTTGCAATAAAAAACACAGTTAACAAACAAGAGCTTTACTCAGTCAAACAAACAAACAAACACAAAAGAAAAACAGAAAATACTTTAGCTGGAATTCGGTCTGACCATAGCTTCCTGTTTTACATGCAACTGAAAGCATAAAATGAAGGCAGAAGAGGTTCAAAGGAACCCATTTAACCTTTGGCCAAGCTCAGACAAAGTGCTTGTGAGGATTTTACCAGGCTGGGTTAACGTGGTGTTCTCAGACACCTCCCTGACTTCCTGCTTCTGACCAGTGTCAGAGGCAGACGGTCTTTTTTGTGTGGTCTTTCTTACCATAGACAGAGCAGGAAGCACTGAGCATCTGCGAGGCAGTTTATTGCTGCAAGATTTACGACACTGTTTTGAGAAGTTAAGAGTCATGTAACCCAAGTGTGATTGGAGACAGCCACAGAATTTCAAGGTGTTGATTTGAATGGAGCTGAACGCTACTTTTATCTTTTTCTGGCAGCTAGTTAAACTCAGAAGCTTTGGAAACCTTGTTGGGTTTACCAGTGGAGTAATGTTTTACCTCATGCTGAACATCAGCGTGCTATGAAGGAGTGATGCATCTTTAGATGTTGATCATTCCACTGGTTATTGTGTACTGGAAAAATTAAGGTCATAGATCAACTCCTCCGTAATAACCTTCCGTGGCATTCAGCTCATGGCAGAGAGTTCGTCTGCAGGATGAAGAACGCCTGGAGATGACCTTCAAATCAGTGCTTTTCACTTTTCCAGAACAACTTAAATGTCATAAAAAGTATGAGTACGCAAGCACTGGAAAATTCTTAATCAGGATCTCACTGATTAATATTTCCTGTTTACTTATTAGGTAACGTACACGTATCAGGACCAAGAAGGAATTTTGCTATGATATAAAGCCTTGGATTTTTTGCTAATATCTTTAATCTAAGTTATTTGATGAAATTCTGAAGGAAGCTGAAAGATGAGCACTGTTGTCCTGACTCCATGATCATGTCACTTGTTAACAAACTAATTCCTCCTAGTAGAGTGGTTCGCTGAGCTCTTAAAGCCTTGCACCCGGTATGTCACAGCAGAAACAAGCAGTATTGGAGAGGGCTGTAAGGGCCAGACACGGCTGGACTTTCCTATCAGGCATCATAAAAGGTGTATCCTCTTTCTCTTCTGCACTCGGTACCTCAAAGAAAGAACTGGTAAGTGACCACAAAACCTCATTCTTTGTGAATTTCTGTTAATGATGCTACAGAGGAAAAATACAGCAGTAATGAGGGCAGACAGCCATTCAGTTTCTGGAGAGGAAGAATAAAACCTAAGTCTGAGCTATGTCTCACATTGAATAATCGAGTTGCTAGATTATAGGGCAAAGAACCAGCATTCAGCTGCCACGCTGCAATACTAGCTGATGATTAGACAGGCAACATGCTGCTGAGGTATCTTGATGTTCTCTTTCCATCAAAAATGCTAGCAAGTTTGGGATCCGGTCATTTGCCTTGTTTGAAAAAAAGCTCTCTCAGCAAAGCGGCAGGAGCTAGCATTGCTGCAAATGTTTGTCAGAGAGCAAACTGGGGGTGACAGAGACTTAGCCGTGCTCAGTGGGGCAGGTCTGAGGTCACGGTCAGAGCCTCTGTCTTATCCTTTCAATCTCAACACCCCACAACACTGCTGAAATGCACAACAACTGAAAATACCTTGTACTTATTGGAAGTAATCACATATGTTTTTCATGGGGTTGGACTGAAATTTGATACAGTAATTGTTCATTGAGTACAAACTTGCATATTTCAAATAATTCAGAGGGCAATTATTATTACATAAAGCATTTGTGCAATAATAATTGTGTATGATCTCATGAAGGGTTCAGTCATTCACAGTGCTGAATAGTCTCCGTCCATCAAACAAAATGTTTAAGGACAGGTTTAGCCGTACACAAATAAGGAGTCCAATTGACCTCACTAAGGCCACTCATCTACTTAAATGTCAACATGTATCTAAGTGCTTTCCTGGATTAGGGCCAGAACATTTTGTCTTTTGTAAGACAAGGCCCTAAGAAGACCTGTTGCAAATGGCTGTAATCTGCAGAGTCCTGGGAAGGTGAAGCAAAATTAAAAAGGACACTATCAAATTATAACATAGTTGTTCATTTATTTAAGGAATGTAGTTTATCGTTAATGATTGGCATCACTGCAGAGAGGATTATCACTATATAAAGGCAGCAATACTAGAGAATGGAAAGGAAATGTCATTAGGTATTTGAAACATGGAATAGGCCTGCAAAGCAGAGCGACTTTGACTGAGACCATGATAATCTTGTCAGTGACTCAGAGTTCTGGGGTCCTTCGGCACTCATTTTGCAGTAGGGGACTATTTTGTGCATCACTGCTTCTGGACTCCCAGCTCTATTGCTAAGGGGGGGTCATATAAAAATGAATATAGCTTCAAAATTGGCTTGCCTGAAGGATGCAGTACACCCTTTCCCTCCCGATCCTTAGCTCTCTGAAGGGTCCCACATCCCTGAATTGCAGTCCACTAAGGTTCAGTGTCACCCATTGCTTGTGGCCATATAAAAAAACTTAAAAAATCTAAATACAAGTGATCCTCTCTATATATTGATCAAAGTAATAAAACGTGAGCCCAAGCATGTCACTATGAATCAAACTGAATTCCCTTGAAGGTAGCCAATGTAGCTGCGGTCTTCCAGGTCATACCCTCAGTTGGTGTAGCCAACCTAAGCTTCATGCTCATGTATGTAGATAGACAGTCTTTAATTTATGTGTTGAATTTCTAAACTGCTGCCTTTTTACAAGGAAAAAAATAAATCCTGTATGTAATTCTTTTTAGCTGACAAGTTGATAAAGAATACCCTGACAGCCCTAGGTTACAGAACAAAATACAGATATTCATATAATTTCTGTAAGTTTTAATGAAGTCATTGCTCGCAGGATGAAAAATATATAACGTCAAGCTGCTGCCCAGCACTTTTTGCTTCTCTGGGAGTAACTGTCCTCCTGTTTGTATTATACCAACTTTCTGCCAGCCTGACAACCAAGGAACCCAGATATCAACTTATCTAGCACTACTCCTTCCAGCTCAGGTAAGGCAGAAAGGAGGCTATAGCTAATTATAGTCTTCATTTGAAAGAACACCAGCTCCATATGTAGAATAGTATGATTTAATACTTGGTGGATTTGTAATGTTCAAACTGTTGTATTAAAATGTAAAATCAAGATGGAAGCTTTGCTTTGCCTGGTATGTGTCAGAGAAGTTTGTGCCAGTGAACTGAAAGGTCAGTCTAACTACAAAGAAAAGAAAAGATTACTATGCAGTTTGTATATCTTACATTAGTCCTGTTTAAAAATTTACTGGACAATTTCAGGAAAACTAGTTCACATATAATGAAACCATCTTAATGCCTTAGGGTAAATATTTTTTTGCTGAATTCATTTTGGATTTCCCACTGGATTTGTAAGTCATTCACATATTAAAATCTTAAGTTGATTCCAAAACCCAGAAATTCACATAAAATACCCATTTATGGAACCTACTTTTTCTCTGGCCAATTTTGCTCTTTTCCTTGGGCAACTCATGTTTACATTTACAACCACTATTTGTGAGGTGTTTCCCGTGTTTGGTACTGCGGAACAGTGCTGTATATTGTTCTTTAGCTTTATTCGGTCCTTTCACATAGTTTGTCGTGCTGGAAACATCTATTTAATCTGCTTCGTGTAACTTCATCTATTTTTTTCCAGAGCACAGCTTTGTATTTTATTTGGAAAAACAAAGGATACTCACCACAGAATGTAGAAACAAAGAAAATAGTCATGAACATGTGTGTGTGTGCATAATCATCATCCAGAGACCATGCTGATAAACAATATGAAACAAAGCATTATTAATAATTCAACAATCTAGATAGAAAAAAAACCCAACCCAAACTAGTTTTTTTCCAGCTGAACAATATTTAAACATTTTAAGTGGTACCTCCTCAGTCAGAAGTAATGACTGAAATCAGGAGAATTGAAAGTTCTGCGATAATTGGTCAGAAAAAGAGCTGAACTTAGTTCTAAAGAGTTGGGATAAACACACCTGCATTTCTAAATGCCATGGGAGCCTTTGTAAGGCTTTAAAAGATATGAAGTAAATCAGTCCTTTAATTTCATTGCCTATCTTATGTTAAAATGCTGCACTTAATGAAGATTAATCAAGATAATTTTCCTTTCATTGACACCATCACCCTTTGCACCTGTACAGAATCACTTATGTAAAACGGCTGGTATTATTATACTGCCTCTTACTTGAGACTTCAGATAAAATTAAAGTGTATGATGTGCCTTAAAATAATTAAAACAAATGAAAACACAAAGATGCAGACTGGTAGAAATGAGTGAAGCCCATTGATGTACACTGGCAGATCCTTTGGGCACGTGCAGTGCTTCAGTTCTTCACTGCTCTTTGTCCTAAATTCCTTCTAGATAACACACGTATGCACCAGAAGACATTTTTCCAGAGAAGAAAGATCATCAAGTGCTTAGAAAGGAGGTCAGGAATTTTGGAGATCCCGGATCCATTTTCAACTGTTAGACATTTCCTAAATTACCCAGAGACTGTCTATGTGGTGTTTTGCGAGCAGATGCAAGATCACACTGTTTGCGTTCCAAGCTGGATGGCTGTGTGCCAGCTCTGAACTGGATGATGCCATACACTTCTACAGTGTCAGCGGCAGCGAGCCTTGATCTTGGCTGGGGCCTTTAGTCTTTTCTGTAATGCAGATACAAGTAACATTAATTAAAAAATTATTAAAAGCAGTAATATGATCTTATTCTTCAAGGATATGCAAATTCATGTTCTGTTTCTTGCTTAGGAAGAACTTAGGAACTTAGGGTGGGAAAAAAAAAAGGAGCAAAACTCCTACATCCTCTTTCCCCAGAAAGTGACTTTATTAAGTACTGAAATGAATAATGCCAAATAGTCAAGAAGCGTGCATTCAGGCCTCAGCTGCTTCTGCTGGACAAAACGCATATGGAACATACCACTGTTAGCAATGTAGTCTGAAAGAGAAAATCCTTTCTTCAGCCTGTCTGTTACTTCCTCATTGTATCTGAAGGGAAGGAGCTCTTACGTTCATAACCATTGCATGAGATTGGTCTAGTTTTCTTCCTCCCCTGTACAGTCATAACCCTTGACAGCTAAGTTCTTTGAATTTTATTATAATATTGTATCTCAGGACATTCTTTGCAATAATATATATTACTTCCATCTGATCAACCTTTTTTTTTTTTTTCCATCTGTCCTCATCTGACTTCAACTCTGTTTTCCAGTTCCAGTGGCTAGCAGTTCTTACTCCTCTTCTCCTACCATGGCTTTCCATTCACAAATTCCTTGACTTTATCTCCCTCTCCAATTTTGACTTGCCCTTTACCTCACAGTTCACTCTTTTCTTTTTCCCTGTCACTACATTACTGCTATGGAATATGATGACAGTAATCCTGAAACTTGTCATAAGCAAATGTTAATAGCTTTTACCATTATCTTCTTTTGTGCTTCTCTGCTGTCCCTTTTAATTTATTTTCTTCATTCATCCTTTTCCCCTATATACTATTTTCCTAACTTTTCTGGGGTTTCTTCCTTCTGTCCTTGGGCAGTGACTTAGGAATGCTCAGAGGATCGAACTTCGTTGTAGATTTTTATGTTAGATGGAGGAGGAAGAAGCAATTTGTACAATGAATTCAAGAAAAGTGAAACATATAGAACCCTAACAGAATGGAGGAGCTGAATGGGAGAATGAAGGACGGAAGGATTTTTTCCTGCACAAAAAGGAGTTAGAGGAATGGCAGCTGGAACAACTTTGTGTTCCTGGCGTCCTGGTGCAGGCAAAAAGGAGAGAGAACTAGAAATTCTTCAGGTACCACTTAGTCTTATCATTGTCCCACTAGAGATTCCCCTTCCTGGTGACTCTTCTTCCAGGAGTACATTGCCATAGCAAAGAACAGAAGTGGGGAATTTCCCTTCTGGTTTTGGCAGAAGAAAAGTGGTGCTTTCCCATTGCTTCAGCTGCTGTTTACTCAGAAAATGAAGTTGCCATATATTAACAGTGAGGCTTTGTATAATTATATTTATTGGAAAACCCAGAGAATATAGGAAAAGTTACATTAGCAGTCAGGACCCTGATTTTCATGGATGGTTTATGCAAAATAGAAATGTTTTGGAGAAACTAAGAGGAGTATTTTCTACCTACTCCACTCCTATCAGTTTGTGGTAATGGTACAATAGATGCTTAGTTAAGGTCTTCTGACCAGAAGTTTTAACCATAAAGCTATTTCTAGTAAAGAAATTTTGAATATGCATGTGAAAGCATCTATAAATACTGTAACTTATTAGCATTTGTAGACCTAAAAATAAAGAAAACAAATATGACTGTTGACATGCTTCAGAAGTTGAGAAAGATTAAGTACCAAATGAAATGGTGGAATTGAGTTCTGTGAAGACCTGGGCTGGTTAGTGCAACATACCCAAGCCTGCCATCCCTATGGGACAAGAGCTGATATTATTTTTGCATATGTGAGCAATACGAAAGAAATCAATGGGATTGAGGCACTGCATTATAAGCTTTAGTACATGATACAAATCTCACTGGCTGTTGTGATGCACTCTACCAGTCTCCATGTCAAACAGCATGAAAACCTATGTTCCACCATGTGTTAGTAGCCCTTTTAAAAACTGTTTTAAATAATTTGTGCTGCGTGATTTTTCTCAAATGACTAAAAGGAAACGCATTTGTGTCTTGGGTTATGATGACTTTAATCAACTCCTGTTCTGCCTCCACCTCTTTTGTGGGCATATTCTAAGAATACAATATGATTTCTTGTAATTCAGAAAAGTTACTAAGCTAAAGTGAATAACGTGGACTTTGCCTGCCATTCATTAAAAGAACTTCATTCCTCTTTCATACATATCTTTTCCTCTTTCTTTGGTATTGTGTGTCGTAAGCTTTCTAACAAGAGAAACTGACACCAGCAGATACTTAACTGTTTATCAGCAGAAGTGTGTATGTGTTGATTTTCCTATTATGTCTTCAAAGTGTGTACGTGTTAACTTTCCTATTATGTCTTCAAAATGAAGACATAACACACTGCAGTTCCTACTAAGCACGTGTAGACCCAGTGTTTACCCTCATGGACGTGATAAAATTAAGACAAATTTAGAAGGAGCTTGGCTGACAAAAACCAACCCTTTTTATTTACTTACTCTCCTATAATGGAAGAGACGCAATTTTCCTCAAAGCAGTGGAAGTGTTTAATATTCTGCTATGAAGAGAATGCGCAAAGCATAGCATCCTGAAATTACAAACTAAAGGCTTTCTGTTTTTTTCTGTGTTAAGAATTTAATGAGCGGTTTTCATCATTATTAACAATTCGGTTAGTTTGCAAGAGAAAATTTAGGTTTGAAGAAGTTATAAACGTTCATTGTGGGCTATTTTATTTGCATGCGCCTGTAATAATAGAGTCAGATGCCTCAAATTACAAAAATAGATGACTTATGAAATGCCTTATGTCCCAGAAGTCAAATGCCTCTGTATATATCCAATAGTTACCAAAAAATACAAGGAGGGACAGAATGAAATCCAATCCTTTGCAGAATTCTGGCTCTCAGCCCATTTTGTAACTCTGTAACTTCTCCTTAGAGGGCAGAGTACAATGCTAGGAGATGGCAAACACTGTTCGTATGCTCTTTTTAATGATGCATCAGAAACAGTTCAAGAAACAGGTTTGTTGTTGCAGTCTCTCTGGTAAAACATATGTGCCTCAGCTGAAATGTGCATGATGCAAGCCTTATCCACTGTGCCTGTCTTTCCTAGTAGAAGAAAATACAAATTTTCCTCCATCGAAACCTTACCCAACATAAGCTCAAATATTACTGTTACAAATTAAGTTTTTCCAAACAGGGATACTAAAATCCAACAAAAAAGATTTCATTTTCAGCCTTCTCGAGAGTGGCAAAAAACCGACATGCTGTTAGGATACGATAAACTCTCATTTCCAGTTAAGATCACTTCAGGATCCCCAACAGAGTTACTAAAAATTAGTGCCTAGGTCAAGACTTTCAAAAGAGACTTAATTTCTACTTTGCAAACTGAAGCCTTAAGGGAGCCTGATTTCCAGAAAGTCCTTCATGTCTGCTCTTTAATTTTCTATTAACGTGTCTAGTTCACTATTTTAAAAGGTAGGGAATACTGTTGCTCAGTTTTGAAAAAAAATTACCTTTTTTTAAACATATAAACAAAGAGTCTCATTTTCAAAGCAATGTGATTTAAAGCTACGTTGCAACCACCTAACCCCACAGCATGACAGTCTTAATAACTGACAGTTTAGAGAAGAACTTTCAAATGATCCTGATTTGGAAAAACACTCCTTCTGGATTCAATAGTCTGTAGGGGAAGAGCTGATTTACTGTTAAGCTCTTGTTAATCCTCAACCATCAAATTTAGTAGGCTGGTAGCTTAACTAATTGGCATGATAGGTAGGATAAAGAGTAAACATTCCTTAGGCTGCAATTAATAGGCTAAAATGGTTGATCTGCTTATAAAAAAAAATCAAAATCCTCATAGTAGTAGTATAATGAACTTTCCAAAACTATAAACATAATTAATTTCAAGTACACAATCTTAACAAATGCTTTCCAGTGAACAAATCTGTCAATTTAGGCTATCTTTGCCTACCCACATTTTTGCTGTCTTTAATGCACATCCATTCATATTCCCCTGCTTGTACCGTCTGCTCTTTTTATGTGCATATGACACACCTGCACTTTACAGATGTTGTATACAATAATGCATTATTTATAGCTAAACTTTGCTTTGGGTTAATTATGAATTAGATTCCGACTGTAATGGGACTGCTTAAACATGTATACTTAATTATAAACAAGTATAATAAACAAGTATGTGCAAGACTGTGACCTGAACAATCAAGTCAGGCAATTAAAAAAATTATCACTGGAATTGTAGAGATATTTATAATGATGTAAAAGCATATTCCAAGCAGAGATGTCAGAAAAGCAACATTTAAACAAGATAATTGCTAATTAAAGTTTTTCATGTTTGGAATAAAAAATATTTAGGATATTAGTAATAATCTGATGTTTGGTTTATTTAAATACTGGTCATTTAGTCACTGGTTATGGGTTTAAACATAGCTCGTTTCTTGGCAGGTTTCTACTGCCACATTATTTGAGTTAGAAAAGTTCAATGGGTAATATTAGCTCAGCTGTGCAACTCTGCTATTTAATAAGATTTTATGAAAATAGCTCGTGTGCACGACAGCAAGTTCTCACAATTCAGTATTGTCACAGAGGTGTCTTTTGATTCCATTATAATCCTCATTTCATTTAGCAATTAAACAAATAGAGCCTGCTGAGGCCACTATTGAATAAGGGTAACAAGAACGTTTCTTCACCCCATGATCATCAAAAAGTTGTGGCAAAGAAAGTATATGGCTTATGTTAGTATACATAACTATTTTGGGAACCTGAGCTCACTGGGATAAACAAGGTCTCTACAGAGTAGCCTAATCTTGGTGGCCATTGCTGGGACTTTGGTTTATCAGAAATGTTTCATTTTGTATAGGGAAGTATTTTTCAACTTAATGCATTCAAAATGCATCTGAATAAATGCTTTGCTAATGTAAGGAAATTTCTGTCAAATAGAATGCGGCAATGACAAAAAACAGTGAATGGTCATCAGAAGACATCTCAGAGAAATAATTATTTGCTTCCTCCATCTTTCTAGCACAGCCTTTCTAGTTTAGTGTCTGATACCAAGTTTTTATCAGTAATTAAATTTCAGTAACTAGAATAAGCATAATGCTGGTTCTATTATATTGACTTGCAGGCACGTGTCCTTAAGATGAGGCTCAGAAGTTTTACTGGTTCCTTTGTATTAAATCATCACTTTTACAGCCAAAAGTCTGACAATCTCTGCAAGTTTTGATATCATTCATTACAGAACTGCCAAGGCTAAAGTTAAATGATTTCTTTTTTAGTGGTGTTATCTTCTTTCTATACAGGCTGGACAGATAAGCAGAGTTGAAAAGGGAGGGTTTTTTCTTCTTTTTTTCTCTGAGACAGGACTGATCAAATTTTGCTAAAGGCCTTCAAACTAGTGTTTTAGTATGTGCATCTTAAGTAGCGACATGACAGAGAGCACACATCTTCTTCCTCGCCAGTTTACTGGCAACGCTCTGTGACAAATGATTCTAATAACATTTTGTACCTGTTGCTGTAAATCTCATCTTCCAGAAGAAACAGTGATGATCCTAACGACAAAGTGTCTCCTGTAGGGATGGTTTGTGATGTACACATCTGCAGATACAATACTGAATGTTCCTTTAATATTCAAGGCTGCCTTTTCCTACTTAAATGGCAAGGCAAGGTGTTTAGGCAGGAGGCATTCAGGTAGGGGCAAATGGTAAAATCACTGTACCTCCAGCTAATGAAAACCACAAACTTCGGCTATTTCAAATCTTAAGTTTAATATTAGTGTCCCTCAGTGTTTACAGCCCAAATCCTGCAAATATCTAGATTTTCATTTAAACTTAAGCATTGTTAATAGTTGGATTAAAATTGCGACCATATAGACGAGTGATGTAGCAGTGTCGGGTTCCAAACTTCCTTGACCCACTAAAAATGATACTGAATAAATAATGTCCTCCAAACAGATTCATACTTTCCTCCAAGCTGGATCATACGTCACGGTCCCTTTTCTCCTACAATGTTGAACACCATTGTCCAGACTTGCAGGCAGAATATGGCCTGCAAGTCATGGACCAGAGATTAATGATTTATTACATGTAATTATTATGCACCTGAAGCAGGTTTATTCCATGGGAGTGGCGTGGTACTTCCATGATACAAACCCAAGTGGGCTCCTGTATTTTGGTTACTAGACCTCTCACCTGAAGGGTGAGTTGTTTGGTCTTTTCCTTGCTACGAAGACAATTTTTAAATAACATCCATGAGCAGATTACTGCTAAACTGCAGTCACATTCCTGCTTGTGCTCTGTCTTCTTTCTGGCCCAGTGTCTCTTGGTTTCCTTTCTATAGTGTGCCACAGCTTCCCAAGGAAAAAGCTCTCACCAGAAGCTGTCTGTAAGTCGGTGGCTGTCTGATGGCCGTGGAGAGAGGGAAGTGAATCCTTTCAGGGGAGAAAGGGGATTAATATAAGGGCTCTCACGCTCCAAGCGTTCTAATCACTAAATGCTGTCAGAAGAAAGCATCACCCCTGCAGCTCTCAGTGTTTTCGAGGAGTGAGCTGTCCCTTGCTGTCCTGAAGCAGAAGATGGAGGCGTCTTCGCTTTGGAGATGGCTCAAGGCCACCAACAGACAGAGGCACCCCTCTGCAGCCCCTGGTAAGGTCCTGGAGCTGAAGGACAGGACTGGCAATGTACACTTCACTCCAGTGTTTCCACCGTGTGACTCTGCACCAGCTCACCAAAGGGAGGTATTTATGATGCCTTATTCTAGGTATCTACGATAGGTGTCTGATCGCTGGTGCCAAGGCTCCAGACACACTCAGCGATCTCCAGAGGGCAACTGGGGGAACCTAAATTAAAAGCGTAGTGCTTTCGTTTGACTATAATCTGAGCTCCTGCATTAAACGCTTCAGCCAAATGCTGAAGGTCAGATGGCGTGGGCTGTCTTGGGTGTCTCTTTGCTCAGTGTGACTCTTTGCTCTCCTATTTCTGCCATTCCTAATTTTGCCCGTGCTCTCAGTGTAGCACCTCCCCGTCTGACTCAACTTCTGAATTTCAAGCAGAGGGCCAAGTGCCTCAATTGCGGCATTTCATTTCCCTTTATTCAACTTAATCACGAAATATCAAGCTATTGCAATACGCAGCTGTGTCAAGACGTAAAAATAAACGTGTGGCTCTTTGAATTATATATGCAAAATCATGCAAACGTAAACAAGCACGTATGGGGTATGTAGGATACACCGGCCACGCTTGCTTTGTTGCGGACACACTTCTTAGGGTGACTGTCAAGTTGCAGTTTTCATGAACCTTTTAATACTCCAGACCTCCGTCACCTTATTTCCTTTATTAATCAATGGACTTAATTGGATCCGCCAGCTCCTGCCTGCCGTGAGCCCCGGCGAAGCCCCGGCGGTGGCTGCCGGCCGCCGGCCCGGCCGCGGATCACCTCACGGTGCGCGGGAACGACAGTTGGGCCGCCGCCCCCCCGCCCTTCCTGCGTGCCCTGGCTGCCGGCGCAGCCCGTTTGATGGGCACAGGCGCGGCCGCTGGGCAGGGCGGGTGAAGGTCGTGG
>VXBL01005539.1:983710-1043480 GCA_013400195.1 Aramus guarauna
TTCTTTCTTTCTTTCTCTATTTTTTTTTCTTTGTCTTTTGTCCATTCCAGCATTATTATTTTGCCTTCACTACAGAAGGTTACATTACAAAGTTCTGTGCGTGCTTTGGTGTGTTAGCATCCATGTATGTGAACATATCCTCATCCTTTACTGTCCTTTTTAGTGTAGGGTAGGAGAGGAAGAATGATTGTGAAATTCTGCAGCAGAACAGTCTGCATGTTTTTTTTGTTTTGTGAAACACCTCTTATGATGAAAAATCCTGGATGCTTTATATATTTCATTACCTAGTTCCTGATGACAAAAGTGTTTGACATTGTCAACTCTTTACTCTAACTACTTTCCTGAAAATGAAGTGTAAATGACTGTTTATTTAAATAAAAAAAAAATTCATTGCTTAATTCTTTGTATTACTGAAGTGTAATTCGGACTAAAAGGGCAGGAATTCAGCTCACTGTCAAAGCTTTTGTTTAGATTTTTTTCTTCCTACAAGTTATTGTTGGTGTTATTAGGAGAGGCAGTTGTTTGTTGAGTTTAGGTAACTCCCGTAAGCAGTACTGGAACAATTATTTAAAGAAAAAAAAAAAAAGCAAGACAACAACTTTATATACTCTACCATGCTTTTTCCTTCAGTAAATTAGAAGCAGAATGAATATCTTTCATGTACATATCGTAGAAAAAGTCTCTGAGTTGCTGAAATAATACTTCCATTCATCGCAATATTTATGTGTTTACAAATACATACATTTTTGCTACATAAGGCAGAAAAAACAGTAATAGTTGGAAATAATTCGCTTGAGGAAATAGCTTGAATCAACTGAAGTATATTGTGTCATTTATAGAGAATGGTCACTAAATCAGGTTTTTTTAGATATGCTAATAGCAGATTGTTGCAAAAAGCATTTCCATTCTGAATCCTAGAGTTAAAGACTAATATTTATGTGAAATGAGAAAATGTATTTATTCATGACACGTTACTACCACATAGTGGAGAAACCTGGACCAGGCATAAGTGATTTGAGTTCAGATGGTGTTGTGTTTTTCTTACTTTTGAAGAACCCCCAAGAGCATTTATGGCTTATTGGATGTACTTAATTTGCTAAACTCCACCTCTCCTTTATATTCTCTTTGTTCTCCCCAATGGTCGTAGTTGCAGTGATGCATCTCGCAGTCATTGTTTGAGGTGGACACTTCTCAGCTTTTTGTTCTTCATCTTAAATAATACGTACTATGTGCCTCACACTTGGTCTTCTTCAGTGATGGCCAGCTTGATTTGGAATCTGCTCTGAGAGTGGTGGTATTGTGCAAAGGCACTGAGTGCTTTTACATGTGTTATCTTTTTGATATTTTGTAGATTCAGAAGTAACGTTGTGGAGGAGTACGTAACATTAGTCTTTTACGATCCTGCTTGATCTGGTTCTGGTTTCTGTCACCTTGTCTATTGTGTCACCCTCTCTATTAGTCCCTCTCCTTCTTTGGTCTTTCTCCATCCCTCATGCAGCTTGGCTTTTCTGCTTCAGCAGCAGAGACCGCAGACTGGCCATACTCTGCTTTTCTTCTTCAGCTGTTGGAGATCCGTCTCTTCCTAGCGAAGTGCTAGAACAGAGCAGAGCTCTCTGTGTGGCATGTGCAATACTGCAATAATTCATGTCTGCTTGTGAATCCCCACAAAGGAGGAACAGAGCACAGGTTCCAGTGCAAGGCTGTTGACCTTCACAGTGGGTTTAAGTCCCACAGGGTTTGAGGCTTGAACTTGCGATGAAGGCTGACTGCACAGCTTACCGTAGATGCATCTGTCTCCCCCAGTCTTCAAAAGTTGCCAGCCCTTGTGAATTTACAAAAGGCTGCCCTGGGTCAGACCGAAAGTCCATTTGGCTCATTAGCTTGCCTCCAACAGCAACTGCTGTAAGATAGAAGAATAGAAAAAGCCTCCTTTCCTGACATCTGCTCCCAGCCTTAAGTGATGTGGAGCTAAGACATTTTTGTGTTTAATAATCCGTGGGTTTTTTCTCCCATTAATTGTCAAAGGCCAGTTTGACTTTTGTAAGCTTTTTGCCACTGAAATGGCGGTTTCTTAACTACGTGTTGTGTGAAGAAGTCCTTTTTTGTCTGGTTTTACCTCACAGCTACTTACTTGTTTACCTGCTATGCCCTCGTTGTTGTGTTAGAGCAGGTAACAAACAGTTGTTTCGTACTTAGTTTCTCCATTCCACAAATGAGTTCAAAGGTGTTTGTCACATTTGCTTTATGTCATCTTTTTTTTCCAGGCTAAAGAATCTTAATGGATTTAGTTGTTCCACCTGTTGATGCTTTTCTGTGCTTTTTTCATTCTGCTGTCTTTTTATGTATTTTTCCTTCCCTTTTATTAATTTTTTGCAGTGGGTGACTAAAATGGTATTCCAGATTTGTGCCAGACAAATGTATAAATCCACTATGGCATAATGAATGTTTTGCAATATTGTGATACTAAGTTGGACTGTAATTTATTTATTTTTAGTGTTGTCATCATCAAAGATTTAAATGGTATTACTGTCACTAATTGGCAGTGGGAGAGTGCTGTTGAAACCTTTTACTAAATATTTAAAACATTCTCGTTGAAGAACTGTGTAAGAATGTGCTGGCGATGATGCTTGTGTTGGAAGTGGCTGGCATTAACATCTTTGCAGGAGACTAAAGTTTTGTTAGAAATCTTTTAACACGTTATAACATCTTTTTATGGTACTGGCAACACAAGACATTGCTGATTAGCACATCTAGCTTCTAGCTATAGTCAAATCCATTTGTTTGCCTAGTAACAGAATAAAAAGCTGAGTAGTACTAATACAAGTGCTTTCATTTTAGAATAAGCTGTTAAATATGAAAAACGAAGGACCTTGTTTTTGAAAATGCACTGTGATAGTATTTTGGATGTCCTAGATTTCTGGATTTTAAGATTCTTGCTCAACACTTATGTTAATGGATTATTTTAGCCAATCTTTTATTTCTTTTTCTTTTATAATGTGTGAGGCTCTTCAGGACACCTGTGTCAGAGTCCAGAGGAGCCAAGGCAGCATTTTTAGTCTTTAGGAAACTCACACAAAGTATAAAAATGACATCAGATAGCTTCCTGAAAATAGAAGAGCTTCTAATGTTTCAACTCAGAGAAGAATTTGTCTGAGGATTAAAAAGGTTATTAAATGGTTACAGTAAGCAATGAAGGATAAAAATAACTAGAAGATTTTAGGTCCTGTGAGATTGGTACAACAGCATTATCGTGGAAGGAAATCCCAACACTTTGTCACTTGAACTGTTGAAAATAGAAATGGTGTGAAGTGTCTGTTAGGATGTTGTCCTGAGTTTTTCTTAGGGTTATCTCCTTTTGTCTCTCCCCCCTCCCCCAGTTTTCTTTTTTTTTTTTTTTTCCTTTTTTTCCCTTGAGGAGGGAAATTGCTTTGTTTTCTTTTTCCCTTCTTCAGAACTTTCTGGCTATTTGGGAGTAATACCGATTAGCCTGTTCCTTCTCAGTTGGGCTGCTGTGTTGAGACAGGAGAAGACATCTTTGTTATTCCTGAATCCTCATGCTTTTGTGTGTCCACTTTGTGATGCAGTCCAGTGCCTGTCTCATAATTTCTGAGCATCACTGTCAGCAACATTATGTAATTCTTAAGTTTCAAAGCTTCAGATAATTCTGCTTCTTTTAAAATGTCTGTTTATGTGTTATTTTTCTTCTGATTGAAAGTGATGCACACTCAGTTGGAGTAACGGGAATAGAACTTGACGTGAATTTACGTTGTTTTACATGTGGAAATTAATATTTCTCTCCATAAATATTGAATTTAACCTCCCAAAATAGTAGTTTAGGAGTCCCTGCCTTGCCAGGAGAAAATTTACTTTTTTTTTGTCCTGGTAATTGCTGATGAATTTTTATATTAACCAGAAATCATAGCTCAAATACATACTTTCAGTATAGTCAGCTACCACAAATATATTTTTTTCTTCCACATCTAATCCCAAATTCAAGTCTGTCCTTTGTGGATATATAAAATTTACTATAACCATTTGGGAGAGGGGGGGGGGAAGGTGAGTGAGATGAAAAAGAGCCTTGTGATTTAAAGCTTTGGCATTTAAAAATTGATTTCCAAGATTAACCACTTGCCATAGACCTAAGAATCTTGAATTAATTTAATTTTTAAAAAAAATTAGATTCTAATGTTTATAGTACAGTCTGCAAGCAATCCTTGCATGTATTAGAAACATTCTGAAGTGAATAATTATTGAATTTATTTCAAGTTTTTCTCACTTTTTCTGGGGAATTTAGTAAAATGACATTATGGAATACCTTCAACTAAATGCATCTTTTGATGAGAAAACATACCACTTGTGATTTAACATTGTACCTAATTGCCTGCCATGGAATAGGTTTTATATTAATTCAGCAGTAGATGCTCAGAGTACTTTATTAAACGGTACTTGTGGAGAAATAGGAATTTTCTGATGTGTTCTGTTAAAATACAGCACAGCTGTTAAATGTTTAAAAAGTTTTTGTATAAAAACAAACACAAGTGAAATTATTTAGTATATAAAACAGAAATGCAGAGCGTTATGTTTTTTTCTGTTTGGTTCAAAACCTACCCCTATGTCAGTAAATTTTGCAAGAGTCAAAATTAATCATGGTGAAGGCTACTCCTTACTTTTTTCTGTTTTGTGTACTACTTAAAATATTTAGAATACAGTTCTGTATTCTAGAAATGCACACCTCATAACCCTTCCTTATTTTAAATGTCTGATCTGCACCATTTACTACCGTTGATGGGAATAAATCATGGACTTCTACTGCAAACTTTTGTTTGCTGCTTTGGTTATAAGCCAGGTGGGCTCTTGTGTTTGCTTACTTCTTTATTCCAGGATCTTTCAAAAATGTAATACAGAGTGAACTCTTGGTCCATTGATTAAAAATCTTACATAATTGTTAACAATACAGTTGTATGAACCTTTCTCTTTTTACTTGTCTGGAGGACATCACTAACAAGCTTTTGGAGGTCCTTGCAGAAGAATGTAAACAGTATTGGTCTTGCATAGATCAGCTGTTGACACAGTTTAAAGCCCTTCATAACCTTCTCTGTCCTTGAATTCTGCTTGTATTTGGGACAAAACCAGTATTACTGAATATTCCTGTCCATGAAGTTGACTTGCAGTAAGTCCTCATGAAAAGCAGGCTCATAAGCGTAGTAGTAACATCGTCAGCCTTATCCTTGAATTTCTTGGGACTCTCCAGCTGGATTTTCTTCCTTTGTTGATTGCCCAGTTGCTTCAGACAGTGCGTGCTCTTTTGCTTACTTCACTTGTCCTTTTCTTTGGGTTAACTGTAATGAAACCCTTTAAGAGAAATTGTATGAAGTACGTGCTTTGCATTCCTATTATGTTTACCTACAGTACTGTCTAACCTTAATGTTCAAAAATCACAAGTCAAGTCCTCAAACTTTGTTTGTTTGTTTGTTTTTAAATCATAAGACATGAAAATTAATATGTTGGTTTCCTTTCAGTGGTACTGTGAATGAAGCCATTCTGCATGTGCTCCATATTTTCGAATTCTTGGCATAGAAATGTATGCATACATATAAAATTTGAGTTAATTTGGAGACTCTGAGATATAAGTATCCTTAAGGACTTCAATAAAACACCAAGTATCATGAGATTTGCCATAATATTTGGAAGACCATTTGATTATTATACAGACAGCTGTTGTCTTGGGCAGATAACATTAGATAACAGAATATAATGCTGATAAACCATTTTACCTTTTATCAGTTCACATACTTGGTCTTATTCTTCTGTTTCTTAGTTTAATTTTTATTTTATTAGCAAGGTTCTAACCTATATTTTAAGTAGTTTCAAACTCTTAGAAAGATTTCATGAGTTTTGTAGCTAATTGTCTAATGTTTAGTTATGTTCAGGAAGAACGTTAGCTGTTCTTTAAATTGATCCTATATTTAAACTATTTGTTTCAGCAATTTGAGAGCAATTACCATATATTTCTGAATTGTGTTAGAATAGAGGCCCTGCAAGCTTATCCACATACTGCGGAATCAGATACTCACAGACTTCTGTTTAGCTGCCTATTTATGAAAATTTCTCTAGCGGAAAAGAATTTAGGATAAAACAGTTCTACAAAATTGTCAAAACTTATAACCAGTTACAGAAATCTGAGGCTCTAAACTTTGCCAGTTAAAAAATAAAGTTCTAATAGTTAAGAAAATCTTAAAATACTGTTCTTGACAGGCAGAACTTCCGAGGGGAAAAAAAGAAGAGAGGCCTCAATTCAAAACTCTTAATTTGTTATACTAGAAAGGAAAAAAAAACAGTTCTGTATTAGTTCAGGCCAACAACTTGGCAGGAATTTAAATATGAGTCCAAGGTTTCTGAAGCCAGAGGCTTGGGAATGTTAGCAGGTTTCAGGGCTGGTAATGAAGGGGAAATACAATGATTTCACAGATAGCTGAGATATAAATCATAGTCACAATATTTAAAGGAGTTACTTGAAAAATGTAGAATTACATCCAATAACAAACAGAAAGTGGTGTGTTAAGTGTTGGTCTTGCATATATTTCTTGTTGTGAAGTAGTAGGGCAGTTTTTGAGAGCCAGTGAAAAAAATAATGGATTTCTGGTTGTGGGTCAGAATGAGTTATATGCCAAGAATAATGTGTCTGAATAAGGCAAAATATTTTTGAGTCCTTTACCTACAACTTTAGTAGCTCATAAATTATTTCAGTCTGTATAGCATTGTGGAAGGCTATACTTACTTGTATTTTGTGGTGGTGGTGTGGGTTTTGTTTTTTTTTTTTTCTTTCTGGGATGTCAGTTAATGTCTTGCTGGAAAGTGTCTTGGGAGATCTTATTGTGAGAGGCAGCTGTAGAGCAGCAGCAAAATCCCTCTGTGACTTGTCAAATCATCTTCTCTTAGCTTTACAGTGTATGAAATTAATGTGACATTTCTTAACCTTCCTTCTGGAAATATGGTTCTTTTTATGACGGTTCTTAGTTTATAAGACTTCTTTCTTAATATAGGCAGAATAAAAATTTGTGTCTAAGACATTTTTCTTTTGTTTCTACTCTGATTTTAATGAAATTCATGGTCATCCCAGGGAGGAAGCTGCATTTTTCTCTCCAATGTTCCAGTGGGAAAACGACTGGCATTCTTACACCTGCTGCATTGAGGAAAGGGAGAGAGGCAACACTTTAGAGAAAATAAAACATGTATGGACTTCTGTCTTAAATTGCACTACTGCTCAGGAGTAAGAAATGTTCTCATCCAACAGTGTTTATGTAGATGATACAGGAGAATTCTCTTCACTATGTCTGTGGTCATTATGTGCATATACTGGCTGTAGTTCTGTCAGGCAGAAATTATGCTGCTTGAAACTTCCTCATTTCCATCCCTGTTGTTTTTGTAGCTTGCCAAACTCGTTATTTGTTTTAAATAACAATGTTTTAAATTGCAATGAAAAGCCATTTCTCCTTGCCTCCAGGAAATCTTTGTTTTAATGTAATTCGTTACTGTAAAACATGATAAGAAATGTACTAAAACTGTGGGAGACTTTGAAACAAAACTGTTGCTGAAAAATGTACTTATTTCATGTTCTACATTTTCTTTCAGTGTTCACAATAATTCATTGGGAGAAGGTGACACCTGCTAGAATTTTATAACCCTTTTTTGTTTACATGGAAGAATTAAAAAAAAAAAGTGGTTTTTAAGCTGTAACTTCAACCATGAATACTAGAAAAATTTCAAAGTTTATGGGCATCTTTTCTCCATTTTTTCCTTGACCAAATTATTTTGAGATTCCTTACTAAATGTATTTGTTATGCTCAACTTTTTACAATCTTTTTTACTCTAGCTATTGCAAAGCATATTAAGGATGAGACACTCATTTGCACTTGTATATCATAGAGAAACAAGGTCTCAAAAATCAATGTAGATCAAGAAAATGTTTCTTAATATTTTGGAAAGAAAACTGACCGTTTTTCAAATGGAAGGAAATAACTACTTGATGCAAAAAGCTGTTTTTTAAGGTGGCATCATATAACTCCTTCACTTTCAATTCCATACACAGGTTACCTTTTCTGTCTTTTTTTTTTTTTTTTTTTTTTTTTTGTGAGACAGTGGGGAGTTTCTTCTAGCCTGTTATTTGAGTTCTAGGAGTTGACTTGTGTTGGTAGCTAAGAACAATAAAAAGAATAGTGTTCTTTTATTTTTCTCTACTATCTGCATAAAATTATTTTCTTACATGTGTTTCTTCTTCTCATAGCGTGCATGTCCATTGTATATCACTTCATGTTTTTGGAACTTCTAATAAGGTAGTAGCATAAAGTTACTGTAATTTTCTTGAGCCAAACTTATAAGCTTGTTCTATTTAGCTCAATGTGCAGGATTAATTGAATAGGCTGTTTTTATTTTGGTGGATATATGTAATTGAAGGGGAATACCAGTTTATCAGGAAGACAAAATATCCTGTTTAATATGAATATTATTGAATCGAAGTTGTGGTTTTCATGATATTTGTTCCTGATTCATAGGAATGTTCTTGATTCATAGGAATCATTGGAAGGGCCAGATGTGTGAATAAAACAGAATTCTACTTGCATTTAAAATTGCCAATATAAACTTAAAAGCAAAAATATTTAAAATATTCCTTACTTAACTTGAGACTAATTAAAAATGCTAGTTACCCTTCAGGTTTACTTTGTGGCTTGGAGATGATTAACTACATGAGAAGACAATGTTGTGTTGCTGTGGTCTTCCAAATGGGCCATCTGGCTTCTGGTCCACAGTGATGCCAGTTTGCTGCTCCAACAAGTTTGTGTTGCTAAAAAATAAACCCATCACAAAGCAGGTTAGAGCATTAAGGGTGAGGGTGTATAGAAGGGGAAAAGGGAAAGGTACAGAGTGTTGGAGTTGCACATTTCTTGTGCACTGGTTCTTCTATGTCTTACTTTTGCTTTACACTTTGATACAGCCAAGGAGAAAGGAAATGGAAAATAGCTCAAAGCTACCTTACATATTCATCTTCTTTTGGGGCCAGCCACAGATGTGGTAGTAGGATCCTTGCCATGGGTGAAAGTAGCTTCATGAGTTATTGTAAAGGCTCTGTGTGCAAGTTTCCCAGTAAAACTCACTTCCTCCAAGCCAGTTGTTCCTGTTGGAAAATAAACGGTGGGAACTGGAAGCTCTTAAACTGGTAGGTAGCAGCTGCTCTGTTCCAGTGATGTGCTGTAAAGCAAGCATGGCGGTGTAACAATGTCTATCATTTGAAGTGGATCAGAGACTTAAAAACTGGAATATAAATTAAAGTAGTTTATTCTCAAACACACATCTCTTTCTTAAGTCTTCTGTTAAGAACAGTCTGTCTGCATCTGGCCCATCATCCTATCTCCACTGAGAGTGGGCATGCAGAAGAGTGCTTGAATGCAGGCCCTGAGAAGCATGCAAGGAAGGCAAAGCTGAAGGTCATCTAGGCAAAGTATCAGCAACAAGACAAAGTAAATTGATGGGTGAGTGCCCTCTGACTAGATACTAGATGGGGACAACCTGCTCAGAAAAGTACAGGGAGTGGAGTTGCATGGCTTGGCAAGGGCTGAACTATTAATAAGTGAAAAAGACAACTCAGTGCTGAATGTCCAGGCTGCCCTGTTCCTGATCCGCAAGCACTGGCTGGATTCTAGTGTAGGGAAGAACAAGGTACCAAAGTACCACATTGGAGCCCCTCCAGCAACCCAGCTGCTTCACAACGTGGTCATCTGGAGGACATGGTCATGCTAGCGCCAGCGCAGCCATCACTGCTGCTTTTGCGTCCTGAGCTGTTGACTGCGGTCAAGGCTGCCAGTGTAGGAAAGCTGGATGAAAGCTGCAGCAAAGCGAAGCCAAGCATCCAGCTGTACATCCTTGTCACCTCTGCAGAGTTTGAGAGACCTCAGGGAGGTGCCCAGGTGCTGTAACAGCCTCTAAGCTCTGCAGCAGTTGGGAGGAAGGACATCGTCCCCCATTGTCTCAGAAACCTCCATGTGGAGGAAGGAGACGACAGGCAGTGAAGCCCTGGTGTGTGCTTTGACTTGAACAAAAATTCCATTGCTCCCCCTGCCTTTTTGCAGAGAGAAGTTGAAGGGTAAAGTAATTAAGTATCATTATCCCTCAATATCGTCCTAGTATTTTTCAGTGGCCTATTGCTCAAGAGTTTTCTGAGTCAGAAGTGGTATTCTCATATTTAGTATCTACATTTAAAGGACAGATTTTGCTCCCATTATTTTTCCAAGTGTCTTTATGAACCTTGTACACTTTGGCATCATGTGCTGTGGCTCAGAATTGCCTATCTTGAATGTGTTTGTAAGGAAAAAGTACCCTCTCTTCTTTATTTTGCATCTGCCACCTGCTAGTTTAATTTGATGTCTCCTTAATTCTTTTTATAGGGTGAGATGGTGATCAATCATTCCTTATTCATGTTCTTTATTTCACTTCTTAATTTATATTCTGGTGTCACATTTGCTGTCCTATAAAGTAGTAGTGTATAACTTAAAAGATTTCTTGAGATTTTGGGATCATATTTTGAGCATAAGAGCTGTCCAGTCTACTTGGAAAGAATTGAAGTCTTTTATTAATAATCTGCTATGTCCCTCAGCCTCTTTTTCCTCAGTATGTGAAAATGTCTTGGCCACACCTGGTATCTCAGTGCATAGGGATCTTGTGTGTTGACAGAGTTGGTTTATCTGATTTAACCGTAAGCCACCTTTCACCTATAGCAGAACTCTTCCACGCCAACAGCGTGTTCTGACTTTGTGAACTTGTGTGCTGGTAGTAATTTCCCACTGATAGTCTTCATTACATTGAGTTTCTGAAACATCTGTCACATCCACATCCTCATTTAAAGTTCAGCATTCCTGTTTCTCCATCTCGTTTACACTATTTAAATGCCGGTGTTCTTGATGTGGTTCAGCCCCAGCCCCAGCCGAGCCCCACGCAGCCGCTCACTCACCCCTTCTGGGGTGGGGAGGAGACCGGACAAACAAAGGCAAAAGCCTCGTGGGTTGGGGTAAGGACAGTTTACTGGGACAGCAAGGGAGAGGGGAACAGTCAACAACACTACTGATAACAGAGATACACAATAGGCGGTAACAGAAAGCAATTGACGGATCCGATGACAGACCAACCGGACGCTCAGCCTGTCCCAGAGCCACACCGAACCCGCCCCTCCCCGACCAGCCCCCTTGTATGGTGGGCATGATGTCACATGGTATGGAATAGCCCCCGGCCAGCCTGGCTCACCTGGCCTGGCTCCTGGTGACATTAACTGTCCTAGCCAGAACCAGGACACTTCTGTTTTATCCTCATTCACTATTGAAGTGCAGTCACTTTATATGCTCTCTCTTATTTGAGTATACAGTGTTACTGTGATTCTTCCACAAAGGATTCATCATCTTAAACTGTGTGCTATTCAATCCTTAACGGCTTTTCTCAGCTATTAACATGTAAAAGGTTACAGAAAAGTATTGAACTATATTGCTGACACTGTTCGTTTTTTGTTTAGGTGAAACCTTCTTCCAGTACGTGCTCACTCTGTTTCTTCTAGTTTTGGCAAATCTGCTTGGAATTACTCTTCTCAGAATTAGCCTCTCCAGGGAGATATGAGTGTTATATTCTTTTATTTATTCTCCTTCCCTTCCATTCACCTCTTTTACCCGTATAAAAAAGAAAACCCTTGTTACTTCTGAAAATGATTGGAAGGATTTGATTACTTCTACCTGTGGGAAAGAGGAAGATTATTTTCTTCATTCTTGATGCCTTTTTCTCTTTTCAAGGAGTTCAAGCTGGCCTTTTGTTAACACAAATTGCTTGCTGGTTGAATCCATTAACAAAGTTCTTGCATTGAACTTAAGATACCTGTGGCTATCTCATGGTGGGTACTGAAATTATTTCTTCATGTTCAGCAGTGGGGGGGAAAATGTGGTGTGTATGAGAGATGAAAATGAACGGAAAACTGTTTAGTGATTGTCCGTTGTGTTTAGTAATATACTGATGGGAATTGATAAAATCCAGTTGATCTGGAGGGTCCTTAGCAGGTCAGTCTGAATCATTTGTAACTGGAGAATATTCTGCAGATGTGAAAATGACATTTCTCAGTGTTCTTTCCTAAAAACTGAACTGAGGCTACAGGAGAGGATTTCTTCCACAGCTCCTGGTTAGGATTCAAGCTTTATCGCTGCCATATTTTTATTGCTGATTGAAAGAAAGTAAGATAAAACCTATTTGTATTATTTTCATGCTTTTTTTTTTTTTTAGATCCAAGTTAGAACATAGAATTAAATACAATCCCCAAAAACTTAAGGAAGATGACCTTGTAAATCAGGTTGCTTAGAATGGCAGAATCTGTGCCTGGAGGATCCACAGGAATTGTAGTTTTGTTTTCAAGTGAGAATTATTTGGTTACTTTTGATAGTAGTCAGAGGCTTTGAACTCTGGTCGAGACCTTGGGGAGAAATCTCCCTTTCTCCTAAGGGAAATATGGAGAACAGTTAGTTCTGCAGAAGATTGTTGGACACATTTTTCTGTCTAGAGTACTAGAAACCACAGACAATTTGAAGGTAGAATCTAGAAAAAACAATCTGGACTGTGACTGGTTAGACTAAACAAATGTCACATTCTGAGGTACTGAGAAAAAATTTGGAAATGCTTTGGCAACACAGCTGTTGAATGTGGTAAAACAACTCTTTCTAACTTAATCTAAAATTATTACTGTGACTTACAGAAGTGTATGCAGGTTTAGTATCAAAGTAATGAGACTACAACCCCAGAAGAAATTGAATTGTTAAGGTTTCTTAGTCAGAAATTTACCCATTTTATTGCTTGCTTTGCAGCATTTTTCTTGGCTTTTTTCCCTCTGTATTTTTTTTCCTCCATATATTAATCTTTTAAATACAAGGAGGACAGGGTTATTAATCCCAAGAAGGCTCTAGTAGGCTCTAGTGATGATGCTTTTAGCAGAAAACGGGGCTTGCAAGGATCTTGAAGTTGCAACGTGTAGTGGGTTGACCTTGGCCAGCAGCCACTCACTTGCACTCCCCTCCCATGGCCAGAGGACAGAGGAGGAACAGCAAAAGCAAGAAAACTCATGGTTCAAGATAACAACAATTTAGTAAGTGAAGGAAAGAAAAAAGAAAAACAAGTGATACAAACCTCCCACAAGCAGACCGATGACCAGCAAGTCTCCGAGCAACAGCCACCTTAGAAGACAAACCCTCCCCTTCTGCTGCCTGAATTTTATTGCTGAGCATGATGTTATACAGTATGGAATATCCTTTTGACCAGTTTGGGTCATTTCTCCTGGCTGTATTCCTTCCCAGCTTCTTGTCCACCCCTAGCCTATTTGCTGGAGTGGGACCAGAGCGAGGGGAAAATGGGGCCTTGAGACTGTGCAAGCACTGTCTGGCAGCAGCCAAAGCAATGGTGTGTCATCCACACTGCTGTAGTCACAAATCCCAAACACAGCTCCATACAGGCTGTTATGAAGGAAGTTTTAACCCCAGCCCAGCCAGACCATGGTTTTCCCATGTCCCAGAGTGGAATCGTCAGAGTCATAGACTTCTCCCAAATAAATACATGTATGTATGGTTTGGGGTTTCTCTCTGTGCTTATTCTGGTTTGGTACACCAATGTCTTTTAAATAAACCAATTCTTGTGGTTTGCTGATGATGAATGTAGGCAATATGATTGATTTCTGATCAGAAGACTTCCATACAGCTAGTATGGCTTTGAAAAGTGATTGCCTTTAAGTGCTTAACAGCTCTGTAGAGTACTTAATTTTTTATGTATTACATAAATTAATTAAAAGTTTTGGCTCTATCTGTGATAGAGATTGAATCATTGCAAAGCTGGCACAGTGTGCAGGCCATCGAGGCTGGCTTTGCAACTGCTCTGTCTTCAAATTTCCCTGGCTGCTGCTAATACCAGTTTCTCTCTCTTCTACAACTGTACATGCCTCTTCCCTTCATTTAGCCAGTTGAAAATAGAGCGGTGTTAATAAAAAAATCTTAAGGCTATTGTGTATTTTCAGTCTTAACAAGAAAAAAGACAGACTCCCGTCATTTGGAAAAGAGTAACAATTCATTCCTCTCAGTGCCAAAGAGCTAAAATCTTCATGAGTTTTTCAAAGTACAGTTTAATTTTAGTAACAGGGAGAAATTTTGATAAATTCTAATTGTCATCTCACAATCTACCCAGTGCATCAAACTTCCTTCTAATTTCAGTAATTGTGTATCAGTTTTTAGGAATGATCTAGTCTGATGATAATATTTTAATTGTTCCTGAATTTGCAAAAACTTGACTTGAATTCAAAGAGAAAGTGCAGTGGTTTGCGATCTACAGTACTCATGTATTTGAGAAAAGAATGTTTATCTTTAACATAAAAACTGTTACACAGAAACTGTAAAGAAATGACCATAGTTGTTTTATTCTTCAGACTGCTTTATTTCGTCTATTATACAGGTGAGTAGCTTAGCAGGAGTTAGTTAGAGAAATAGGTCCTAGATTTTGTGTTGCCTGTTCTTCTTTTACCATGTGTAGGTATTTAGAACAGGACTTGTAAACTAACTGCTCTTGAAAGCCCTTGTGTATTTTTGTTTGTATAAAATTTTGGTTTAGTTGGTTGACTTAATAGAACTTATAGGTGAAGATTAAAGTTACTATTGGTGTATGAACAAAATCAAAGATTTTTTATTCTCCTACTTGTTCCTCAGTGTGTGTGAGGGTTTTAAACAGTAAAGTATTAAATGCTTACAGAAAATGCAAAGGTTGACTTGAAGTATTTTCCCGTAACTAACTACATTGGCACAATTAGGTGCAATTTTATACATGAATGGTTTTGAATTAAATGAGAGATACACCAAGTGCTAAATGAGCATTAATTAAATTGGCATACATCTATTACTACTTTCTGTAGCCATCAGAATATTGCCAGCTAAAGTGCTCTTTGGTTGACATGTGAATGTATATTGTACATTCTCTGACTTGGTGTTTCTTTAAATATTGTACAAACCGAGGCAGTGCTAATTTTACTTCTGTATCGTTACAGAGCTCAGTATGTGAGTGCCCTTAGTGTCTCAGGCTCTTCTTGTCGTTTTATGCAACACAAACAGAGGGATTGGAAAGAAAGGCCCTTTTGCTATAGAAGAACTCACACATTGGTTTACCGTGGAGCATACCAGCCTTGCATGCAGCAGCTGAACAGGCTAGCAAACAGGTCATCAGAAGGCTTGAGGAACAGACAGCTGGGAGGGCAGTCGTAGACTGATCTGCTACTGATGGAAATAATACATTCCTGAGCTTGGCATCTGAGTTTGCCACTGCCAAAAATATCTGTGAATGGTCTGTTCTGAAGTGCATTAGCGAGAAAAGGTTAAAAAGAAGCACGGTATTAGTACTACAAACAGGAGGAAGTAGTGCCAAGATAGTGTTGGCTTTATCCTGTGGCCAGTTTTCTTTCTAGCTGCGCTATGATAAAAGGCCAAAACGTGAGTTGCAGACTGTGTTTCATTCACAGTGTATAGAAGTTGCAGAGAAAGGATTGCTGTGCAAACATCCACCCTCAAACAAGTTTTGGTCAACTGTTACTGAAATGCCAAATAGTTGTGGTTTTTGTTTGTGCATTTTTAGGGAAAGTTCATTAGTCCTATTAAAGCATATTCATTCTGTTAAACCCAGTATCTTTAAACAGGACTGGGAAACTGCTCTTGTTTTAAGATTTAGTAATAGAAGAGTACTAGAATTGTTAATGCTGGCACAAGGATATTACATTGTTAAAAAGAATTGTTTGAAGTGGGTATTTTTATCTGTTTTTTTTCTCGGCAGTCTTACACTCCTTAGTCGTTGTAATTGAAGGTATGAAACTTGCCAAAGTTAAACAGAATGTGGGAAGAATGTACTTGTTCTTAATGAGCATCCATTCAGAAGTTAGGTGGTGGGGAAAAAAGATGCTTTGCAGAATCTAATATTTCTGCTTGATTTTAGGACTTGTATCTGTTACTATGTTCTTAGTCTTTGAAATATAAAATAGAGGATTTTTTAAAATGTTTTAAAGCTTAAGAAAAAGATAACATTTAATAGATGCAGGTAGAAAAGAAATGTGAAATGTTGAATGTTAAAGAGCCAACTGGATTTTTTTTGGGGGGTTTTTTTGGTGCAATGCTGAAATGAAGAAGCCAAACCATACTGATAATGTACTTTGCACTCAGTAAAGTAGAAGTAAGCAGCTGTTATATAGCTCAGTGTTAAACACAGTAGTGCAAGGGTCGTACCAGTAAAAGCAAAAAATTAACTTCCTGTGTTGTGTTGGAGAAGTTTTGCATGTGCTGTTCTCAAATTAAGACCTGACCTGAAGGGTAGTCTTTGTTGATTCTAAGTAAAGAGATAATCGTCATCCTTTTCTACATTGCCTCCACAGATGTGACTCTGAGTAGCTGCCTTTCCCCCCGCCCTCCCTTCATTAAACTTACCTGTGAAAGGAAACTTCTGTCTAGATTTTGTGGTCAGCTGAACAGCATTGCTTTCTTGACTTGAACTCAGAAACAATAAGAAAAGTGCAGATGAGTTTCAGTACTTTGATTTTAAAGAAAATGCACATGTTCAGAAGTACTGATTATTAATGCTTAATCCTAGGAGTAAGAGTGAAAGTAGTTCTATGTTGCCGCTTACAAACGTGCCTGCACAGCACCATTCTAATGCTAGCGCGTTTACCTCACAAGGGCTTATGCGCTGGGGAAGGGGTTTTATCTCTGTTCTATGAACATAGGTTCTAGAGATTGAGCTTCATTCCACTGTTGTCCTGTTTTTCAGTGAAAAGTGGTTAGGTTAGTTACCATGTGAAACATTGCTGAGAAGTTCCTCCTCCCTTTTTTCCCCTCCCTTCCTTGTGAAGACTTCTTCAGGCTGCCTTTACCTTTTCCTCCAGTGCCATGATCTCACAGGTCAAGCAGAGCTGCTTTCCCGTCTTCATCAGCTTGCACAAAATCCAGTCTTTAGTTCTTAATGAACATACAAAATGAACATGGCGTTCGTTGTCTTCTTCACCAGTGGTGTTTTCCTCTGGTTGCCCTCATCACGCTGCTTGCTCTAGTGATACAATACCTTTGTGTATCCCTTGCTTCTCCATGAATCCTCTTCCTTTTATTTTATTTATGACTTCCGTAGGTTCTGACACTCCCAGTGGGATACCCACAAGGACTCTTACCTCTTTAATTGACAATACTGTCTTTATTCTCTCTGAAGTTAATTCTGCGTGCCTTGTCAGCAATGGAAGGGAGTGTACCTCTACATGATTTAATACTGAAGGATATGTTAGCTCAATGTACGCTAAAATTCCTGATCTTGAATGATGCATTCAACCTTACTACCGTTTAGCAGCTTATAGAGCACAGAACACAACCTATGGACTCTTGATGTATTTTTGTAAATGTTGGGACTGGCAGTTTCCAATAACTGTGTTCAGGTGTCTCTCCTAACTGTGCATCTAGGCACCTTCGCAACATGCTGTAGTAATTGTTTAACTGGCATAGTTTTGCATCCGCTTCTGTTTAAACTTTGGAGGACAGTATAGAGGTTATGCGTCTTCCTACTGCTGGCCTTCAGGAATTAGCCAAATGTGTGCAAACATTTGTAATCTCTCACCCAAGAGCAGAATAAATTTGCTGAGATAATTCTGTAGTCAGTATGCTTGCAGTAGCTGTTAGTATTTGCTTAGATTTTAGAGTACGGCAGCTAGAAATGTGACTATGTAACTAACAGAAATCAGTTAATTACAAAGCAGCAGCTTGTACCAGTTGTAAATAATGAGAGGCACAGAATGCAGCACTAACATTAGCAGCTTGGTTTTGTAATATATTTATGTAAGTATACTATCTAGATTTTGTAATTTAGTAAAGCTTAAAAAATATTTATATTTGCCCTACTGATATCTCCGTTTTCTTGTATTTCTTTCAGTGTATATATGGTTAAAATAAAACTGCACATATGACTTGAAAATATTCTTACTGTATTAAACGATATAAAGGATAAGGCAGTGGTTTGAAAGCTACTACTGCTATTCATATAGAATATCCTCCTTCACTAGGGACCTTGTAAGTGGAGAATTCTAGTGTTATATATTACAAGCTATTAGTAATAAGGACATGAATTTGACAATGTAATATACAGTGTAATGACGGAAAAATGAGTAGGAAATTGACTTTCAAGTTCCCAAGTATGAATGAGTGTAAATCAATGGTGCCCATTGTTATTAAGATCTGTAATAGAAAACTTCCAAATCAATACAGATACTTAAATAGCTTCATTAAAAATTAGAACTTGAAAATTATTTTTGAACTGATGCTGACATTTTAAGGTATATTGGGATATGTCTAACCATTTACACTATATTGTGACAGATTCTCTGTAAAATGTGGGGTTTGGGCACATTCCTCACTGCTTTACTAAGAAGCAGCAGGATTTTTTGGTTTTGTTTATTCGATCATCAGGAACCTCAGGAAATAATTGCTTCCTCTCCTGACCAAAGCAATTCCATGTTTGGCATTGAAAATTGTCTGAATTGCCCCAACATCTCAAAGACTTGCATACCCTTTGATATTGAATCCTTTTTTACCTATCAGATCATTATGATCTATATCAGTAGAAAAAAAGGATGTAATTTTTTTTCAAGCATTGATTGTAGCTGCTGCCCTTGTGTCAGTATAGATAGGTAATGTAATACTGAAAGTGGAATGTGTGAATTACTGATTACTTAATAAGCATTATTACTTCAATTACTTGTGTTTATCTGGGTACTTGACTGTTTGCTGCTGATGCAATCAGAAGTTTCAATATAGCTAAATCTGTTGACATTTTGTGTAGACAAGTATGGATTGGGGGAAGAGATCTCTGGAAAAGGTTATACAAACTAATTGCTAATGCAGATGTTATAAAAATTAGTACAAAAATGCATGGAAATTAAAAATGTCAGATTAGGGTTCACTTGATTCTGAAGTATTTCAGAGGTATTCTGAAATATTTAATCTGATTATATAAAGTATGGTAGATACTGCATTCTGCTCTGACAATCAAATCCTGTTGTACTGCATTGTCTGAGTAAATTTTTTGCAAATGAAATGTATACCAAAAGATCAGCCTGCATTTTATTACATTTCAAGAAATAAGATTCCCAGTCAACAAGAAATCTTGATACTGATGCTGTTCTTAGTTGGTAAAGTTTTATGACCTCATATAAGAGTAGACAAAAATAAGGTTCCTTTTTTGCCCTATAGCCAAGGAAGTCCCAGAAATTGCAACTTGTTGGCAGAAGAGTTAATGACTATAGACTTTACCACATTCAGGAAGTAATTCAAAATAACTTTTTTCCTAGATTATCAGAACGTGATGTCCTCATTTGCAAATTAATTTTAAAGGGAAGAATTACATGTTACTTTTTGATATCTGGAAAGTAAAGTTGAGAGAGCATTTCATAGTGTTGTGATGTGAGTTTTGGTTTCAGGTTTTACTTCTTAGAAGCACTGGACACTTACGAGGGTTCTATACATTCTTATGTGCACAGGAATAGGTAGAAATTAACAGAAAACATGTAAAAGCTATAGTCAATATAATGACTGTTATTAGCTGACAAGAATCCAGTGTTTGGAGTCAACATTCATTCCCCGCCCCCCCCGAAAAAGATTGCAGTCAGGAGTAATAATGCTTGATTATTTGTTAAGGGATTCATGCTGAATTGTTGCTGAAGATGTCTGGAAACAAACCAGAATGTGTAATTGGTTTTAATATATCTCATTACCTATCAACAGTGATCAAACCTCAGATGTACCATTTTCTGCCCTGAATAAGTAGCACTAGCTCTTAAATGCATAGAGCTAATTTATTCTGCAAACCAAATCAGGTCATTCGTTTTCAGTATTTTTATTCTTGGCTGACTACAATTCTGTAAAACTCAAAATATCCCTGTAATAGCAGTAGTAGGACAAAACATGCTTTTAAAACTGCATTTGTGAATTAGAAATTTTACTGTAAAGTTGCAATTGCATAAGCTTTCAAATGAGTTCAACAGTTTTCAAAACTGCATTAACTTCATCATAAAAATACTCCTCTTCAAAAATACGAGATGTAAGCCATTGCAGCATGGTATCTTTCTGAGCTTTCTATAATCCAGAGAAACTTCTGATATTCCATAATCAGTTCTACAGCCTAAGGGGAATGGGATATGCTTTATTTATAGGATGATACACAATGAGGATATTCTGGGGCTGATGAGAGATTTCTGGTTACCATCTGCTGCAAATACTCAAGTTTCAGAGTGGAATAACTATGTGTACCAAGACGGTAAGATCCTAAATCCAGCTGTAGGCTGTTTATCAGTAGTGGTAGACTATGTAAAATCTCCTTGGGTAGAATGTTTGGGCCCTTGTCTACAGCAAAAGAAGCCTGGCTCTTGGAAGTCAGAGTGTTAATGAGACAGTTTCTCAGTCAAATCACAGATCTTTGCTCCTTAAATGATACTTTTCCATTTTGGAGAAGATGAAATTAGGAATTGAATCTCTTGAGTCTAAAGGTGAGACAGTGGCCAAAATGGCTTTGTCGGAGTTTACCAAATCAGCAGCCACACTTGCTATCTAAAAAAGCTGAAAATAAGGGTAGAACATACTTTTGTTTGAAATTTTAAATCTAGGACATGATTCAATGCAGGTCTTGAGATTCTTGAACACAACTTCTGTGCATCTTTCCCGCTAGGAACACAAGGTGTTCTATGGGTAGTAGAAAAAATGAGGCTTTACAATAATAATTGTAAATTTTGATACATATCTTTAGAAAACTAAGAGCTTTACAATAACACTTGTGAAGTTCTCCTGTTAAGCCCCATTCTTGAGGAGACAGCTGTATAGGAAGCTATAGATATCCCAACTGGGTGATGAGTTTTGATGAGGAGCTTAATTTTGCTCACTTTTTCTAGTGAGAAGTACTAATTTGAGTCTCCCTCCTCCTCACACCAGTTTTTAGGAATACTGCTGGAATAAGATGATGTTAACAGATGTCTGTCTCCTTTTTCAAATTTCATTGAGGTAGGCTAATACATTTAAAAGCTCTGAGTAGGGGACTGTAAGAGGGTAAGACAGACAACTAGGTGAACATTGAAAGTATTTACTTAATCTGTGTGTTCTTAGAGAAAGTTCGTTTAAAAATACAGACTTGCCCATTTCTGAAGGAAGAAAATTACATCAATAAGGATAAACCCCCCTTTTTTAGAAGAAGACCTTGTGTATCATTTGTTGCGCTTCATTTGCCAGTCTGTCATAGTTTTCCTGCTTGGCAACTGTCATACACTGTTCTATGGGAATTTGCCTTTTTTTTTTCTTTTTTTGGTGAGACTTTTTACTATTGATGTATGATAGCAATGTAACCCTGGTCCTCATGAAGCTATATAATCTTTTTGTGAACTGTAGTCCAGAATTGTAGCCGAACTGAAGTAGTTACTTGAATAGATTTTGCCTTCCTGCAATCTACTGCATCCTTACTAACTCCTGATGCCTGGTTATTCTATTAGTTGAACCCTACAGCCTGAAAAGGGAGCAGAGAAGCTTTTTAAATCTATTCTTAAAAGTCCCAATAGGAAAGAGAATAAACTGTGCTTAAAGTCTTTTTGGCCCAGTGCTTTTCCAAGCTAATTTTAGTAAACATGTTTTGTAAAGGCTGTAAAATTAAAGTACATGTTCTGAGAGCTGTCGTTTTATTTGGTAGTTTTTATTGCAGTGGTTAATTAATTAATGTTTGTGGTACGATCAATGGCCTTACAAGTGGTAGTTAGAGGCTCTTGTGGTTGAGAACTTGGCAAATACTTTTAAATGAAAAACACTAGCTAGTTTTTGCAAAATGGGTGGTAATCTTTCTGGCAAGCTTAAGTAGCATTAGCAGAGGAAGAAACACATTTTTGCTGTTGACTAAAGAACTTGCTTTCTAACTCATGTTATCACTGAATTAATAAAAAATTGTTTTCACTCTTTCTTGTCCTCTTAGTTGCCTAGGAGCAATTGATTTTACAATATTAGAAAGTACAGAAGGGTAGAATTTCACAAATCGGATGGTACTGTGTTCAGGAAATGATGAATAATTTTGGCTTCTGTCATGATTATTGTTGTTGGGATGCATACTTCTTTACTATGAAGATTTCTGTAGAAAAGTGTAATGATCAGTTTTTCCTGTGCTAACACTGTGCTGAAGAGAAATAGGGTCAGCTATTTTGAAAGTGGTTCCAGAGCTGTGCTTTCTTCCGTCTGCAGTCCTGAGCTCGGAGAACGATGCCAAAACTCTTACTGATCATCTCAATGTGTTCTGTTGAGAGTTTTTATAAATAAAAAAACTCCACTGAATTTTTCTACTGAACTGATGGCATCTGCGACAAATGACCTTTTTCTTTATACTACAGGTTTGCTAGGCTAGTCTCCTTCCAAAACCAAGACATAATAAAGAGGAGATACTCTATATTATTGATTTTAAATCTTAGCAAATGGCTGATAAACTAAACTAGATATAAAGCTGTGATTCTTTCAGAGAACAGTGCAAACTAGTTTGAAACATAAGAGTGGCTATAGTGAAGTAAACAAATGAAAAAGTTCTGTGTGGCAGCGTGACTTACTGTATAAGCACTAAAATATTTTTGATAAATGAGAAAACACTCCAGGTTTTACTGCGTTTTCTTCCAAGTTTGTAGTCTTTTCTCTCGTATAAAAGTTATTATCTGTTTTTTATAAAGCCAGCAGGAGACTGATCGTTTGTATGTTCTTCCTGTCTGGACTGCTCAGACAACGGAAAAATAATTTGATTTTTAGGATGCTAAAGTAAACCCTTAAGAGGATTTTTTTTTTTAAGAGGCAAATGATAGCTGGAATGGGTTTCCCATATAATGTGTTTTCCCTTTAATCATTGGGAGATCCAGACCTTACTTACCTGAGAAAAAAAAAAAAAGCTGAAAGGCAATGAGATGTTTAATAAACTAGTTGCCTGGTTACTGGAGTTTAATCCACAGATTCCCAGTTGTATTTATAAACCTTATATTGTCATTCTATGAGAGGATAATCTTTCCAGCCAAGTTTCCTGAGGAAGTGAGTTACTGCATCTGCCTGCCCCTAGCTAATTTCTACTGACTAAGACTAAAGGGTAGAGGTCTTGGACATAGTTTAGTTTTTTTAAATTTTATGAACATTTACAGCTGGGTGTGGAAAAGAGGAACAGTTTATTCTTCATTACCCTAACTTGGGGAAAGCACAGTCACTATCTGTTCTTTTAGTAGTGACTTCCTGAGCAGGCAACACATCTGTATCACCTAGCACAGGTGTCCTTCCATATGAGCTACAACACACGCTGTCCCTTGGCTGTCCTGCAAGCCATGTAAGCACAGTACAAGAGGAAAAGATCAGGATTCATGCAAGATAAGTAGGAGCTTTGTTGGGGTTGGGAGGGGATCATAAAAGATGGGAAGTAGTGGAGAGGAGTTTGCATGATTGGGAAGATCAGGGATGTGATCAAAAAAGAGACTCAGAGCAGCTGTGAAATCTGGCAATGTGAGAAGACGTGGCTCCAGGCGGTGTTCAGACGTGTTGAGGTTGAGAATGATTGTTTTCTCCCTGTGTTCCCCTCTGCCAGTTTCCTTAAGAGGAATTATCTCTTGAAGCGCCCTTCTGGACTCAGGCTGTCTTGTAGTGCTGCAACAGATTACTGGCTCGATGCGGTGCAGTGGGTTGCATTCATGCATGGCACATGCAATTTTAACATAAATTGAAGTCTCTTGAAACATCTGTAACTTACAGTAGCTGACAGGGACCTCAGAGGTTGCCTGGGTAACTGGTGTCCCAGGAGCCTCTGTAAATATACCTGAAAAGTGGCCCAAAGTCCGTGTGCCAATGCAGTAAGTCTAAAAATATTAGAGTAATTATGTTTGTATTTAAAATTGGTTATATCAAGGTGGTTTTAATAGCAGTTTCACTCGAATATAAAAATAAGAAAAATCTTTAGGGTATCATACATTTTGAAGTTACGTGAGTTGAAAATTCCTATAAACAAACAAACAAACAAACAAATAAATAAATAAAATCAGTGAGGACTCCCAAATAATGAGCCATTGTTTGATGATGCCTTCTACTTTTACCATTATGACATAATGAATGAATAAAGTTCATTTAGTAAGAATTGTAAGTCATTGGAAGAATGACTTCTGCCTCCAAAAGACATGAAGAGGAAGGTGTGGATCAAGGTACTTTCACACTGTTGGCCTCTAAACAAAGCAGCCAAGAGGATACCATATTTCAGCTAGGAGACAAATGTTACTGCTATAAGTGTGTTTTTTTTATAACAGCTTCAGTAGAAAACAGTTATGTGATGGTGGGATGTTCAACTGAACAAGTCTTTCCATGTCTTAATTCTCCAGAATTCAAGTACATTCTGTAGTGGTCAAATTAATTAATAAAATTAATTCATTTATTAATGAATTAATAAATGAATAACTAAAAAATAATTCATTAATAAAATAGGTTTTTTCTGCTATGGAAAAATCCATATGGATTAGTATTGCCGGTTGAATGTTTGATAGTTTAGCAGAGTTTTGGTAAATATAACTTCTAATAAAGGAAGAAAGTCACTCTTCATTGTAAGTATTCATTTCCTTTCTTTCCCTCCCTCTCTTAGTTGTGTCCCCTGAGCAGGAAGCGGCTTAATAGTGTTGGCACCTTGCATTTGTTTCTGCACTTCAGAGGAAGATTGAGCTGTATCCCCACTAGCTTCTGATTGGAAGATGTGTTATCACCTAAGTCATAGAATGCCTATTCTCTCATGGTCACCTTGGCTTCTGAAATGCTTTTTCTTTTGTTTTGTGGATTTTCATGAGCAACTATAAATAGAAATTGTAGAAAGCAATCTAGTTTATTCCATTTAAGAAAAAGTGAGACTTGTGAATCCTTATTTAAATCTTGATGTGTGGTGCATATTTAAATTTAGTAGCTGTACAGCTTGGTTTCAAAACATACCTCAATGGAATTTTCCTAGTAAAACAAGAATTTAGACCAGTATCATGAAGACTTCCTGATGCTACTGTAGTTTCACTAAAATGAGAAAATCAGAAATGAATACACCAGTGACATAATTACTGGATGCTGAATAATATAATCAAACAAGTATATATTAAAATACCAAAAGGTATAACAGTGTATACATTTGCTATGGTTGTGTATGTTGTAGTAAAGTAAGAGTCATCCATTCCTGAAGGAAATGCTCATTTATTCTCCAAAGGGAATCAAAGTGATATTCTTTAAACTAGTTTGTGGTTACATAAGTGATTTATCTAAATACTGTCTTTAAATAAGGAAAAAAAGATTACCAGGTGAACATTATGACCATATCAAGCAAGCTTCAGAAGGTCACAGATTCTATAAATACTGGCCTGCTCTGGCAACATACAAATAAATGAAAGAAAAACATACATGAAAGTACTACCCATCTCTGTTGCTATGTATTAGGGAGCTGACTGCGAGGTAAACAATACATAGTCAAGCTCCTTTTCTTTTCATAGAATGGTTTGAGTTGGAAGGGACCTTAAAGACCATCTAGTTCCAACCCCCCTGCCATGTGCAGGGACACCCTCCACTAGACCAGGTTGCCCAAAGCCCCATCCAACCTGGCCTTGAACACTTCCAGGGATGGGGCATCCACAGCCTCTCTGGGCAACCTGTGCCAGTGCCTCACCACTCTCACGGTGAAGAATTTCTTCCTAATTCCTCATTTTATGCTCCTGAATCTTAGCCTTATCTTTATGTCCTTCGTGTTGTTCATCACTCTTTATCTGATGATGGCAAATGAGCCTGTCCATTTTCCTCAGACTTTGGACCACATTTGTGACATTTAAAGTCAGTTAAAACAAATTAATGTCACACAGTGAGTCAGAGTTACAATCAGTGTGCGAGTTTGGAACATTTTCCTGAAACTTGTTAAAGTCTTTGGATGAAAAGCATCCAAAAGATATACTGTTGTTTACCTTTCAAGTTCAGCTGTTCAGTTTGTTTCTGGAAGCAGCCAAGGACAGATGTGTGTGCAGTCTCACCATTAGCACTCATTGCCATCCAGTTACTCATTTTTATGATCTCTACACACACTGCAGGATTCAGAGCTGTGAGAAGTCTGTCAGTTTTTCTTGAGGAATCTTGTATTACTAATGTATATGTTGTGCAGTTGTGTCCATGACAAAAGGATGTGTATGGCAGATGTGCTATTCATAAAGTTGTGTACATACCTAGAGTCCGGTTTTGGATATAGTAATTTACTTCTAATCTGAAGCAGAATTGCAGTCCTGTTACCATACAGCATAGAATTGTAGGAACATTGCCTATGTAAACATTTCTTTTTAGCTCCCAATGTCTTATAAATCAGTGAATAATATATTTGCATGCATCCATAAAATGTATCTATTTTCTCTACATAACATTTTTTGAATCTGGCAGATGGGAACAAAACTACAATCATAATTCTGTAGCTGTGATATATTGATAGCAAAGTGCAGTGAACAACTGAATGGAGTAGAAAATTTTGGCTATGTTTTCATGTATCTTGAAATATAATATTGGCATTATGTTATTGCTTCAACAACTATTAATTAGTTAGGAACTAAGCAAGGGTTACAGTCCTGTAAGATTTCCCTGAGGTTAAAGATACCCACATTAACATAGGAAGTGATAATGCTTTTGGATTGTTCATTTTGGGGTGCCTGACTTCCAGCACCTCCTTAAAGGAGTGACTGATTTTTGCTAGAGGTCAAGAAAACAGGTCACTTAAAAAGTTTTGGCGGAAGCAACTGAAAGTGGAGCTGCAAAAATCAATAGCTGCTCCAGAAAGTTTGGGGCTATGTAATAATGGCATTTCATCATCTTTTTGAACTTTGTGGCTTTTTTTAGCACATTTTGTTCTTGTGTAGTTTGTAGACCCCCAGAGTTATCCAGTAGTGTTATAACAAGGAAAGGTGTCGTAACAGTGCTCTTGCTTTGAGGTGCTTTTCATGTATTGCTTAGAAATGATCCAGAGGACCCAAGAAAACCATAGACTCTAAGGCATAAATCTTGAAGAGCATAGAATGTATTGTCGAGGTTTTTCAGAGTGTTTATAATCACTATTAACAAGCTAAACAATAAACTGTGGTATGTGTGGTATTGTTTTGAAGGATTTTCAGCACTGCTTCTATCAGCGCTTTCTCATTAACCAGTAGGTAGGCTATGTGTTCAAATGGTACCTTTTCTCTCTAATTTACAGAACATAGAAAGGTGTGTGAATCTCCTGACCATTTTATTATTAATGTATATACTTGTGTATGGGGTTCTGGTAGAATAAAACACATTATGAATATCAGTGTCCTGTAAAGATATAATATAGAACAAAACTCTGTGTTAACTGGATAAATATTGTGAAGGTAAAGAAATTTCTAACAGTGTTCATTAGTCAAGATAATACAGCCATAGCCAGCTGCTTTCCCAACATGCTTTCCTAAAGCATGGCAGTAATTGATATGCTAGAGAGAGAAGCAATTTTTCCTATAAGAATTAATGTAATAGAAGGGGAGTGACTTTTGTCCTTGTGTATTGAAATTCTGAAGGGTTTTTTAAGTCTTACTGACTTAATAATACTCAGCTGCTTCATCTCTGAGGCTGCTAATGGTTAGTGGAACAGGCTATTAAATAATAAGAGAAGGAGTTCCTAACAATTGATAAAGAAGCCATGGACAGCATTGTCACTTGTTCATTGAGGACATCAGTAACTGCTAAATTGTACTAAAATTATCATAGGTTGCAGCCAATATAAACCTTGTGCATAATGAATTTTTGTTCCATTTATTTCACCGAGCACACTACCTTTAGGAGCAAAGCTCCTAAAACGGATTGTGCTTAAAACAAACAAATACATAGAAGTGGTTGTAACTTGTAATTAAAAAATCATCATTAGTATATGTAACAGTACTCTGTTAACTTTTCTGTTTCCTCTTAACAGTCCTTTAGCTATTTTTGTCCTTTAAGGCACCTATCAATGAAACATGAAAATGTTCATACTTTGCTGAGAGGGACCTTGGGCTCCTGGTGGATGAGAAGCTGACCATGAGCCACCAATGCACCCTTGTGGCAAAAAAGGCCAATGGTATCCTGGGATGCATTAGGAAGAGTGTTGCCAGCAGGTTAAGGGAAGTGATTCTTCCCCTTTACTCAGAACTGATGAGGCTGCATCTGGACTAGTTCATCCAGTTTGGGTCTCTCCAGTACAAGAAAGGTACGGACTTACTGGAGCAAGCCCAGTGTAGAGCCACAAGGAGGGTTAAGGGACTGGGCCATCTTTTGTATGAGGAGAGACTGAGTGAGGTGGGACTGTTCAGCCTGGAGCAGGGAAGGCTCGGGGGAATCTTACCAATGGGTAGAAATACCTGGTAGGAGGGTATGAAGAAGAGGGAGTCAGACTCTTCTCAGTAGACCTCACCAACAGGGCAATAGGCACATATTAAAACCCCAGGAAATTCTGTTTGAACACAGGAAGACATGTTTTTACTGTGGGGGTGGTCAAACAATGGAAGAGGTTGCCCAGAATGGTTGCAGGCTCTCTGTCTTCAGAGATACTCAGCATCCAACTTGACATAGTCCTGGGCAATCTGCTTTATGTGACCCTGTTTGAGCAGAGGGGTTGGATTACAGGATCTCAAGAGAACCCTTCTAACCTAAACAGTTCTGTGTCAGGATGCGACTTCAGTGATATAGAAGTTAAAGTTTGGTATAAGCCAATACACAAAGGCTTTTCTGAACCCTGTATGGATGCTGTTGTCAGGAATATGCTAATATTGACTACACTCTTATAACAGATTTGCTTTTCTGAGTTTTGCCACATATACATAGTTTTATCCAGACATTTTGGTATGACTTCATCTAACCAATGGTTTCAATGTTTCTTTGTTTTTCTGAGTCAGAGACAGTAGATGAACAGCATTAACGTGTTTTCTAATCTCTGTGCTTTGCAATGTTCTGAGGTTATCATTCATTAGTTACAGGTGTATGTCTGCGCTGAAGACTGGGTAGAAAAGGTCTGCAAATACAGAACAGGTGCTGCTGAAGTTGTCCTCTTAATTTATCAATTACTGAATGTCTTTGGTATATTTGAGGCAAAAATTATGAAGGATTATTTTTCCATACATAATGAGTTCTCCAGTCACTATTAACCTTTTAGCAGGTGTACACTATATATTAGTTATCAGCTAACAGTAAATGCGATTCTAAGTATCATGAGGTTATTTTATTGGGTGTGGGAAGATAAGCAACCTGTGTGATTGTTAATAGGAAAGGAAGTGTTGCCAAACGGTTTGTCCCGGTTACAGAATTCTGACGGATTTATTACACTCAAACTCTTTCTTATGAGTGAAAGGAGATACACCTTAAGGGAAAGGCAACAATTTATTGCCAGTCTACATAAAATCTTAGCAGTCTAATGAAAGAATTCTTATTAATCCAGTTATGATAGTAACACAGTTCAAATTACGTATGGTTAAAGTCCTTACACACACAGTGTGTAGTATATACTCTTCTCTGATATTATGGTCAGACTTCCACTGCCCCTAGGAATGGATGCTACAGTCAGTGGTTTCACTTGGGGATGAGGCCAAGTGTCAAGACAAATTGTTGTCAGCCTTGAGTTGTCCTGTCAGCAAGCTGTCCTTTTGCAGGAAGAATATGAGTTGGTGGGTTTTTTTCTCTTCACCCTGAGATCTTTTGGGGATCTTTTTAATGTGTTTTTTAACATGCTCAACATCTTGTTCTTCATTATTTCAAGTTTTCTACATATGTGCATCTTTGTTCTTTTTTGCCTTAAAAGCGTTCTTACCCACTTTCCAAGGTTGCATTCTTTTGGCTAACAGTAATGTATGGACTGTTAAATCCTTTGAGGGTCCAATATTATCTTGTGTGAGTATTTTGAAGGCCCCTGCTGTCTTCCCAGCTCTGTACTTCGTGCTACATTTTTATTCTAGGATTACGGACTGTTTGTTCTACCCAGGACATCTACTCCTTATTACTGTCTGGTAACTACAAAAATACATAGTGTTACATTGTGCAATGGACCACAATCTAAAACAAAGCAGGTAATAATCACCTGGGCATTACATCATTGCTATTACAACTAGACAAGCTAAAACAAAGCTCCACACGGGCCAAGACAAATCCAGACAAAACCTAACATGCCTGAGGCTTTTGGTGTTATTTTAGTGCAAAGCCCGTCACCCTTTAGCAGGAGTGTCTACAGAAGAACACTTCAGTCAACCTCTTGCGAAGTTCTATCTCCCCTAAGAAAATAAATCATTCGAGATTAGGGTAATCTGTACTGCCTTAACACAAAGAATTGGTTTCTGAAATCTTAACGCTTTAATTCAGATGTTCTAATACAGACAAAAGACTGTCTTCATAAAAATAAGTTTCGTGACTCTTGTGTGCATCCACCACTTGCCAGTACCTGCTAAGGCCAGTGGGACGGCTGGATTTAAGCACTTCAGGCAATACATTAATTTCCTGCAATGAAAGAAACACCTGTTTGCCGCAGTAGGGATTCTGACACAGGTTAAAGTCTGTTCTGAAACCTTTCCTGTTCTCTCTCAAAATTGCCAGCAGCTTCTGTGGGAAGACAGCAGGCCATGTTCAGAAGAGATAAGCCTCTCTGTGGTTTCTTGCGTAGAGGAGATAAGGAATCTTAGTCTCTGTAGTAGAAGAGAGCGTTGCCTTTGAAGAGGCAGGTACTCTACACCTGCCCTTCTTGGAGCAGAGTTTGATTGATAGTGTTACACAATGAGCTTTTGTTTTTCTTATCGAGCCCTTGGGAGTTCTTGGCAGTGCTGTAATGTCTGCTGAGGAAATCTGAGTGAGAGGCAGTAAAGAGAGGTAGTCCAAGTGTTTAGATCTCAGCGTTATGAATCCGTTTCATCTCTGTGAAGCCAGGATGAAAAAAACAAAGGGGAAAAACTGTTCTTTGGACTGAACTGTTACTTGTGTCTGGGAGACAAGACATTGTGGAAAGTGGCAGGATCTTTTCTCTGCTTTGGACTCAGTTGTGTCTGCCACAAGGTTAATGACATGTGATCTCCAGTAGGATTGTGTCTTCTTGGTTGACCTAAGGTTCCAAGGAAGTCTGAACTCTTGATCTATGGTTTGTTTTGGTTTTTTTTTAGCAATCTGAATGTTATTGATTCTTTTTTTCTTCTTGTCTTCCTGGTTTTGGAAAACTTGTAGAGGCTAGTTGTCTTTAGATCTCCTCTTTTATCAGATTTAGTTGCAATCAAGAAATAAATTCTAAAGTTAGGAGGAGGGATACATAAAGAGACACACATAGACGATGCAATCCCTAGGATTATTTTCCTAGGAAACCATCTAAGATATAATATATGGTTCATTGGTAGCCCTGGAAACAGCTTGCTTCTATCTCAATCACTTTTATCATCATGAAGCTTACTCTGCCATGATTTCTTTCTTATAAATCTGTAGCTTGCTTTTAAGAAATAGTTTTTATTGTAACTAAATGGCAGTGTGAGAAGTGTGCAAATACTGTGGTAGGCAAAAGAGTAAAAGGTTCTATGTAAACTGGGATATTTCTGCTGTATTTGAGTGCAGACCATTTAACAGAAGATTCTGAAGGCTGAGTTCCTTAATGTTCTGGAAATAATATTGGGCTGGATGGGACCTGCAGGAGATGAAGGATATTTAAATGAGGGTATTTATAATAAATTACTGAGCCCAAAATAAATCCTTTACAATGTAATGCATACAACTGCAAATGTTCTTAAAAATGCTTAAGTTAATAATCTAGTGCAATAGGCTGGGACCAAACTGTTGTTGATTTTCCAAATTTGTAAAATTTGTGCACTTTTCTATTGTAAGGTTAATTTGTTTCCTATTACAAGTTAAAATAGCTAACTTATACTTCAGTAAGTGATTGAAACATGGTTGCAGCATAGAGCAAGTTACTGAAATAAGGTTTCAAGACACATTGAATGAGAAGTTACCAAACATCAGTGAGATAGTTATACCACTTACTGTTTGTTCTCTGCTTCTAAGCTATACTGACAGTTAAAATCCAGTGATACAGAAAAACTGGCCAGCATCAAGTTACTACAGATATGAAGAAACAGTTCTGTTAATATTGCCGGAATGCCTTTGCTGTATTCAGTTAACCTTGTACCTCAGAGAATTGGTTGATTTATAGCATTTTCAATTATAATGTGACTATTTTTAGTTCAGACTTCAAAGTGGATAGTAGATAATTCTATATTCAAATGTATAAATATGCAAGATACAGTATTCAAGTAATTTAATAATTTTGTTAACTTTCCGATTAACAATTGCATTAAATTAATTCAGCAAATTATGTTCCCTTACATGTATTCTTTCTATTTTGTCTTAGTACAGAAATCTAAATCTTCTAAAGCAGCATTCTGCTAATGGTGCAACTGCTTCCTCTCAGTTTTTATGCTTCCCTTTGGCTCCTCTGTCATTTCAGACTTAAGTTCTGTTGAGTCCAACAGGGCAAGTTCATGTTGCAACATGAATTTACCAAAATGTGTGGAAATTCGGGTAAAGTTGGTTAAAGATGTGCTTTAAAATGTTTTATATACAAGCTATTTTTAAAGAAAAAAAAAAAAAGCAAGAGTTTTGAATTTTAATGTCAGTGCTTTTGATTGTTTTTTATCTAATAATTTCTTTGGCTTTATAAGAAGTTAGAAGATTTACTATATTACTCTGTGTATTAGTTAAACTATTCCGAGAGCAGTTTAATACACAGAATGTAGTTCCGTCACTTGAATGCTTGCCTTTATTCTCAGGGTTCAAATGTAAGTATAAATACTGAAGGCTTGTCTGCTTTTGGCTAGATTTATTGGTGTAGGTGACATGAGGGGCAGCTCTATTTTTAGGGACTAGACAGATTCTAACAGCAGGCTCCTTTTGCTGGCGTAATTTAACTACTGAGAGGGGTAAGCTAGGTAACCGAAAGATGCATTTGCAGATATAACTGTGTCAATCCTAGTACTTTTCTGGTACTCTGGTGTCATTTACTGGTGTGATTTTCTTTATGTTACTGTCCACCGTACAGGCAAACTTTAAAATAGAGTCTAAATATACTCTTTCCCACATATTGATTACACTATCTGCATATGCTTTATGTACAAAAGTGGTTACTGCGATTTATTTTCAGTTCCGATTAACAGTATTAGAAAAACATTTTTTGCACAAATGTTTCCGTGTTGAAGATGAATGTTTAAATAATTTTGAACTAATGAACTATGAACTATTGAAATATTAAAATGTGTTTGGAAAGTTTTGTTAAATCAGTAATAATAACAAAATAGAAAATAAACAGTTGAATGTAGGAAGCTGGAAGAGTGAAGGGGATGACTGTAATGGAACAGTTCTAGTTTCTGCTACATCAAACAAGAACAAAACTCCTCCTCCTCATGAAGTCCTTTAATCACTGTGAGGTTGGATTGTGGGTGGTTATAAGGTTGAGATAAGGAGAATGATTATAGTTTCTAAGTATTATCTAAACTTTTCTTCAGCGTTTTCTTGACCACCCAAGGTATGCTCATTTTTTTCCATTGGTTTAGGCAGTTGGGACACTGACCTGATTTGAAAGGCCAGGGATAGTGCTATCACTCTGTGCTGTGAGCAGAATCAGTGGAGGCCTTTGGTTTCAGACTGACCAGACAGTAATTCAATTTGTAAAGTAAATGGATGAGAAAATTATTCTGCTTCTTTGAATGGTTTTAGTTTTTAGATGTCATTTGAGTTAATTTTAGTGCTCTACAATGTGACTTTTTGAGTATTTGTGATGTGTAAGATATTCAGAAAGTTGTATACACTGTATTGAGATATGGTGCATGAATATTTTAATGAAAGATTGATGATATTTACCTAATATGTCTTAGTGACTTAAAAAAAGAAGAGTCCTGTTTTCCTGGGAATTGTCTTTTCCTCCACAGAATGCATACGGTATTACCATATTTTCATTATTGCCCATACCAAGTGTTAAATACAGTGAGCTATGAAAATTAAAAGTAGGTTTATTTTTACCTCCCATATTATACTGAAGTTTGAGTACATACTGGATCCATAGCCCTTATCCACGTCTAGAAGGGTTGTAAACTTTAAGATATTTGAATTTCTTGCATACGTTCTTACCACCTCAAGTGCTAGTATTGTAATCTATATTGAGAATTTGTGTTAAGAACATTAACTGCTTGCTAAGATGCTGCTGTTGTAGATGGGATTTCAGAAGTTGTCTTCAGTGTATTTGCTCTTGACTCTTGCATTAACAGCTTGAAACTCTAATGATGCTTATTCATCATTCCTCACAAGGTAAACTTATAGCAAAATAGTAAAAGTCTGGAGAAAACTGCTATACCTGTTAATTTTTATTTGTTTAATTGTAATTGGTAAAGCATACAGATAACTTACTAGGTTTGATTTGTCAAAGCTATGAACACTTACATAAATAGAAAATCTAAAGAGGGTATGCCTTGCTTATTGTTTGTTGGCTTAGGATAAACAAATACTTTATACTATTTGATTTTTTGTAGTCTTACATCTTTCTGTTATAGGCATCTTGAATTAAATATTTATAGTTCATGGTTCTTTTCTAAGTGCTTGTAACTGTTATGAATAATTAAAGAACAGAGTTAAGGGGGAAGAAAGGCATTGATGTAGCATTCAGAATGAGAATTTCTTGTAATTGTTTGACAACTGTATGCTACATACATCTCAAAATCAACAAGGGAAACATATCAGAAGCAGCAGTATGTGGTTAGCAAAGGTATTTGGGTTCATGTCTTCTCTGCCTGTGTGATTGCTGAGCGATGGTAACCTAATAAATAATTTTTGTCTAATTCATAAGAATTGTCCTCCTTAAAAATAAAGTTAATTATCACTGTTTAATTATAGGTGCCATCTAGGTGACAAGGCTGAAGTACAACTCAAAGAGGAATTTGCAAGATAATCTTTGTTTAGCAAGTAGTATGTATCTAAAAGTTCCAACTTTTGTACTTAATTTAATACTGAATTATATACGTGAACTCTTATGGCATTGAAGAGTTAGTATTGGTAATGGTCACTCTCCTACTTGACAAAAAGTAACTTACCTTAAACCACAAAAGCAGAACAATTCAGCTTGTGAAGTTCCATCTTTTTCTTTAGCGTTATCTTATGAAATTAGCTAGTCCAGTTACCATTAGGATAGAAGCAGATCTGAAGACACCATTCATCAATCACTAGAATGAAGGAAAGCAGTTGATGAATAGAAAGCTGCAGGGCAGAGGTAATAATAGTTTTTAGAATAAAAAAAACTTCTACATTTAATTCCTCTTAAGCCTGAATGTTTTACTTGGATAAAATAACCCTTAGGCAATAATTTTACTTCTGTGTTGTTCCTGGAAAACACTCAGTGACAGGAAAGGACATAAAAAGACATGAGGAACTTTCCAAGACAGCAGATGACATTTGGATTGAAATTTGGACAAAATATATGACTTGGCAGCACAGGTGGAAATGAACATTTTGCCACATCAGTGAAAGTCAATTTGTGTGATTTAGTCATACCCTTGTGCTGAGAGGTTGGGTGGGATGACCTGTATGGATGTGTGAAAAAGTCAGTCCTTTAAATTATATAACACATCCATGGTCAATCTGCTGCTTGTTTTTTGTGAGCAAGAGTTGCTTCACAGTTAAGGGAATATCATGTAGACTACTTATCACAGTAGAGGAGAGACTTTTCTGCTGACTAAATTAGTCATTTATAACAAACACAATTATTTTCATTTGTTGGCTGCATTTGCAGCATTGAAAAATATGAATCTTGTCTGCATAGAGTAAGGTGTCCTTTTCCATATTATTGGGGTTTTTTACTATTTAAACTTATGTAACTTCATTTGCGTCATGGACTACATACCTGTGATGGCGCTCTTAGGGTGCACGCTCTTCAAGCTTCTTTTTGTCAGGTGATTTGTCCACTCGTCTCCCTTAGCTCTGGGTGACATGCAGATGTATTGGGTTTGTGTGGCAAGGTTTTGGTAGTGGGGGGCTACAGGGGTGGCTTGTGAGAGAAGCTTCCCCCATGTCCGATAGAGCCAATGCCAGACAGCTCCAAGATGGACCCGCTGCTGGCCAAGACCGAGCCCATCAGTGACAGTGGTAGCACCTCTGAGAGAACATAGTTAAGAAGGGGAAAGAAACACCAACCAGCCAGAGAGAGGAGTGAGAAGGGCACGTAGTGTTAGGACAATGGCTTTAAATTAAAAGAGGGTAGATTTAGATTAGATAAAAGGAAAAAATTCTTCACTGTGAGAGTAGTGAGACACTGGAGCAGGTTGCCCAGAGATGTTGTAGATGCCCCCTCCCTGGAAATGTTCAAAGCCAGGTTGCATGGGACATTGGGCAACCTGGTCTAGTGGAGGGTGTCCCTGCCTATGGCGGGGGGTTGGAACTAGATGATCTTTGAGGTTCCTTCCAACCCAAACCCTTCTATGAGAATATGTGAGAGAAACAACTTGAAGGAGGGGGAGGAGGTGATCCAGGCACTGGAGCAGAGATTCCCCTGCAGCCCATNAGGGGGAAGAGGGAGAGAATTTGGGAGTGAAGTTGAACCCAGGAAGAAGGGAGGGGTGGGGAGAAGGTGTTTTCAAGACTTGGTTTTATTTCTCATTACCCTAGTCTGATTGGATTGGTAAAAAGTTAAACTAATGTTCCCCAAGTTGAGTCTGTTTTGCCCATGACGGTAGTTGGTGAGTGATCTTTCCCTGTCCTTACCTTGACTAATGAGCCTTTCATTATATTTTCTCTCCCCTGTCCAGCTGAGGATGTGAGTGATAGAGCGGCTTTGGTGGGCACCTGGTCTCCAGTCAGGGTCAACCCACCCCAGCAGAACACAGAAATGTTGATATTCATAAGGTGAAACTTAATACAGTTAATTGCAGAAGGGCTTAGGCGCGCTTGCACTGAAAATAACTTCCCCCTTGGCATTGAAAATGTCCTTCAGCATGATCCCTCAGAATGATTCCTTGTCTTCTGCAATTCTACCATTTTAAATCATATGAAAGTGTGAAATATACCATGTACATATAAATACATACAATTATGTTAGTTGTAATAATTAAAAGTTAAGTTGTTCAGAAGTAGTTTAATTTGCTAGAAAAGCTGTAGAGTTAGGCTCGTGAACTGATTCTCAAAGGTAACAGTTGAGATAGTGGCACATTAAGAGTTTTCCTATTTTGTGAACAGAGGAGTGCCACCTCCATCTTCATGTTTCAAAACACCTTCAATGACTCTTGCTTTATTTGCATCATTGTCAAATTTTTCAAAGCCTCATTTAGTTCTACTTTGCTTATTTGGAAGTAACGTAGAACCAGCAGTCTTTAACGTATGATCAACACACTGTGTTTGCACAAATCTGCACAGAAATTGATTTGTGGGTTGTGAATCAGATAAGATTCTGGGCCTGCTAGGTAGGAAAGTTGGTAAAACAAACAAACAACAAACCAAACCAAACCCTTACGTCTGTGGGAAGCTTTGGAAAAGCTGCTGGGAAGGCTTTACCAGCAGGAGCGGAAAAGGGTGGGGAGGTTTGAGCCAGTGCTCACACTCGCCTCTTGCTGGTCCTGCCGTTGGCTTCTTTGTCCTCTCTGATGCTGAGGAGCAGCAGCACAGGGAGAGGTGAAGCAGCTTTCTGTATAGCCTGTGCTGCATCTGAAATTACAAAACTTGAATGCGGTTATTGTGTTATCTTTATAAGTCACCCACATGCTGCATTTTTGCTTTAAACTGTGAAGCCTGACAGCTGTGTTATGGAAATTACTTATTTCGCCAATTCTTTCAAATTGTTGTTTATGCCTGAAACGCAAAAGGGAAAAATGCTGTGCTTTCTACGAGTGGAACTGACTTGCAGCTATGAATACTTGAAAAAAAAATCTGAGATTCATCTTCAGAATGATTACTGTAGTAGTCTGCATATTAAACATTGTCGATAGGTCTTGATTAAAAGGTTCGTGCAAGTGTATCTTAGCTATGATATTTGGGTATTTAAAACATTATTGAAGAACTGAAAATGAAAATGCTCAGAGTTTAAACAGTTGTGCATTGAAAGAGCATCTTGTGGGTTTTAAGGATGGTGGCAAAGACTCAGAGACTTCTTCACTCCTGAGCCGTACGGAAACCTGTTGAGCCAACTGGCTCATTAGAATCCTCCAGTATCATCTTCTGCAGTGTCAGCTTTGTCAGCTCCAGTTATTCTTCAAGCTGAAAGCTCATCTAACTGTTACTCCTTTTTCTGATCATTGATGGCTGAAAAAATAAGTGCTTATCATAAACACAGTTTTCTCTATAGTAGTTAAAACGGCCTGTTTGCCATAGTTTGGATATAATTTCTTAGTGCATGATAAATCAGGAGTCTAAAATATTTTCTACTTGATTATCTGGGGTTATTAGCCTTTTCACACCATTCGTAATTTTTAACAACTTCCTGTCAATGCAGTTTCCTCAGTTTAAGATTGAACAGTACATAGTAGCTGCTGCTTTTCATAAATAATTATTGTAGTTTCTATGAATTTGGTTAAAGTATAGCTTGTTTGGATCTGAAATATACATGTTTTGCTTTTACCGAGTTTATGAAAACTGGATGCCTCTTTTGGTCGATTGGAAATGCAGCCCTGAAGCCTGAACTGTAACTGACTCAATAAAATTAAAAACTTAGATGTTCATGCCAAGCATAACTCAGGCTTTGGCTCCCTCAGTGCTCACAGCAGTCTGGGCAGTTTCCTTAGATGCTTCTTATTTATTTTCTTTTGAGATTTGCCTTTTCTTTCCCCTCTTATCTATATTGTAAATAGTAAACCAAATAGTCCTTTATTTTAATATCATAAATATGCAGATGTACTTAAATATGAAAGAATGCCTCAGTGGTGTTGGAATGTAATTTTTACTACTGAATTTTGACATTCAGATAGAGTATGACCAAATTCTGTCATTATATGTATTGCTTTATAAGCATAACAGCATTTCTGTGAGTGATAGTAGTTGCTGCTATGAGGCAAACGTACTTGGCAGGATGAAACTGCAGAATGCAGAAGTCTTAGTTACTACAGCTGATTTTTGAAATTTTGGTCAAAATCAAACACAGTGTAAGTAGTTAAATCTCCTTTATTTTCAGCAGACCGAGCAATATCAGATTGTTTACTTTCTTTTGAAAAATATATGGATTTGTGTGTGCTGAATTAATATAGTGAAATACCACTTTGTATATTTTGTTTTTAAAAAGCTAACTAATTGATCCTCAAGAGATCAGGCATGCATCATGCCATTAGATACAAGAAGGGGTGGCTAAACTATTTTGGTATGGAGCCTCTTAAGGTTAAAACTGAGGCTCAGAATTAAAACTTCCAAGCACCAGTTGAAAATGAGGAAAACCAGGAGTGCTCAGTGTAATTGCTGTTCGGTCATTTAACTGAAGAACATTTTCTAAGCAAGCTGTCATTTCTTTTTTAGTTTTCTTCGTAGAACTTAACTAACGTGGCTGGCCATCACCAACAGAAGGAATATAATACAGCGTTTTGAGAGACATACTGTGTTCATGCTGCTTTAGCAAGTTTTAGCATTGGAGTTAGGGCATTCTTTCACCTTGCCTAATTTGTGTCAGCTCTAAGAGCCACGCGAGAGGGAGCGAGCGGCAGCATGCCTGTGGGTGTCTTGGGCATCTCGGTGGAAGAAGCGTCCGCCTCGTAGCAGAAGTTCATGGAAAGCTCCCTTGCGACATTCTGCGAGAGCATTTGAACTTTGAAGAACCTAAGGATACTTTAGACAGCAACATAAGAAATGTTGAAAAATAGTTTCTTTACTCTGGGTAAAGTGATCAAATGACTAAATGAGCTCTGCTGTAAGAAGCTGTACAAAGAAAGCCTTAGTCTAGACTTTATTTGCAAACCCATATCCTGTTATTTCCCTGCTTGTCACAGTCGTTAACAGAGTTAAATTGTCTGCTCTAAAAGCAACAAGGACAATACAGGCTACCATTTTTCTCTGCTCTTTCTAATAGGTAGTGTAGTAGCGAGCTCTCTTGTGTAATATAAATTTTCTGGTGTCCTGTATTCTTGAAGCGAGGCAGAACAAAATGAGCCGAAGGAGCCCTGAGAACCTTGATTCTGTTGTCTTATGGTGTTGGTAGTTCTTTCTTATGCCTTGCCTTTACATTGGGTACGTTTATGAAATTGTTGATGCGCATTCTGTGAGGTGGACCAAGATGAGAGATTTTGTTTTTCCTAATGATGTAAAGTTCTCGTTAGATCATGTAGGATCTGATTTCAACAGAACAGTTTCAATTGCATTGATTTTAAGTGAATTAATTTCTCGATAAAAGTGAGTGGTTCTGTTCTTTCCTCCCATGTTCAATCAATTCTCTGTTTCTAGTGGTTATTTTGAACCAGCTCTGATACTTACTGATCATATGGCAAATTGTTTCAGCTCACTAAAATTGCAGAAAACCAATTCAACAAAAGAGGGATTTTTCGTTTCCTGAGGTAGTGAGGTGAATTCACTTTCTTTGTGTCAGACAGGTGCTAACACAGGCCTGAGGAGCTGGGGGAGGAGGAGGAGGAGACAGGACAGAAAATTAATGTTTTGAAGAGGGAATTGGTTTATCTGTATCATGAAACCACGCAATCAGCTGATCTGAAATAAACAGATAATTTTTGTTTGACCATTGAGCTAAGGCTTGCCCTTGTGTCCATATTGCTTTAATAATAGAGTTCCCTTAGTTTAAAAAAAAGATTTAAAATAAGATAAAATTTTAAAATTACTTGTTACTTGTACAGCTAATCTTTGTATTTTTCTTTCCTCCTCACTGTTATTTATAACATTGTGTAACTGGGTCTGGCTGGGATCAATCCAACACACATTGAAAAAAATATGTTTCTCTTAAAAGATTTCTGCAAACAGCAGATATGCCATGAATACCAGTTTGGAAAAATATTTAAATGCTGAGCTCACATATAGTGATTCACTATGAGTGGGAGGCCCTGTGTTTTCCAGGTAGCTGATGTTTTGTCTTCCCCCCCCCAATAAATGCTTGTTATTTCAGCTGAGGACTCTTTACTTTGTCTTAACTACAACTGCTTAGATCTGTGTACCATTAAACAGTGGCTACAGTTCAATTCAGAAGCTATTGTATGTGATGTAATGTGTGCCGTTGCTGAAGTGTTTGGGATTCTGTTAGCGGAACTGGTAATTACTTGGAGAGTTTTTTCTTGTTTTGATTTTCACATGCTTTGCAAGCTTTGGACAGCTGTGTTAAAGCAGTATAAAGTCCGTGCTTTTTAGTGAATTTAGGTCACTGTGTTAGTAAGAATCTCCTAGTAATGGCAACTTAAAAGGTACTGACTAGGAAGAACGCAGATGTTTGGCTAGAGGAGAGAGGCCGAGTAATTATTCTGATTCTTCTGCTGAGTTGTTGATTCCAGGAGAATTAGTCTGAGAGCGGGTGCACCAAGGACACAGACCTCGTGCCTTCCAGGACATGCCGCCTAATGGTGAAAGGCCTGACTCCTTCACACAAAAACTTGCTTAGCTTCTTTTATAATGCTGCATGTTATGTTCTGGAATGAGCTGGCAGCGGTACGTAGGCAGCCTGTCCATAATATTTAATTCTTTTTCTTGTATTTGCAAAAATAAGTGGTCATGTTTATTATTGCTGTATCAGTTGAAGATATTTTTTCAAAGAAAACCCTAAATATTTTTGCAATGAAAATATTTATAAAAGAGAAGGATAATGTGATACTGACATTATATTTGTAACTTGTTTGCTGATCTATGTCTGCATTTATGTCTCTAAAACCACAGGTAACACCTTAGAAAGGAATAAATTACTGATATTGTTGGTTTTTCATTAAAATGCATTTAGAAATTGAATGCTTTAAAATATTGCCCGAAATATCTGTGTTTTTTTCCTTTGAATAGACCTAACTATACATACATACCTGAAGGCTTTCTTAAGTATAAAGAAAAACGATAAACTTCAGGGTTTTTGTTTTGCAGAGTTCTGAAGAAAAGTGCTTGGGAATCTTAATTAAACACAGCTTCAATTTTTTCTTTTTCTTTTTCTTTTTTTTTTTTTTTTGAAAACTAACCACTTCCTGAAATAGGCTTATGTTATACATCATGTTGTTAAGCTAGGTGATTTTGCAATTGCTGCTGAATTGCATTTGATGAAGACAGTCAGTTTTCATACTGAAAATGGATAGTTATCACATGCGCTGTAAAAGCAAATCATCAAGGAGTTGTATAGTGTCAGAATAGTTCACTCTATGTTCATCATCAAGATCATTAGACTGTCCTTGTCATAAAGTAGTGAATTGCAACTGTTGGCTACAGATGTACATTAAATGTCTTCTAAAACAGCTTTTATACTATATGACATTAAATAATAGTGTGATTAAAAAAAAAAAATTAACCAAACTTAGGCATGGCCTGTGTTCTTACCTGCTCACCACTAATTGTTCAGGGTATTGCCACAACACTGACCCTCAGATTCACAAACATGTCACTTAATTCAGAACTGACATGCCAAAAAAAAAAATTGATTTATTTGAAAGCTCTTGAGACACTGTACGTGATTGCAGTCTTGTTACTACACATACGTACGAACGGTGCCATCTTTGCTAGGCTGAATGGCTCAGCATCCGTCTTGTTTCTAAGGCTGTTTGGGATTAATTGAGTAGGCATCCTTGGGCCTGTGGCTCCTGCAGACTATGTGCCATCACTGGCACAAGGTGCGTTGAGTTTTTTCACACATTGTCAAAGCTCAGCTACTTACAATAGAAAAGCCTTCAGTGAGGGGCTGGGGCTGAGAGGAGGTGTCTCGTGCTCTGTTTTTTATGTAGTTGCTTGGTTGGCAGAGCACTCGCCGACTCACTGAGTGATTGGCCTCTAGTCCTTCTGCCTGGGGACCTTCAAACACGCAGCTCCTCGTGTGCTAGCCGCATGCTCTCAAGGCTAGGATGGAGCTGCCTTCCATGCTTCTGATGAACCTCTGGTGTATAAACACGAATGGAAATTTTGTATGGTGAGAGCATAAAACAAGAAGCAGCAGGATCTGTCACCTAGGGAGGCGGGTATTCTTCTCAGGGGGCAAAATTTGGTGTTCAGGTCCCTGCTGCATGGGACATTTGTTTGTACATTTTGCATTCAGAGTCACCAAGTGAAATGTTTATGGAGTAATGACACCAGGGACTTTCACTTCCCAGAGGAGTGCTCTAAAAATGTGTCATTCTGCCACTTCCTCTTGTTACCATTGCCTTTTCTTTGTAAAGTCCTCTCTCTCAAAAGGAGTACCTTAGCGGGCTAAATGCAGATAAAGGCCTTAATCTTCACATCCCAGCTAGCATTAACTACTGCATCAAAGCTGCAGTAGCTGCTTTAGTCGTGAAAAGAGGCAGGACCGCAGACATCCGTCTCTGGAGTTTGCATCGGTGAGTGCGAGGAGCGTTTTGCATCCGCAGCTAGAAGGACTGTCCTGCGCAGTCCTCCCCTTGCAGCCCCTCTCTTCCCAGCTCCGGGGGTGGTAGGGCCCTGCCTTGGGCTGTCTGTTTCTTCCCAAAGCGGTGTAGATTCCACTGTCCTGAGCAGTGCCTTCTTGGTAACACCAGGATCGAATGTTTTTGAAGTACTGCTTTCCCCATGGTGTCTTCTGGGGCATGATTAATTTGGGCATTTACAGGTCGTAAAGTTTGCGCTCTGCATCCTTTCCTGTAGTAGATGTTTGCAAACCTTGCACTATTCAGTTTCCTCTATCATCCCGATCTATTACGTTATCAAATCTCTGAACTCCACCACTGTCCCTATCAGTAACGATGGTTATTGGTATTGCTCTTTCAGTAACTTTGTCATAAAGTTGCATGTATTAAAAGCTTTACTGTTCAGAAATGATGTGCATATCTCTCAGCAGTCAATTCAAGATTCTTTGTCATCTCCAGAACTGTGTTTTGCAAATAGTGCTGTCTTAATCACACAACTGTTTCTTTGTCTGTACCTTGAGAGGAATAAAAAAAAGTTATAATGGAAATATTCTTCCCTGTTTGCTCTTTTAAGCTGTTTTCTCCAGCTGTCGCTGTCTCTTAAGTGCCATAGATGTCAGCTGGGATTATTTCTGGTTTTTAAACTGCTATATACTTTGTTTTCTGTTGCTAGGATCTCCTGGATAAACTGAAAACTCTTTGTGTTGTCACTTGTAGCCAATACTAGCAAAGTTTCACAACAGTTTTATCTGTGGTCTGGTCTGTTTCTCAAAATGTCTTGCAGATGACGTTCGATGTGGCACACATGGTTTTAGGAAATGTATTGATGAGGTGGTCCTTCTGGTTTCAGTGTTAAAGTCTTCTGAAGAACAGGCAGTCTTTAGGGGAAGTCCTGAGTTACGATGACACTACCTGTTATAACCTGGAGATTGACATGGTCTTAATTGTGTGAGAGATCCTAGAAGGACTCTGAAAATTGTTTCAGCACAAAAATTGTAACTTCTGTCATAGACAGAATTATGCATCTGCCCTGTAGAGCCGGTCTCACTTCAAGCATCTTGAACAGCATCAAGAGCACCGTAAGTCTCATGAATGCTGAGAAGTCACTCCTGTGCTCGGATACGTACACTTTTCTGATGTGCCAGTCTTTTTGATTCAAGACCTGGCTTAAGGCCATGAGAGACCTGACCCAGTTCATAAATGCCCATCCCACTTCGAGGGTGAAATCCTCCACATCATGTAGCAGAATATATCTGCCTCCTTCTCCATGCCAGATTATATCTTTTGAGCCTCACAAACCTGTTTCATACAGTTTGTGCACACTCTGTGCAATTACGTTCTCAGCTTAGGAGTGAGAGTTTCTTTTCTGTTTCTTTTCCGGTGGGTGGATAATTCAGGCAGGTGGATATGTCTGGCCAGTGTCTTTGGGAAAATATCCTTTAAGTTCTTCTATTTATGCAGATTGATTGTGACTGCCATGTCTTTGTCAGAATGGGGACTCATACAGGCGATCTGGTAGCTCAGGATCATTGATCTCTGGAGAAACAAAAACTTATGAAGGGTGTTATGGAGCTCAGAGCTCTGAGAAACTCACAAGAGTATTTTAAAATTTGTCTTCATGGTCGTCACATTCAGACAGCGATGTCTGCTACCAGCAGGCTTTATACGAATAACCCAAGTGGTGAAGGTTGCTTTACCTTGCAGAAACGCAGAATACTGTCAAACTGGCTTCACATTCATCTGGCAGGCAAGCAAAATAGTCTTGCAGGTGTGGTAGATTGAATTATTCCTCTGATCCGCATGTGTAAGCTCCAGTTCAGTGTTTAGGTAACTAGAGTTGGAGTTGCCTTGAGATGGCCTCAAGGAATGGCAGATCTTTTCCTCCCTTTTTCCTCCCTTGCCATTCAGTGTCTTGGATCAGAGACAATCCTGACCTTAAAGAAAGGCATAGATCTTCCTTCTGCTTGGAAATGCTGAGCATGGTCAGGCAAGGTAATACGTCCCAGGCCTTGAGGGTTCTGGTGTCAGGAGGTTCCCTGCCAGATGTCTCTCACTGAAGAGTTCAAGAAATATATTCCCCTCTTAGATCTGTGACTGAGAAATCTGGAGCATTAAGAAGTTCCAGCATGTTTCATTCCAAGCCCTAAAATACTAGACAGGAATGTCATTGCTCATTTCTGTGGGGCTGTCCCTTGCCACTTTTTCAGGTTAGGAGATGTAGACAGACAGGTAACCAGACAATAAAGCTAGGCTTAAAATAGAACAAAAATCTTTGTAAACAAAAATAACATTTGTAATTATTATTACTATTTTTAAATTAGGAAATTTACTTTTGTTTGAAAGTAATCCTCATGCCCAAACTACACGTAATGAGATTCCAAGAGTCAACCCTGTGCGGTATCCATTGCAGGTGTTTGATCTGGAGTTAAGAATAAAACAGTCCTCTGTAGAGTTATTCATTTTTACTGGTCTCTTGAGAGCTTGTGTAAAGCCAATTCTGATGCCGTTAAAGGTGCAAGAATTGTAGAGTTGATTAATTTTCTCAAACATGGAACAGCAAATATTAAGTCTGCTTACTTTACTAATCATTGTTTTCAATGAAAGGCTTTTTGGATGCTTATAAATTAAATTACAAAACCAGAATTCTGCATTTTTAGTTTAATGAAATTAAACATACAGTTCGTATGCCCTGAACTGGAAATGCATTATGTAATGGATGGGTTTTATTGGAACATCTGTTCAGCGTAGCAATTGTTGAAAGTTTTCTTTCCGTCTCCTTTCTGCCATATAAGCAATGCTGATTTGTACTGGAACATACTTCACATGGAAAACTGTTAGAGGGAAAGTCAACATTCTTTTTGTATAAAGCTGGAAAAGTAAATTTTTGAGCCATGCTGGAATATAAGAACACTTCTAAACAGGATATCTAACATAAAAAATTACTTCATGGAAGTATTATTTTGAACTAAAAGTTAGCTTATCAAGACACATGATGTGTTACAAAAAAAACCCCCAAAACCCCAAAACAAAACAAAACCCAAAACAAAAAGCAGCATTTTTTTAATCTCAGAAAATGCAGATAATGAAAGCACACAGTTTTCTTAAATTAATTTCCTTCTCAGGAAATTGATTGTACTTAAGCGATCCATTAACAAAGTATTTGCACTTCAGTTAATACAAACAGCAAATAGAGGTAATAGAGGTAGCTAAATGACTTTTTTTTTTTTTTTTAAATGTCTTACATGTCCAGTTTTCTACCCAAGCTTTCTCTAATAAACTAAGACCTCAGAGTTATTTCATTGTTTTAGGAGCAAAGGTCAATCACTTTTGCTTCCCTTTCTGACCAGGTCTTGCATTTTCCCATTCAAGTTCTTTCTAATGATATGCAGCTTCTTTGGAACCAATTAAACTTTAACTATCTGAGACAGTTCCCTCTTGAGTCACTGCCATATCTCCTGAAACTCAGAACTTGCAGTGAATTGTATCTACTCCAGTTCAGTCACTTGTGTTTCAGTGTAGCTTCTTAAGACTAATGTGGATGTTTTTGGAGCATAGGGGTGGGATGCGTGTGTCCGTGCTCTGTGCCATCTGTGGGAAGAACGTGGAAGGTGGCAATAGAGAAGGGACTTATACGTAGTAAGTGCTGTTAACGTCTTGTGTACTTAGATTAGGACCATGTCCTATGGATTTTATGTAGTTAATTGTGTGTTAATGTTTCTCTGGTGTTCATGAGGACCCTGTTAGCATGGTATTAAAGCCTTATATTCTGTGCTGAGAAAGTTCAGCAAGTATCTGTAGGGCTGTATGAGGACTCAGAGGAAAGCTTACTTCCTACTGCCTTGGCTGTAGAACCCATTGTCTTTGTAGGTAGGTTATTACTGATAAAATAAAATGCATTTATACAGCATTGTTATTTCATTAGCATTCAAAACTTACTTTTTAAAATTTTCTGTTCATACAAAATATATATAAAAAAACTCCAAACCCTACAAGATTACTTATATAGGCAAGTATAAGTATTAAGCTATTACTAATATTTTCATTTGTGATTATTCCATTAAGAATTTCCATCTTACTGATCACTGTGCAGATGCTAAGCCTTTTTGAACTGCTTTATGAACTTTCACCTATAAGTTGAAACCTATTTCAATGCTGAGCAAAATCATACTGATAACATGTTTTCTTCTTTTCATCTTGTTTACCAGGATGGTACGAAACAAAAGCGAGAACGGAAGAAGACTGTGTCATTTAGCAGTATGCCAACCGAGAAAAAGATCAGCAGTGCAAGTGACTGTATAAACGCCATGGTTGAAGGCTCTGAGCTCCGAAAGATTCGATCCAACTCTAGGGTGTATCACCGATATTTTCTTTTAGATGCAGATATGCAGTCTCTACGCTGGGAACCTTCAAAAAAGGATTCTGAAAAAGCAAAGATTGATATTAAATCAATCAAAGAAGTAAGAACAGGAAAAAATACAGATATTTTTCGCAGCAATGGAATATATGACCAGATATCAGAAGACTGTGCATTTTCAATTATATATGGAGAAAACTATGAGTCACTAGATCTTGTTGCTAATTCAGCAGACATTGCAAATATTTGGGTTACTGGCTTAAGATACCTGATTTCCTATGGAAAACATACTCTAGATATGATAGAAAGTACTCAAGATAATATGCGGACTTCATGGCTTTCGCAAATGTTCAGTGAATCAGATGTAGAGAATTTGGGACATATACCCCTGTGTAATGCTGTACAGTTTATAAAAGACTTAAATCCTGGTTTAAAAACTAACAAAATTGAACTAAAGTTCAAGGAGTTACATAGATCCAAGGAAAAAACTGGTACTGAAGTAACAAAAGAAGAGTTTATTGAAGTTTTTCATGAGCTTTGTACCAGACCTGAAATCTATTTCCTGTTGGTTCAGTTTTCGAGCAATAAAGAATTCCTAGATACCAAGGACCTCATGATGTTTTTAGAAGCAGAACAGGGTATGGCACATGTCACGGAAGAAATAAGCCTTGAAATTATTCAGAAATACGAGCCAGCCAAAGAGGGCCAGGAAAAAGGTTGTCTTTCTATAGATGGGTTTACGAATTACCTTACTTCACCAGACTGCCACATATTTGATCCAGAACATAAAAAAGTTTGTCAAGATATGAAACAACCTTTATCCCATTATTTTATAAATTCATCTCATAATACATATTTGATAGAGGATCAGTTTCGAGGGCCTTCTGACATCACAGGTTACATTCGTGCTCTTAAAATGGGTTGTCGAAGTGTTGAACTGGATGTATGGGATGGTCCAGATAACGAGCCTGTGATTTACACAGGACATACAATGACATCACAGATTGTTTTCCGTAGTGTGATTGACATTATTAACAAGTATGCATTTTTTGCTTCAGAATACCCTCTTATTTTGTGTTTAGAAAATCATTGTTCTATTAAGCAACAGAAGGTTATGGTACAACACATGAAGAAAATTTTGGGGGACAAACTACATACACAGTCTCCAAACATTGAAGAGTCTTACCTTCCGTCACCAGAATCACTTAAAGGGCAAATACTAATTAAAGCAAAGAAGCTTTCCTCTAATTGTTCTGGACTAGAGGGAGATGTTACAGATGAAGATGAAGGAGCAGAAATGTCACAGAGAGTGGGGAAAGAGGGGGTAGAACAGCAAAACTTGATGACGGGGAAGCGGTTTCAGCTCTGCAAAGAACTCTCTGAGTTGGTAAGCATATGTAAGTCGGTTCAGTTCAAAGAGTTTCAAGTTTCATTTCAGCTCCAGAAGTACTGGGAAGTGTGCTCATTTAATGAAGTGCTTGCTAGCAAATATGCCAATGAAAACCCAGGAGACTTTGTAAATTATAACAAGCGTTTTCTTGCCAGAGTTTTCCCCAGTCCTATGAGGATTGACTCCAGTAATATGAATCCCCAGGACTTTTGGAAATGTGGTTGTCAGATAGTAGCAATGAACTTTCAAACACCTGGCTTAATGATGGATCTTAACATTGGTTGGTTTCGACAAAATGGAAACTGTGGCTACGTCCTTCGTCCTGCTATCATGAGGGAAGAAGTCTCCTTCTTTAGCGCAAATACGAAAGACACTGTGCCTGGAGTTTCGCCTCAGCTGCTTCATATTAAAATCATTAGCGGGCAGAACTTTCCTAAACCCAAAGGATCAGGTGCCAAAGGTGATGTTGTGGATCCTTATGTCTACGTTGAAATACATGGAATCCCTGCTGACTGTGCAGAGCAAAGGACGAAAACTATGCATCAGAATGGGGATAATCCAATTTTTGATGAAAGTTTTGAATTTCAAATAAATTTACCAGAACTAGCTATGGTGCGTTTTGTAGTACTGGATGATGATTACATTGGGGACGAGTTTATCGGGCAATACACTATTCCCTTTGAGTGTCTCCAGACTGGTTATCGGCATGTTCCTCTGCAGTCTTTATCTGGTGAAATTTTAGCACATGCTTCCTTGTTTGTGCATGTGGCCATTACTAATCGAAGGGGTGGTGGGAAACCTCATAAGCGGGGCCTCTCTGTGAGGAAGGGCAAGAAATCAAGGGAATATGCTTCTATGAGAACATTATGGATTAAAACAATAGATGAAGTGTTCAAGAATGCGCTCCAACCTATTCGGGATGCCACGGATTTGAGAGAAAATATGCAGGTACAGTTTTTATGATGAATTTATCAGTTCTTATGTGTATTTTTGTATTATGATGCATATGGAATATGTGTTTTTTAGAATCTTGCTGCATTTTGTAAGTTACATTAATCAAGTCTAATGCTGAACAGCTTTAAAAATGGATTATGTCAGAGCAACCTTTTAGGTGATACTGTCTACTGAAGGAACCTTGGATGCATATGTGTATTTTGTTGAATGTGAACTGGAAATATGACTCTAGTGTTAGAACTCAAGCCTGTTGATCAGTCCTAGGCTTTTGAAGGAATGTTATATACACTAGAAGAAAGCATGGCAATATTTTAATTTCAGAAAATTAAGTTAAATAGAAATGCGGGAGGAAAAGAAGACTTTACTGCTTATTAAAAAAATTCTTGTATGTGAAGGTATGTTTAGCATAGTTTTGCTGAGGTTTTGTGTTTTCCTCATTCCCAATAGAAGGCAGTACTTTCAGGAACACCATTTGCTTTCCATGATTTTTCCTAGCAACAATAGGTTAGAAATACATGGAATTAGCACTAAGGTATTGGAAGGCATCCTCTAGAAGAAATTACCTTAGAGGTCACCTGTAGTAAACATATTGAATTTCAGGAAAAAGTGCAGGCTGAGGTGCTTGTTTTTGTGGAAGCCAGGAGATCCCACTTGAAAAATGCATTTTTTGGAGATTCCAATAAAGATTCCAGGTAAATAAACCCTTAGAGACATAGATTAAAGTGAGTTGTAAAGTTGTGTTTTATGTAATAAAGCTTTTAACTATCTATAAACTTCTGATGGAATACTAGCAGTGATGAATAAAATTGAGCATAGCCATTTCAAATGAGGTGACCTATTAAATCCTCTTATGTAATGTTAAGGGGAAACTGATTAAAGGAAATGTCTGAGACTTGATTCTGGATTTTAAAGGCACATTAGATAAATTTTCTTCATAAATAATTGACATTGAAGAGATTTTAACAGTAAAATAGTTTTAAAACAAATTTTTCTTCATATGAAAGAAGAGATTAGTACAATGTTACGAAGCTCTCCCATGCTACTGGTATATAAAATTCCTATATGAAAAGATTATTAAAAAAATATGGGGATGATATTTTGACTTGTGTTTCATATTATGGGCTGCATGTAAAGTGAACTTCACCTGTAGTTAACATACTGCAGGCTAGAATTCTGTCATATAAAGGGTACTGTATTTTAAGATACCTTTCAAGGAAGAGCTGAACCTAAGATCTGAGAAACCATGAAAATATGTATTTTCTGTAGCGACTTCAAACTCTTTACTGTGTGTGCTGCAGTATTTTCCAGAACTGATAAAATTTGAAACAGGTTTCTTTGAACATGAGGTATTAAAAGGTATTTTAAGTATTTTATTCTGTCAGCTTGAAAGTTGTGCTGTCAACTGAATTCATCATTATCATCTCTCAAAATAATATTTCAATCAATGATATCTCTCAAAGTCATCACTGATAAATGCATAACACAAGTGATTAAAATAGATGTGATGTTGCATGTTTAAATTGCTTGACAGTATGAGGAATAGTCTCTGGGTGTAGGGTTGGAAGTCCAAAAGCAAGAGTTATAGCTGTAGTTCTGTCCTGCCTGCCATTAGTTAATGTATATATTCCCTGGGTCCTTCTTTACCTCTCTGCAAAATTCTTTTATAATGACTTAGCCATGGTGTTTTTCTCAAACAAAATCTGTTTGAATGGACTTCCCAATGTCTGTCTTTTCAACTATGTAAATATTGTGTCATTAAGGTGTAGTCCAGTTTATAGAAGTGGTTTCTGTTTCTTGGACATTTACTTAATGCTTCTAAACATTTACTAAAGTACACTGTAAGTGATTGTAGTAGATCTAATTTAGTATTCACATAATTTTGCATGAATATGCTATATATACATATTTTGAAATCTACTTTGGGTGTTTTGTCTCATAAAAGGACAGCAAAATATTTCATCTTTGATTCCTGTTTGCATTAAGGTTGGCATTATGTCTTTCTAAGAAATTTGTCCACAAATGAGTATTGCCATGCCAGCAAGATGGAAAGTGGTTTTGATTAAAATGAAAATCTGTGTTAGATACCCTGCTTGGGTAAGACGTGAGAGAAAGGAGCACTGAGCACATTTGTAACTTAAACATACCATGTTTTGGTTTTTTGTTTGTTTTTTTTTGTTTCCTACAGGAACACAAACTCCAGACCTGCCATAGATCACCAGCTCCCACTTGGTACAAAAATCCTAAATTCATTACAGTGCTGAGAATATTCCCGTCATGGAATTTCAGTGGCTACTTGGAGTCACATTTTATTTCTAATACTGGAAATTTTCTTCAAGTTTAAAAGTACGGTTTTATATTCTATCATATTTGATGTAAAATACAACTATAATAAATTTTAGGGAAAGGTACAAAATTGGTATTTATATTAAAGTACCTTAAAAATTCACTTAAGTGTGATTCTGTGATAGGAATGACATCGGTAGTGGAGTGCTGGGTTTGTGAATCACACCAAATGGGAGCCAGCAGATCGACAGCACGTCTGGACTATAGTTCAGGTATGTTTAAAGTTACAAATGGGCTGAATTCCTCCTTCCACTTCACTTGGCTTATTTGGGACATTCAGCACCTAATATTTTGTTTCAGCGGCATTTTAAAAATTACTTTGAAATGTCTTTCAGAATTTTTCACAATATATAGCCAATGTATATAGCCAATATGTTTTATTTGCATGGATAATTTTAGTAGTGATAGTTACCAGGTATAGTTGCTCTGAATACATTTTTCCTGTGGCAAGTATTGAATTGTGTTTGAATTTTTAACATTTTTGGTAAAATGTACATGTAATATTGGTTACTTTGGGAAACTGCTACTTTTTCAGGGAAAAGCTGTGGTTATTCCACATTGTTGCTCAACTATAGCAGTGAAGTATTTTATCCTGAAAGAATGAGACATTAAAATTCATATTTAACTGTAAAGGAAACTCTTTCTTTCCTTTTTGCAGAATGCAGTAGTTTCATTCAAAGAATTATGTGGCCTCTCTCCTGTAGCAAATCTTATGCAATGCATTTTGGCAGTGTCTACGCGCTTGGTTGGGCCTGATAATACACCCTTGGTAGTACTGAATCTCAATGATCAGTATCCGACTATGGAACTCCAAGGGATTGTTCCAGAGGTCTTGAAAAAGATTGTAACAGCATATGACATGGTGAGTAGTCCTTTGTGGTTGCTTTATATGCTATTTGAAACTTTCTTTTTGTAATATACAGTACTTTGCCTGTTTTGAAAGGTCATTTTAACCTGTGACTGCCTATTTCATGCTTAATTACAAGTACTTGAAAGTGCTTCCCATGAATGTACAGCAACTAATAGTGTTTTCATATTGAGTAAAACACAGAGATTAATACACTGCTTGCAAATACCTAAGTGTTTGTACACTTCAGAAGGCAAAGTGGTTATAATCAAGAGGATTTCACATGAAGAGGATGTATTAATTTACCTGTTTTGCAGTAACTTGAAACTTTCTGCATATCTATAAACCTCTTACATTAATTTGCTACTTTAAATTTTTCAGTTTGATTTCTTTTGGCTTTGACAGAACATAGAATGGAAAAACGTCAGGAACTGCTTTTAGGAATTGTAGTTTTGTAAGCACTTTGAAGTGTTAAATTCTATACATGCTTTTTCATTTTCCTTTGCTATGTCTTTCTTATACATCTCATTTGATTAGGCATTTTTACATCTGTAAAAAGCTGTAATGTTAACTTCAGCCCTTGTATTTCAGTAAATATGTAAATTGTGTCTTTAGAGATGGGAAATTAAACATTTTGCAAGAAGGAAGGAAGGAAGAACTAATACACTGAGAAATACTGATTTACAACTGCTTTGCATTAATTTAAAGTACGGAAAACAGATCCAGACAATTGTGATTTGCAATGTCCTCCTTACTCCTACTGAAGTAATCTGGCACAGAGTAATTGAGCCTTTATTTAGTTAATGATTTCTTTATTTTCATATATCATCTGACAATAAGTAAATGTTTCTAGGATAATTTTACATTAATTTTGTGCACTAAAATGAGAAACCTCACTTGGCAGGATCAAGTCACTGTTTTAAAAACGGTCCTTACTATTTAAAGACAGAAAATGAAGGAAAAGAAACCAGTAGCCTAGTTTCATATATATCTTTCAAATTGCTTTCTAAAGATAAAGTAGCTTTAGAATATACTAAAGTCTGAAAAGCACTCATTGGTAATTTGCAATTTAGGTAGAGTTTATGTAGTTCAATAATGATGTAAATACAACAGAATTTGATCAGAATGGTAGCATAGTTACCAGAGGACAGTGGTATATCCTCTTAGTGGTAGCTGACTGGATATCACTGTAATTAGGATGGAAACAAGCTTGATTGTTGGGATTACACCTGTGACATGTACGTAATGAAGTTCTGTCCTGTTGATGGAGATGTTTCTACCCGCAGATTGTTCTGATGTGCTGATGCTGCTTGGTAGTTATTAAGCTGTTCCAGATACTTAAAAACTTTTTGTAAGTCTGGACTAAATTTTTTGTTTGAATGTTACTTAGAGGTGACTCATGACTCCAGAAATCTTTACAATCGAAGTTTGGTTTGCTTTTTGTGTCTCACATATGTTTTTTCCCCCACATCCTGTAGACTACACATGATTTGAATATTTGTTTTCTTTAGAAATCTATACTTTATTTTCCTATGTAAGAATAATAGAATATTTAGTGGCACATTCAAAGCATTTTTCCATATCCTCTTCCCTAAAGGATAAAGACTCAATTTCATACAAAGACAAAGAGTGTGATAGTGCTTAAAGCTCTAAATGATATTGAAGATAAGTAAAAATTAAGATTATTTTCATCAAATAAAACTTATAAATTAAAATAATGAGATGCATTTCAATTTGTGAAACTTTGGTGTTTTCAATACTTTGTCCAGTTTGACAAAACGTTTTAAGCCATTAAAATCTATAGGGTATACTGGAAAATGAAGTCAGCCGAGGGAGCCATGCTGATAGTTCTTGTTTCTGAAAGCACACTGTGAAACAGTGGGAGGCATCTGTATCATCCTTTCCTCAAGGAAAGAAGAGATGTGAAGCTGTTTAGCTCATATATTGGTATTTGCTAGAGTGGCAGATATTTAGAGTCTAATACTATGATAGATAGTGTTCTTTTTGTGATTTTGGTGTAAATGAATATAGTGAGTCCTCAAAATGACACATTTTATGTCAATGGTTGGTTTTGGCTTGGGGAGAAGCCTTATCCAGAAATAAGAAAGGATAGATGTACTGTCGAAGTAATGATTACCTACTTGTCTTATTTTCTGTTGGCTTAGGCCTCAATATAGGTCAAACTTATCTAACTATGTTCTTCCAGTGTCTCAAGTAAGTATGAAATCATGTTGATAACAGAGATGATGTTAATTGTTTATTAAATAAACCTTGGTTAGTACCATAAATGGCTGTCATTACCTTGTGTGCATTCTCAATGTGGCACACATAATGATATTCTCAAAGTACTGCTGTTTCAGGATCACGATATCGATATCAACGATATTGTTGCTCTGTAATGTGAGAAAGGATTTAAAGCCTTTACAGTGGGACACTCAGTCCACATGGAAATAATGACACAAGAGTGCAGTACTGCAGGGGCACATGTAAAGGTAGAGTATCTTCAATGTAGCACAGATACATTATTTTTTTTTTCCGTAAGAAACAGTGAAGCAAATGATAAGTTAATTAGCATATCACTAGGTATTTGGGTTTTTTACATACAAACAAATGGCACATAATGCTTTCTTAAATTGTCAGCATTCACTACTACATTAATGGAGGAGCTATAAGTGATAAAGGCTTCTACTATTCATGGGTCAAAATACTGTATTTTTTAATTTAATGAGTAATTTGCCACCAGCATTATTGGAACCAGAAGATTTTTGAGAAAGACAGAAGTTTAATTTGTGTATTTTTCTCTAGCTTCTCCATGCTCCTGAGTGTTTTTCACCCTAACATTCTTTCACTGTTTAACAATGTTTTATTTTTCCCTCTTGTTCATGAACTTCAGCTTCCTTTATGTGATACTTCAGCATGCACTCTGTTGGTGTCATCACACCCATCACTGATCAGTGCTGCAGACTGAAGCTTGGAGTTAAGGCAAGTGCCTCTTACACACCATTGCATGTTTTTATTTTAAATGTCTTATGACCTTTAAGATAAACAGTAAGTAAACCTTAAAAAGTTATGCTATGGCAAGAGAAAAAAAAAATTATCTCATCCTAAGTCTGCAGCATTATTCAGTGATGAGTATAATAGCACGGCAAAGATATGCTAGAGGATTATACAAATGAAGCCAGATATTGTTGAGAACTTGGCTGTCTCTGTCTGCCCTTAGTGGAGGATGAAGTGTCCCATCTGATGAAGATACGGTGTTCTGAACTTTGCAAGCAGGCATTTACTTCTAAGAGAAAGCTAACACAGAAAAGGCAGAGAACTGTACCTGTGTGCAAGAAGATGAAGTAATCCTGCTACAATAATTAGGATTAAATGTTACTAAATCCTAATTAGATAATGCTGCTAGATGCATTTTTTCTGTTTCTGGTGGTTTTGTTTTTTGGGGGGTTTTTTGTTGTTTTTTTGTTTTTTTTAATGCTGAGATTATGTAGTAATTCAAAATGTCCGCAGACTACAGTGTAAGAGGTCTGTATTTGTTTCAAATGAAATCAAGTAAGATGACTAGATTGTGTATAGACACCCTAAAGATGGGGTCAAGAGCAGGCTGTGTTGATTGGTGGTGAGAGTTGTGAGATGATGAAATTGAGAAGTATGAAAAGGCAACAAAGCTAATAAACCGGAAAACACCATATGATTGGCGATTAGTAGCTTTGTAGTAAGCTTAAATGTGGTTATCTTATTGGCTCATTTCAGCTACTGAGTCAATGCAGCAGATTGTATAGGCAATCACGTGGAAGTTAACTTCTTATGGAGTGGCAAATTTGGCTGATGACATAAACTAAATATGATAGCCTGTATTTTGAACTTGGAACACATCTACCCTGTTGGGAAGCAGATCGTCTGACACTATGTCTTGAAGAGTTATAGACTGAACCAGTACTAGTAGGGCTTATTAAAAGACCGTCTAAAAAAGACTGATTGTCAAGGTTTTGTTCAAATATTAATAGCCCTCTCATACTTCAGCTATACCTCAAAACCCTAAATATACCTTACCTTTAGAACTCATTTTGATACCAGTATAGATGAATTGAGTGGGGCACTTCTATATTGGGCATGTTGGATTGAAGTTCATAATTCTGAAAGAAGCAAAGAATATATCCATTGCCTCTTTCACATGGCCTAAAAAGAATGATGAGGAGATCTGTTTTGAGTTATGCTTAGCTCATAAAATCTGTATTAGTTACCTTGTTGTTGATGTAGGTCCTTGGTTATGGTTACTTTGCAAATACAGTAAGAGGTATTTCAGTCATTCTGCTGTAGTTATAGAATTGTATCTTGAGAGAACAAGAGCTGAAAACTTTCTGCTTGATCTCAGATTACTAATGTGCCAGAGTTACTCAGTTGAGAAGCTCTTGTTCCACAAATAACCCTTTGAGGTGGCAAACTTCTGGGATAACCAATAGATCCAGTGTTGGTAATTACCAGTTTATCTCCTAAAACAGAGTGAGTGAACAGAGGTTGCTTTAACTCTTGCATAACTTTATTTTGTTCTAAATACTCAATTTCTGATTGTTGTAGAGAAGGCTGAGTTTAAGATGGTCACCAGTCTCCTGCAATCTAACTCAGTCTTTGCATCTCATGTGTTTTTAAATCATATGATAGCACCTGACCACTATAGGTTTTGTGCACCTGAAAAAAATCCAGATTTTTCCATCTAGTACCTTTTCTGAGGAATACGTGACTGGCATAAACTGTCATAGCTGTGTTCTGTTTCCTGGTGGGTTCAGAATGTTGTTCTTGGGCCTGTGTCTTCTGGAGTCCAGGTCCATGGATATTCCACATTACAATGTAACTTTTAGCATCATCTGGTTTATAAAACTTAGGCTTTGCGCAGAAGATTGGGAAACTATTATTTCTTGCTTTTATGCTTAAGAGCATAACTACATAAAAACGAGGAGCCTAAAATGAAAAGGTAAGAGGAGTCAGAAGAACTGACATCATAGACACTCTAAAGATGCTGCACAAGGGACTTGGCGTAAATAAATACCACATCAATATTTGAGGACAAAAAGGAGGAGGTGCTGTTCAAAAGAAGGTGGCATCTTCCAAAAAAGCTGGTCATGTGCAAATGAGGAAGATAGGATAGATATTTAATCCTGTCATGGTTAAATAAAAAATACAAGAAAACCAACAATGAAGAATTTCAGGAATGACCTGCACAGACTTAAAAATAACAGTAACTTATTTGGTGAAAATACCGGAAACAGGAAGACTGTGAAAGAGTGTGTATAACCACGAGTTGATCAAAGTATGAAAGAAAGCCCCAGGAAAAGAAATAAGTCACAACACTAAATTAGTTTTTGCATCCATGTACCTGTGGAGACTAAGGTTTCACATGAAACGCTTCTTTATGAAGGACTTGTTGGAGAATTCATCTCTAACTGAAATGCCAATAGAAGATGTTAAACAGGAAAGGCGAAATGACTGAGAAAAAAGTTACTAGAAAGAAGTGATATTCATTCAAGGGTTCTGAAGGATCTCTGATATATCCAAACTGCTAATTGTTGTGTGTATCCTCTCACTTAAAACTGACTATCAAAGTTGTTAGTGTGGTGCCAGTGATTTAAGAGGTTTCCAGGGAAGATCAAGAAATTACAGATCAGACAGGCTGACATCTGTACTGTGAAAATGGGTAGAAACTGTTTTGAAGAAGAAAATTAGAGGAAGCATGGAGAAACATGTCATGTTGAGGAAGAGTCAATGCAGCTTTTATAAAATGAAGGGCTCATTAATCTCTTGGAATTCTTTGAAGTCAAGAAGCAGGTAGACATGAAAAGTTAGCCTGGTTGGATTTTCCAAAAGCATTTGACAAAGTCCCTTTTCAGATGCTCATATTGAAATGAAGTTACTATTAAATTTTTAGCCTTTTAAAATTCTCAGCTCTTTTCTGATAGTTGGAGTAAATGTTGAACTTAATCTGATGTTCCAACAGGAAAAGAACTGTTAATACAGTTGCTTGTGTTGATTTTTGCATTAGGGTATGTTTTTCCAGTAAGCGGATTAGACATAGTAGGTATAGCTCCAACAACTTTAATCTAGCTAACACAGTGTGTTGGGTTTGCATGGCAAGGTTTTGGTAGCGGGGGTGAGGGTACAGGGGTAGCTTCTGTGAGGAGCTGCTAGAAGCTTCCCCTGTGTCTGACAGAGCCAATGCCAGCCGGCTCCAAGACGGACCCACTGTTGGCC
>VXBL01005539.1:1044907-1072234 GCA_013400195.1 Aramus guarauna
TTTTTTTTTTTTAAAAGAGCATGAATGGTGAAGCTTTTTGTGTGCTTTCACTAATCCTATTACAGCTAATGGCTGACTCAGTATTCATAAGAGCATAAAATACTACAACTACTTAAGTAGAGAAGTTCATCTAGCTTACTGTCCTGTTTCTAATGTAGTCCAATGGAATGTTTATGGAAGAACATAAAAGTAGGTCAGATGCATAGCAACTTCTCTTAAATGTACTCCATCTTTCCAATAGTAGTTCTCTTTTTCTTTCTCAGTAAGTTCTTAATCAGTTTGTGTCAGTCCTCCTCTGGGAAGAGGACTCCTCACACTCTTCACCTGCTCCTGCACGGGGTCCCTCTCACAGGAGACAGTCCTCCACAAACTTCTGCAATGTGAATCCTTCCCACGGACTGCAGTTGTTCACCAGCTGCTCCAGTGTGGGTCCCTTCCATGGGGTGCAGACCTTCCGGAACAGACTGCTCCAGCGTGGGTCCCCCATGGGGTCACAAGTCCTGCCGGCAAACCTGCTCCACCATGTGCTCCTCTTTCCACGAGGCCACAGGTCCTGCCAGGGAACCTGCTCCAGTGTGGGCTTCCCACAGGGTCACAGCCTCCTTCGGGCATCCACTTGCTCTGGTGTGGGTCCTCCATCGGCTGCAGGTTGGATATCTGCTCCACTGTTAACCTCCATGGGCTGCAGGGGGACAGCCTGCCTCACCATGGTCTTCTCCATGATCTGCAGGGGAATCTCTGCTCTGGTGCCTGGAGCACCTCCTCCCCCTCCTTCTTCACTGACCTTGGTGTCTGCAGAGTTTTTCCGGTCACATCTTCTCACTCCTCTCTCTGGCTGCAGTTGCTTTGTGCGCATCAGTTTTTTCTCCCGTATTAACTGTTATCCCAGAGGCACTACCACCATCACTGATGGGCTCAACCTTGGCCAGTGGTGTGTCCATCTTGGAGCCGGCTGGCATTTGCTCTGTCAGACGTGGGGTAAGCTTCTAGCAGCTTCTCTCAGAAGCCACCCCCGTAGCCCCCCACTACCAAAACCTTGCCACACAAACCCAATACACCAACAAAGGGCCATAAATGTGATGAATGGACTGAAACATCCTCTCCTTTGAGGAAAGGCTGAGAGAGCTGGGACTGTTCAGCTTGGGGAAGAGAAGGCTTGGTGGGGGATCTCATCAATGTGTATAGATGTCTGAAGGGAGGTTGCAAAGAGGGTAGAGCCAGGCTCTTTTCAGTGGTGCCCAGTGACAGGACAAGAGGCATGAAATCAAACACAGGAGGCTCTGTCTGAACATCCTGAAACACTTTTTGACTGTGAGGGTGACTGAGTATGGCAACAGGTTGCCCAGAGAGATTGTGGAGTCTCCACCCTTGGAGATATTCAAAAGCCATCTGGACATGGTCCTGGGAAGCCTTCTCTAGGTGGCCCTGCTTAAGCAGGGGGAGTTGGACTACATGACCTCCCAAGGTCCTTTCCAACCTCAATGACTCTGTGTTTCTGTGCTAAATTTATTTTCTTGCATAGTTGGAGAAATAATTTCTAATTTAGACAATAGGGTTGCTAAAAATTGTATTGTTTTGAAGCAGATTTAGTTTGATGTGAGGAGTCCTCTGTGTGTACAGAAGTAGCAGTTAGCTTTGTTTTCTTACCTTGGGACTTTGGACTATACTTGAATAGTAGGAAGATCAGTTGTTCTTCATTATAGAGCAGCTTTGGACTGTCTGGGCAAAACACCTGATTTTTATCTATAATGAAGTTATTATTGATTGTTGTCTTGAGCCAGAAAGCTCAGTTCTAAAGCTTTCTTTTGATTGGAGATGTCAACTTTACTAAAATACTGATTTACGTAGAATCACTGAGGTTGGAAAGCACCTCTGGAGATTGTCTAGTCCAACTGCCTTGCTCAAAGCAAGGTCAGGTAGAGCAGATTGCCCAGGACTGTGTCCAGTTGTGTAACGAGTATCACCCAGGATGGAGACTCCACAACCTCTCTGGACAACCTCTTCCTGTGTTTGACCACTCAAGATCCCCACCGAGCCTTCTCTGCTGCAGGCTGAACACTCCCAGCTCTCTCAGCCTCTCCTCATATAAAAGATGCTCCAGTCCATTCATGAATCATCTTTGTGGCCCTTGCTGGACTCACATCAGTATGTGTCTGTCTCCCTGATTTCCCCATTGTAAATCCATACTGACTTTTTCCAATCACCTTGTTGTCCTTCATGTGTTTGGAAATGGTTTCCAAGAGGATTTACTCCACCACCTTCCCAGGGATTGAAGTGAGGCTGATGTGCCTGTAGTTCCTTGGTCCTCCTTCTTACTCTTGTAGATAGGAGTGAAATTTGCTTTCTTCCAGTCATCAGAAACATCCTCTGATTGTCATGACCTTTCAAAGATAACCGAGAGTTGCCTTGCGATGACATCAATCCACCCACGCAGACTCATAGCTACATCCCACATACATGTCTCTGCGTTTGATGAAAGCGTTGTTAAACAAGACTCAGTGTGTATCTATTGCCAATCAATACCTGATTTATGTAACACAAATTACTCAACTCATTGACTGACTCTGATCTTTCTGTGTTAATTTCTAAAACTTCTTGGGAGATTCAAAGAAAAACTTTGAAAGAAAAATAATAAAAATCTGTTCTGCTGTGGCCTTTGCAGGTTTTTTCCCTGTCTCATCATTTGGCAGTAGTAGTTGTCAGAAAGTTGTAATCTCTGAAAACTGTTCAGCTATCTTTTTTCAGTTCTCTTTTCCATGCAATTTAACAAGGTATTCTTCACATATGTTAAAGCTCTCCTAAGAGGTCCTCTGGAAGACTGTAACTTGAACTTGGGACAGAGAAAATATATTGTCTTTTCTGTTGAGATGCTACTTCATAATCAGTTCAACTTCTCTGCTACGTATCACTCCTGTTTGAACTTGAAGACCCTTTACTCTTGAAAACCAAGTAGCACTGATCTAGTGGTGCTAGTGGTCTCAAGGGTGGCAGGTGGCAGGTGGCAGGTTAACTTCACTGCTTATTGAGTTTTGAACTGAGCTCAGTAACGTTAACATGAGTTGCCTGCTTATTAGAAGTCCACTTCTGTTGTTTATGGGGTTGCTGGATAAAAGTTGTACATTTCAGAATGATTTCGTTGTGGTGTCCACACCTTTAGAACAATTCATGTGAGTTCTAAGATTTAATATGAGTTTACAGTCTCATTTTCCAGTCATTTCCTTCTTATCGCTATAAAACCATTGTTCTTCAGTGGAACATCAAAGACAGTATCTATAGTACAAAACAACTCTGTGCAACTTCAGAGCAAGCTGACCATGGCAGTTATCACTGACAAGACTAAGCACAATTCTTTTGCTTGTTCCAGTGCCCCAACAAAAATGCCTTCTGGCGCATCGACATTGAATACTGGACTGCTTAGATACAGTTTATACATATATTTAGTTAGAACTGACCATATTTTGTTTGAGTTCCCAGTACATATAACGGTTCTTGAGAATAAGAGTGTTTATACGCTGTCCCTATCAGAGTTCCTTTTCTTGCTCTTATTGCTTGGGCAATGGTAGCAACTTCTGACCCTCTCTGGGTCACACACATCTTTTGAAATGGCGCAGATACTGTTAGCTGTTTATGCATTCTAGTTTGGGATGCCCTGGGTTTGGTTTTTTTCCCATGAAGTGCTATTTGCTATTGGTGCTATTTGTACTATTCTGAACTTAATAAAGTGGCTGTAAAATGCAAATTACATTTTTATTACTACTATTAAAAGCACCGGTTTGGCCACTGAATACTAAACTGTTTTCAGAAACGGTGTAGTTTGTGGTGGTTTCAGCAGTATATCTAATATACTGAGATTTGAGACAAAGGGGGAATGTGAGCAGCATTTTGTGGAGAGCACCATTTTAATAAGGATTCAGTTTATACCTACTGTAAGTATGGTTTCAATTTTACTGTTGGAATGTAGGTCTAACAGTATTGGCAACACATATTCACAGATTTTGGAATGTAAATATGTAGTGTGCTTTACTTGCTAAAAATAAAGTTCATCCTTGGTGTTGCAACTCTGTCAGTGAAGGTATTTTCTCTCACTGAGTTTCATCATCCAGGCACATTTTATGATTGGCTGGTTTTTCCATTTTAAAGTGCAGCTGATGTCTCTCATGGTGTGCTACTAACCAGTTCCACATGCAGGGGAATTTGTAAGTCCTGGGGTTTTTTTTAAGATTTCTTTCTCAAGGTCTGTATTCTTTGTTAAAAGTCATGTTTAAAATATTTAGGGTTGAGTTCAATTCACATCTTTTCCCTAAGTTGAGGGCATAAACAGGATGTTCTGTCTACTACCAGAACACCTGTCTTCATGAGCCTAGTAGAAATAGATCTTTACTTCTTCAAATTCAGTTGAAATGAATGGTCTGAAATACATGCATGTGTACATACGTGTGAGCACTTACATACCTGCATAGACATACACAGTGTTAGCTCGTAGCACTTACCTCCTTCATAAAACAACAACAAAACAGAATTAACAAAGCTCTGAAACATTAAAAAAAAAAAAAATCCTGAAGGGTAGTCTAGAGCTGTATATTCTTTTTTTAGTATCTGTAACTGTCTGTCTTAATGATATATTCAGTTCTGCTGAGAAGGAGGATAGGTATGCTTTTTTAAGTATATGACTTTTTCGCTTGGTTTGTGAAGACACAGTCACATAACTGGTGAATGGTACCAATATTGGCAACTCAGTTCCGTCAGTTTGAAGTAAGAATTGTTCTGATTTCTGACTATCGTCATCATGCTTTTTAAGGCAGGGTCAATATACAATACAGGTCTCTAATCCATACTGAAAACTCTGGACTAATCATTTAGTGTTTATTTCTAAAACCCCTGAAGAATAATTTAAGTATTTTTTTACATCTTTCTTGACAATAATCCTTTCATTAGAATTACCGACAGTTTTTCTGATAACTAGGTAAAATGGTTGCAAGATTTAACAAATAGAGTTTGACGAATAGATCAAGCTGTCAGCCTGGCCTCTGCAAAAGTGTGATGATTTCAAGGCTCATAAAGCCTACCCTTCTGCATTTCCCATTTTTCATTGACCAGAAAAAAAAAAGATAGTCCAGTATGTAGTGAGTATCAGCGCAATTCTCTGGTCATACTAAGATTGGGATGGGGGAGTGTGGTAATTGGAGGGAGAGTTGAAGCAATTCCAGCAAGTGTTACGCATTCTGTATTTAAAATGTGTTATTTTGCATCTTCACTTGCAGAAGAAAGAAACATAGATTAGAGATGGGAATTAACACTGTAAAAGACTTGCTAGAAAGTATAATATCTTTGTATAATAGCTGTTCTTTTCTTAGAATAGGCATGGGTAATTTGCAATACATTTTTAATGATAAGCTGGTAACTGGTTGTTCCCTATTAAGTTTGTTTGCATTTCTCTTTCCAGTTTTGTCACTGATAATATTCTCAGTTGAGTGTGGTTAGCAAATACCCCCTTACTGATTGGCTTGTTCGGTATAGACTAATCTAATGTATACTAGACTCTAGTTGGTCTTTCTCCTCAATTTCCATAACTACTTTGCCTTGAGAATTTAATTTCTCATTCATATGGACATACTAGTTTTCACACTGAAGCTCCTGCTTACTTACCATTTTCTACTTCACTTTTATACCAAGCACACACATACATACAAGTATCATTTGAATCAGGCTAATTTTCTGTTTAAATATAACCATTTATACTCAGTTTTTCCATGCTCTGTGTCCACCAGAAGTCTTTCTGTTAGTATCTACGTGAAAGTTTTCATGATGTTATAATTTTGGCTTGAACACCAGAAAGAGTTTATATGTTCCAACACTCCATAAGAGTCATTTAACAAATAGCTGAAAACATACTAAAAGGTGATGGCATGGCAAAGAGCAATATAAGAATAAAATTGTGATGAACTAATACTATTACTTTATTAATTAAACACAACTAAAAGGTGACACCTACTCATGCACTCAGCATACTGCTCAGTTCTTTCCTTAGTGAAGTGAGTTTAGAAAAACAACCTGTGATTTCCTTTGACATCAACAAAATTGGAGTGTAGCATAATACCAATTGAATGACAGCGGTAATCAACCCCTGAATTATTGCTAGCTCAGCCAATTTTGCTTAGTGGTGCTGTTAATGTTAAATACAGCTTTGTATGTATTTTGGAGACCAAAGATAAAGGAAGTAATTGTTACTGGCTGTGGTAATATAAACATTGATATTAGCAAAGTTTCTGTGACATGAAATGCATTGACATTTTTCTTCAAATGTTGCGAAGAGGGCATTGCTTTTGATCTGAGAGTATTTAGGCAAAGCAGCTTTCCATACCAAAACTGTGAAATAGGAAATCTGCACATTGTTATAAATTCTTCTTCAATGTTAGCCTCGCTGTGATGAAAGAGCGCTAATACAGGGATTAGTTTCATTTCCTTTCATCTGCAGAACTAGTACAACTCTCTTGCTTTGCCAATGCAGAAAGTAAACGAAGGAGCAGTGATGTAAGCGTTTTTATTTGTCTTTGAATTCTCTTGTTTCTGAAAGTCAATGTAGTATCTCAGAGTAAGTTTTCTAATCTGCTGAGACTTGTTCTCCACTGTTTCTAAAGCATATACAATGTCTTGTGTGAAGGTAATAGAGCAGGTAGAGATCTTCCACGTCTGGAATAGAACCTAACTGAGATGACTTAGAAGTTACGTTATTAGACACATGGGGTCAGGAAAACAGAATAGACTAACACAGGACAGTTTCAGTATTTCTTACAGTTCCTCCAGAACAAATACCTTGAATAGGCAGCACAATTGGTCTTCCTCTTTTCTGACCTCCAGTCAAAAGGGTTCTCAGCTGAAAGGAATCTTATTAACAAAGAATCCCACTGTAGTCCTTATTATTGTGTGCTAGCATCCTGACAAAACAAGAGCCATACATGCTCAGTATTTCATTTTTCAAGGTGATTTTCAGTGCAGTGAAAGCTGAGTGGAAGATGCTTTACAGTATCCTTTCAGCTAATTAGCAAAATAACATCAGTTACTGGAAGTATATTTGCAACTGAAGTCAACTGTGTTGGTTCCCTTTGTTTAAGTGCATTACAGAATCAAATGTGTTACGACCTACGTACTGAAACAGGTAAAATCCTTGCCTTGCAAGCAAATTTACAGTGGATTCATTTCAATTTCTGAGTACTGTTTTAATGACTGAATTGTAATGATACATAGTGAAATGCAGCTTTCTCCTTGAAAAATCAGGAATAGTGAGTTTGCAGTGCTCCTGTCTGGGTGAAATACAGTATTCTCTTATTTAAGTATGCTTCTCTTTAAAATAGTTGTCTTCCATTTATTATACCTAATTAGTAATCGGCATAGTTCTATTTATAGGCAGTTTTTGCTTGAGTGAACATTGATATTTATATTCAAAGAACAATCCAGTTAAAAGTGGGTAAGCTAAAGTATTTCAATTGCAGCTTAGCAACCTGATCAACTTACTATTTTTTCCTCATTTATTATAATTAACTTAAAAAAAAAACTTTAAAAAATATAAATGAGGACAAATAGATACTTTGAAATTAAATACAGGTTAATCAGGTTGTGAAGATTAAATTAAATTATCCAGTATGATGACCTCCACATACTCTAAAGTTGCTTGTTCACGTGTTGTTTATATGTAGCATAAACTAAAAATTTGGGGGTTGCGTAATTTTCTTTGTAATTTTAAATTGTAATAATAGAAACAGAACTAGAATTATTTTAAATGCTTTCACATTTACTTAAACCAGATTTTTGTGTAGCTGAAAATAAGAAGTCTGTCGAGTAGTTTACATCTGTGCAGGTGTTCTTCCTGTTCGCTTGCACAGTTGCCATGAGATCAAAAATATGAGGCTTACTTGCCCGCTCCTCCAAATTGATTTATGCCTCACTTAGAGCAGTGTTGGGAAAAACAGCCTCAATGTCACTAAACTGGAGAAGGCTATTTCTAATATGTGCGAGGAAGGATTACCGTAGTCATGCCTGTTAAAGTAGTATTTCTCTGAGGAAGAGTGTTAGAGAGGTTTGGGGCTTTTTTTCCCTGTAACACAGAACGTTCCTGCTCATTACAGCAATTGTGGTCTCCTAGGGAGAAGTTCCACATGAACACCCACAGAAGTAACATGTCAAACTTTAGTCATTGTTTTAGTGACGAGAAATCTGTCTGCTTGAATGGATACCAGAGATGTCAGTGAGTAAAGCAAAGTTCCATCTTAATTGTTGTGTTTTCAGCTGAGCTTCCATGAAGGGCTTTTTGTTTAGAAAGATTAGGTAAAGGAATAATTTATTTTTCCTTATCCTCCAGTACCAGCCTGGAGTGATTTGTTTTCTTCCATAGTGTTGTCTCATACATATGAACAGGTCAAGCCACAAAAAGGGAAAATGTAGAAGAACAAACCTGGAAAAGCAATGGGATGATCTCTAGGAAAAAGGAGGCACTAGGTGGTGAGTGGTCATCATCCTGAATGTCAGAGTGAGTGAGGAGGAAGAAATCTGCATCCAGGTTATCTCACTCAAACCACCAAAAGTGAATTACCTGGTAAATAGTTGTATAATTTCCACTTGCTTTGATAGGCAGCGAATTATGGAGTAGACTTTTTACTTCAATGTTCACAGATCCCAGCCCAAAACCATCATATTTTTTACGTCTTTATGCCACATTTTATAAACTTTTCTGCCTGGTCATGACAAGGAAAATGAATATATTCATTATGTTAACAACAAATACTAGAGTATTAATTTGAGTTCAAATTTAAGCATCTTTTACAGATTAAAAATTTTCAGTAAAAATTGAATTTTACTGATATTTCTGTATATTTTAATTTATTTTTCTACAGATGATTCAGACCATCAGGACTCTAGTTGAAAATACAGATAGCTTATATGAGAAGATAGTACAGTGTCAGAAAGCAGGTAAGTACAATCTGTTTTTAAAAAATTATAAAGAACTTACTGTATTTTTCTTTATTTCCCAAAAATTTTAATCAAGTTTGTTTATTCAGCTGTAGGGAAAAATAAACCAAAATCCCACAATAAAAACCAAGCAGGAAAAAGAGATTATTGTAATTTAAGCATATACAATAACAGTGAAAGCACATTTCTTATTGCACAAATCAAAGATCCATAGAATTACAGCTTGACTGTGGAAATCATGAGCATCTTCTATATGTACAGTAGCATGTCAATACCGTCATTTCCACAAATGCAAAAGAAAGTGAAAGGAAAGAAAGTGAATGATCTTCCTTCACAATTAAATCTTTTAACCATTTACTCTGATCTCCTCTTTTACTATGTGAGAACTTTTCCTTTTTTGTCACAGTAGGCTTAATGTCTTCAAGAGCCTTGGTGAAGTACCTTGCCTTCTGATAATTACATGACAGTCGTTCATATATTTTATCCCTGCGTTTCTCTAAATCTGTTGGGCGGATACCCTTTGGTTCTGCTGATTTGTTACTGTTTTATCTATTCAGAGTAAAGTGGTTTTGCAGACAATTACATATATCTTGTGGCAGGCTTTTCAAACCACATGGATGCAGAAAGTCTGTTTTTTAAAACTTTGTTATGACCTGTGGGTCCCACAGATTCTCTGGAATTTTTCCTGTTTCTGATACGTATTTGAAACAGATTGTGTAGTTAGTTCTTAATCCCTTCACAAATTGTCTGTTTTTCACCTGAAGTATTGTAATCATTTTCTCATTTGAACACGACTTTGAGTTTTGAAGGTTTCTCTCTTATTTTGAATAGCACCTCTGACCTTGCTGTTTAATCATGCTTGTTTTCTTTTGGTCTTTCTTAAGTATTTTTTTAACAATGTTATAAATTTACTTAAAGTAGTGATCCATCACATTTTGCATCAGAAACGGGAAGTCTGCTTGAAAGTCAGTCAAAGTGTTGACAGCCATGTCTTGCATGACTCAATCAGGACAAAAGCATTTATATACAAATACATTTTTACCTATCTGATATTCAGCATCCTGCAGCTCCCATCGTATCTCCCATGATTTTCTTCCATTCTTTGATTTGCTTCTCTGTTCTGTAAATTGCAGTCTCCTTTCTTCATTCTCTTTTCCTGAAAAGAAAAAAAAATTGGTCTTCCACCCTCACCCTTCCTTTACAAACTCCTGTTAGCAGTGTCTTCCAACTCAGATCAGCAGCAGGAAGGCTTACCCACTCTGAATTTCCAGATCTCCTCTTTATTCACAGCACACATTCCTCAAACTCTGTGAACTTTAGTGAAACCATAAAACTGTCAAAATACTTGATAGTTTTAATTTGTCCTATTTACTTCAAGCTGTCAAACATAAATATTCATAAATATCATGAGTGACAAAATTTTGTTTCACATATCTTGTTGGTAGATGCAGAGGTTTATCTAAAATACCAAACTCAAAATACATCATGCTGCCATAAGGACATTGTCATGTAGACTTGTACGCTTACTTCTTGTATCATCTCCCATTTTTGTGGTGATAGTATGCCATATTTTTTTAGCTTCATCAGTGTCTCAAACAGTTTAGATCCTTGGTTAGAGGTAAGACAAAAGCTAATTGCCTATTTTACCTCATATTGTAGAACTGTTACCCTTCAGAAAAGATGGCTTTCTGCTAGCTCATACGGATTCCAGTAAACTTCCATATGTCTGATTTTCTTGAGTCTTCCAACTGTATTTGACTTGAAGTACAGCTGGGCCCAAGAATCCTTTGTTTAAGAATGCTAAAGACTTAAAGCCCATGCTAAATAGCGGAGATTTTGATCTCATTTAAATGACAAACCTCCAGCATGGTGACATAAGCCTAAGTATGGATTATGTAATAGATTCTGCTATTTAGGGCAGCTTTAGCCCTGCAGCATCAAGATACTTTTTAAGATGAACGAGCTGAATTGAATTACCTTTTAATATCTATGATTTTCAAAGATTTTCTTATGACTAATTGATCTCGTGATCTCAGTAGATGCTACTCTGTTTAATTCCGAGTAAAAGATTATGTGTTTTTCTATGTAGTTTCTTGATAAGGAAAAAAGCAAAATTATGCCCTTGTCTGGACTTTTTTGTTCCGTGGCTCAAAGAGTGAAAAAGCTGCTAAAATAGGAATAAATACTTAAACTGCCATAAACAGTTGTCATAAACAGGCTTATAAGAGAATTCTGTTAAATAGACAAAGTGGACTCGCTCTAGGTTGATAGCCTATTGAATAAGCAGATACTATTCTTGCGATGGCTCTTTTCAGAATTCAGGTTCTTTGCTATTAATATTCTCCCAGAACATTTAACTGTAAATGTCTTTCCTAATTTTGGTTCTTTAAAATTAAACCATATCAAAAAACTTCTGGTTTTTTCATATCAGCATATTAATTTCAGCTCAACATATTCTGTTCTTAATTAAATAGTTATTGAAATCATTTTAGATACAGTAACTAATGAAAAGATATGGGAACATAACAGTGCTTTGGTTCCTACTATACTTCTCATTCTTTAATAGAATTAAGAATAAAACCTGCATAACTTCAGAATGATTGCAGTGCCATTTATTTTGTTACTATAAAGCCAGCTAAAGATCCTGCAAGAAAATAGAATCTAGGTGCTAAAGGGAATTTTAAAGATAATTCAGTCCATCCCCTTGATCTGTTAAAGATCTAAAATGCCCCTGTATCTTCTCTAGAGGAAAGAATTGGAATGTCCAGGTCACCTTACCCTGTCCTTAGCCTCCTTTGTACCCAACTTACACCATTCTTCTACTCCTCTTTTGAATCTTCCATTGCGTTAGTTTGCTTTATAATTTAAATACTGCCCGAGCTCGTGACTGGTTAAAAGAGAACCACAGCTTAGGAATTCATTTTGGTGTTCAGCAATGGGAGATCAAAAGGACATGTGATATTCCAAGTATTCATTAAATGATTGGGGGGCAAATAACGAGCAAACATGGTTTGCTGCTTACAAAGAGTTATTGAATGTAATCAAACGTAGATACGACAGTGAAAAAGTACAGGAAGATCTTGTGACACTGAGAATTACAAAACAATGGGTGAAATTTAACACCAGTAAGGGTCAAGTAATGTGTGTAGGGGAAAAGTGGCCTGGACAATGCCTACAAGAAATGGTCTCTAATATTTTTTGTTTTAATTCAGGAAATGAAGTTATTGTATACAGTTCTAACAGTGTCAGTTTACTGCTAATATCATGCATAAATATGCATTCCAGCACTGTGTGCTGATAATTCAGATTGCTTTTTTTCTGTATGGTTTTAGAGGTATAACCTCCCCTAGCCGTCTGTGCAGCCAGAACTCTTGTTCAGGTCCTTACCTTCTGGGATCTCAGCTACACTGTCCTTTTCTCTGAGTTTGTCTGTTATAGTTTTGCTTTATGTTCGTCATTTTGGTTTTGATGGTTTTGATGATGTCTGTCCATATATTCACTTCTATACTTTTTCCTCATTGTACGTCAGCACTGAGCTGCTTTCACTTTTCTTGCTCATTTGGTAGCAAGAGTTTCCACTGCCTGATAGATTGTCAGCCATCGTCATGCTTTCTGCATGTTGTCCCACAGGCTCACTGTAAACATCCACCAGGCTACTTCCTTTGAATTGGTTTTTAAAATTATCCCACGACTACAGCTAGATTGACACATGTCCTCCTACCACCTTGACCAAAATAGTTTTCATTGCTTCCTTGTACTCCCCACTCTTTCTTTATCCATCTGTTCTCTTTTTTTCCTCATACTTTGATTCTAAGTTGTTGGAGCAGGGATGTCTTATTTATTCCATCTGTACAGTGACTAAAACAGCAGGGACTTAGTTTATTAAATAATGCAAGTAGTAAAAGACATAAAATGAGTACATTTTCTAACATGTACTCCAAAGCAGTCCTTCAGCAGTGTCAGAAGCAGAACACAGTTGCCAGAAAGGGAATATCAAGCCCTTCTGGATGCTGTCAAAGATAAACACAGTGTACAACATCCAGTGGGAAAAAGTTACATCCGAGCTGCGCACAGAAAAAGATTAGGATGATGGCCATACAAGCACTGCAAATTCCTTTTGGAGTTGAAAAGTAAAGTAATAAAATCACTTTTGTTCAAATAGCTATAACTCTTAGTTCCCCACCTTTATTGCTTAAGCTTCTCAGCAAAATGACATGTTTACTGGACAGTTTCTTTTACTATTTGTTCCTGTTATTTGCATTGTAAATTGATTTTTGACTTAGGGTCCACCAAAACAAAGCATGTAAGATGCAGAAAAAGTAATATTCTATGTTATATGTTATGTACAGATTAGATAATCCATTAATAGAGGAAAATAAATTGATAGGATTAAATATTGAGGAGCACTTTTGACTGGATATATAGGCATGCAATTGACTTTTTATTTAAACAGTGAAAGGGAATGACTAGATCAATTGTTCCCAACATTTTTGTAGTTATCCCTGACTTGAAAGAGAATTTGCAGTGTTCATGGTCCTGTGGAGTTTACAGAATTCTTGCAGAGCTTATTAATGCATTTCTTCTGAAATACTGCCTCTCATCAGCAAGTCTTGACTTTTGAGTAGAAGTCACTGCATTTAAACCATGGCTTCATATTTAGGGAGTGAAGAAGTGCTTCTTTATCCGTTACCATTGGACTTCATAACTGAGCCATATTTAAAGTTTGACTGCATCAGTAGGACATGCTGATCTTCAAGTTAAATCTTAGTATTGGATCCTTTATTATGTTTTTCATGAGGTTCCCTGTTAAAAGGAAACCATCTACAATATTTGCCACCATCACATAAACTCCAACATCACTTGCTATGACTAAAACAGCACTTTGAGGCCTCTCTCAGGCTGTCTCCATTCTTCTGAAATACCTGCTTTTCCCTGTGTTCTTTTCCATTTTTTCTAAGCCCATTTCTGGGCTTTCTATTCCCATTTTTTCTAAGCCAGCTATCGAATTGTTTTAACTCCTTTCTCCAGACTTGTCACAACATCATTGTGAAGGTTTATTAGCTCACTAGGCTGTCTCTGATAGTTAAGAAAAGGTGTCAATAAAGGGCATATTCAGGGCAATCCTTTTCTTTATATGTCTCAACTTTTCTATTCAGTCCATCATTTTTACTTGTTTTTTTTCTTTCCTCTTCTATTCCGCCAGATTCATTTTTTCTACATTTTTTCTTCCTATTTGTCTTTCCCCCTCAAGCAATTCCGCTAAGCATCTCCAGGTGCAGCTCCACGGCAGCTCATGTTGGTGTTGCACATACTCCCTGGCTCTGTAATCCTGTTCCTCTCCTGTGCCTTGAGTTCTTGAAGCCACATTCTACCATGACAGGGAAAAAAGTGAAGAATTGCACTTAGATCAACCGGGGTAGCATTGGGGAGTTGCTCCTTGGACATAGCTCACTGCAATACCTTGGATGGAGCTGGGGTTTTTTTGAATCTCATATATCATGCACAAGGGTGGATGATTCCTAGAATATATCTCCCATACTTTTAGATGTTCTGAATGATCTCACTTGCTGCTCCTAGGGCAAACACTTAAACTAACACAGACTTTTGTGTTGTTCTCCTGAGTTTGTCCCTTCACATGAAGCCTTTTTTTCCCTACTGTTAATGCAGTTCTAGCCCAGTAAAAGATCAGATCATATTAATGATGACTATCTAGAGCTGCACATGCAATTTTCAGCAACCTCAGTGAGCAAAAATGATTGGAAAATTTGGTTATGTACTGGAAGTCAGAATAACTTTGTAAGAGACTAAAATAGAATTTTTAATTTTAAATAGCCTTTCCCAGTACAGAAATATTTACTAAATTCTGTTCTATTAGCTTGTAGTTAATATTTTTAGCAGTTGCCTTCTACCTGTGAAAATGATTAAAAAGACAAGATTCATTATATCTCTTAAGATACAGAGAAGTATATTAGAGTGCACAAATACAGCAGACATTTTATGTATGAAGATCTGCTCAGAGGCTACATGGTTATCCTAACTACAGTCTAATCCAAAAGGGTAGGAAAGGATGAGGAGTTCATTTATTCCCCATGGGCTTTCTGTATCTACATGTGATGACATAACTAGTACAACAGCTGCTGACTGAGACTAACCAACAGTTCCAACCTATCCATAGATGGGGGTTAAGAAAAGGCAGTAAAGTGTTAGAAACAGTATGGTCGAAAGACAAGTTTTGGAACATGCTTTATTAGCTGAAGTGCTGAAAAGTTGAACAGATTTTCAGATATACATTCCCTTTCTTTGTATTTTAAACAGTCATAACAAATCCCAACCTAAAATCAGGTTGGGGAAATGCCTCTGGTTTTAAATTAATTGTGCTAATCAGAGAATTTGAAAGAAAAAGGTACTGGTGCAGAAGGTGATAGTAAAGAACAGAGAAGTTACATTTCTGTGGAAATGAAAAAGATAGTAATTACTATTGCCAGTGAAACAATGTGAGCTCAGCAGGATCTGAAGACTGGGAGAAATTATAATGTGCCATAAATCAATGTCTTTATTAAGTCTGCTTTCTAGCATTCAGTAAAATCAGAAATTTTTTTTCCTAGACTTTCATTGGTCTCTCTTGAGGATCAAGGCTGATAAATAAAAGATAGAAACAGCAGTCTGGGGAAAAAAATACTTTCCTTCATAGCTCTGTGTTTCTGCTCTCTACTGACAGCTTTAGGTCATTCTCATATGTGGTAGTGGCTTAACTTCACTCACATTCACAAATGTAGTTTGTCTTCACAGAGGACTTCCCTTGTGGATTAAAGTTTTCTGTACATTGGGGGTGGAATACCGTGAATCTTCTTTTCAGAGCAAATGTTTGAATATGTGAAGGTCTGGTTTTCTGTGCATTTTGTAGGACTGCTGTTTTGGAGATACAGAGAAAGTGTTGGTGTGTGGGTTTTATGTGTTTTGTAGCTTGATATGCTTTTCATTGACGTTGGTGTCTGGAAGGTTAATGTTACACAGGAGTGTTCTTGAAAGTGTTTGAGGAAAGTGGAAATGGTTGCTTAACTCTTGGAAGTAACCGAGTTTTAATTAAATCAAAGCCAGATGTCACAGATGTCCTCTTTGTAACTTCATAACGGTGTAAGCTTGCTGCTGCAACTACTTTGAATCTCTTCTGACAGTAGTTCGTAAAGAAGTTAGTGACCATCTTAAGTCATAGTGGTTCCCCAGAATTAAAGAAAGTGTCTTATGTTGAAAATGGAATTATTGTGATTCCGTATGGAACTGGTTGAGTCTGGATTGGAAGACTTAAATAGTAATTTTGTCCTTGCAGAGAGGATGGCTTTCGGCAGTCTGTGATGCCATTGTCATTTGGGATGTTGGGATAAGAAGGTTATCTCAGGCATAGAATTTTTCTCTGCTACTTTCACAGGATAAAAAGGCAGCAGGCACCAAAATGTATATTTAACCATCTAAGTAGAGGCAGTACATGGCTGGCTGTGTCTGGGGAAAATTTCCACTTACTATAGAGATAGTGCACATTGCCAAAGAAGTTGAAATAATAAAAAAATACTGAACAACTAATTTAGTTAATGCATTATTTCATCAAATATTAATCTAAATATTTTGAATGCAAATAATTCAGACCTGGCACTTCTTGAAGCTGAAGCATACTCAGAATCTGCAAAGAAAATCTGATTTTCTAGATATGATGTAAAATGTTTTGGGTGACTTCAGTGAGAAGTAGGCACTTGGAAGTACTTGAGGATCTAGTCCTTGTTCCTGTTAAGACTCAGTTTTTGCAGTTAGTAGTGATAATTGGATAATACAGATGTGCTCTAAGTTCTAATTTATTTAGGTTAATTTTAAATCTTTGTGTGAAAAATATTCAGTAAACAAAATATGTGAGAATTCATAGGTATAGAGATTTCTGTTGCTTCCTAACATGATTTATTTAATTTATTGTTGATGTGATCTGGTAGCCAGACTTCTTTCCCAATCACTTTTCTAATAAACTTCATTTTAAGAGAAAATTTTTTGTGAGGTTGGAATACCAGAGTGTTTAAAGAATGTAAACTGAAAGAAAAATATTAGGAAACATAGTTAATTCTGTAAAAAATTAAAGCCCTAGCTTTCAAAGATGTGGCCAAGTGTAGTAGTTGTTTGTGCAGATTAAATATTTATGTGTGGAAATTAGCACTTAAAACTTAAATTCTTTCCTAGAATTCTTTACTATATTGCCATTTAACCTACACAGTGTAGGAAGAAATATTTTAAAGTATAAAGTGCTTTCTTGGATTATTTTCTTGTAAAGAACAAATTTTGTGTATGCAAAATATTCACAGAAACTTTGTAAGCATTCAAGATGAGTGTACATAATAATTGTGCTGCACTGTGTGGTAACCTAATCAAGAGCTGTGTGGTATTTTCCTTGCATTTTAAAAGTACTTAATGATTTTAGTATTTTATTACTGTCTTGAAAAGTATTTCATTACCCTTTAAATCAAAGTGCTCTACCAAGAATGAAATAAAATATATTTGGCTTGACAGAAGTGCTTACCTGCAGTATTATCAGTGTGGTTTTTATATAGGTATGGGCAAATATTGGTTGCTACCCATTTCATATTAGGCCTACTCAGTATATACACTTATTGCCAAAATTATACCATTCTGAAATTTCCTTGATAACATTCTTTGTTAAGAGAAAAAACCTGTACCAGGAGGAGCCCACCTGCTGTGTAATCATGTCTCAACTAGTTTGTAAATCATACTCTTGGCAAGAAAGCTCTCATCAAAGAAAACAAATGAGTATGTCAAGTAGAAGTTTGGCTTTAGAAATACAGTCTAGCAAGTGTTGTGCTTGCTGTTTTGCTAAGATTTCCTTGAAAAATGAGTATCTCAGCTCTGTTAGAGAAAAGGCGTGAATTTTTTTCCTGTAAACTGAGGTTGTGTGCCAGGGCTTTGTGATAGCAACTCTTACAAAAGCAAACAAATTACAGAGTTCCAAACAGTCTGAACTCCTACCTTATGTGCACGCATTCCAATTCTCCATATTTCAGTCTCTTTTTCATGTTTTGATTTTAATAAAAGCGTAGTTATCATTAGAGTTTTCCAACAGAGATGTATGTATTGTACAGTAAAAAAGCAAAAGTATAAACCCATGCAGCTCTGTGACTTCAGCTACTTGTGTAATATATGCATTATATATGCTTCAATTAGTTTAAAAATAGCAGAATCACTTACGCTGCCTTCTATGTCACATTTTAATCAATATCTTAAGTATACTACCTTGGAACTATAGTGAAAGCCCAGTAGTGGGAGGAATTGCTAACTGAATTTCACCAAGTGTCATTTCTAGTTAGTAATTAAGGATACTGAATTTCGTATGAGGTTATTTTATTTTTATTTTAAAGAAATTAAGAAACTATTTTTTCCAAGCTAAATACAGTTGGAGATGAGTACCTTTTAATAGTATCTGCAGTGTTGTTTCTGAAATATATCCTGAAATAAAACTCTTTCCTGAAGACATGATGTTGGCACTACAAAGCCAACGTATCCAATATGCGGGGCAGCAACAGAAATACATCTTCAAGCATCAGTAAAGCAATAACATGCATATTATAAGCTCACATGCTTGTTAAGTCATGAAAGGTTTTGTATCTTCTGAACACATTTATGACAATTAAAATATTGATTAAAAATCCAGGACTGTAAAATAAAGCTAAGATGCTAATCTGGAAGTTATTTTGAGAAGTGATGGCTCAGAATTCTTATCAGCCCATCAAGACTGTTCTATTGCCTTGTATGTTTTATTTAAGAAAGAGATTTTTGGTACTGAAGTAAGTCACAGCAGTAAGACACCTGTTTCTATACTGTCATATCAGTTCTTGTTTAGTTTATAGGCATAAACGTTCCATCAGAATATGCTGAGCATAAATTAATGCAGGTTTGAGGTCTGCCATGTAGTAGTATTTAGAGGATTCATCATGCAGCTGGTTGAGGACACACAGGACTGGAAGGTCCTGAAGTCTACTCCAAGGTAAAATTTTTGAGAATTGATCATGTTGCTCTATTTTAAAATTAGTATGAGTTTTTGATTTGAGGAATTTTCTCCTTTTCAAGGCTGCTTACAGAACCACATCTACAATGGTTATAAATTTTACATAAATTCTGGTTTTACTGATGGACATTCGTCCTAAAATTATCCTTTAGCTGAAATGGTTCTTTGATGTCCAAGATCTTACCTGGCTGAGGTACATCTGGAGAGCAATTACTCTTCTTTTGATTTTCTTTTTGCTAGATTAACCAAGCACATTTTTATTAGTCTCCTCACATGATACAGGGTTCCTATTACATTGATAAACTTTATAGCACTGCTCTTTTCATCATGCTATTTGAAGTTACTGAAAATGGGAGAAAAGAATGCATAAAATGCATAAAATTTCAGAAGAGCATCTTGAATGGTGAGGTATTGCGAGGAGGGATGAAGAAGTGTTAAAGCCATGTAATTCCAGGCATGTTGCAGGGGGAGGGTCTGAGAGAGACGGAAAAGCTGAGACAATCATGAAATTCAAACTAAGCTAAGCAGCATTCACTAGGGAACCAGAAAATGATTCAGCACTGAAGGGGAAAATAATTACTTGGAAATACTAAAGGATTGCTTATGAGAATTCTTTAAAAAAATAAGCGTACTGCAGTGGAGAAGGATATGCTGTGATATCTCTGTTTATGATTGGGAAAATTTGTTGGCAGTATTTTGTTCAGTTTACAAACCTGCTGCTGAGTTGTGCTATGGCTATTTTGTAACAGGTACTGCAATGTATTTACATGACTTAACAATAGTTGGGGTTAATATTTCACTGAAAAGCTGGCCTTTAGCATGAAAGACTTAGATTATGAAAGATGGAAGTGTTTTTGTTTTGCAAGCACTTAGGAAATTGTATGGCTTCTGTCAACTAGTCCTTACTTATGGTGGAGTAGAGGTGACCAGACTTCTTAATGCAGCTTGTGCAAACTAAGCACCCTAATATTCCACAAGCAGAAACTCAGAAGGGAATCAAGTAATGATGTTTGAAACCTCATCACAGTGTCATAAGCAGTAGAGTTACCACAGTTTAACAAGTTTAAGCAGGGTAAAAAGTAGGACCAAGCCAGCCAGCCTCACTTCAAACCCTGGGAACGCGGTGGAGTAAATTCTTTTGGAAACCGTTTCCAAACACATCATAGACAAGAAGGTGATTAGGAAAAGTCAGCATGGATTTACAAAGGGGAAGTCAGGCTTAACCAACCTGACAGTCTCTGTGTGTCACAGGAAGTGGATGTGAGCCCATACACTCGTAGATTTTTGTCTGTAATGAACGCCTGCACATTGCAGGCAGGAGGCACCCATTTTAATGTAGCACTTGGAAAGGCGTCCCCACTCTTTCTTTAAGTTCAACATGACCCAGCAATGTGTGCTTGCAGTCCAGAAAGCAAACTGTATCCTGGGCTGCATCAAAAGAAGCGTGACCAGCAGGTCAAGGGAGGTGATTCTGCCACTCTGCTCTTGTGAGACTCCACCTGGAGTACTGCGTCCAGCTCGGGAGTCCNTGATTCTAGGATTGACTTGGTGGAGGAGGGGAGAGCAGTGGATGTATTTTATTTTGACTGTACCAAGGATTTCAACACTGTCTCTTGTAACATCCTCATAGACTAACTAAGGAAGTAAGTAGAAGCCAAATAAATGGGCAGAGATGTGGACTGAAAACTAGCTAACCGTTCAGGCTCAAAGCGTTATGATCAGCAGCATGAAGTCCATCTGAAGGACAGTCACCCAGGGGTTGATACTGGAGCTACTACTGTTTAAGCATCTTCATTTGTCACCTGGGTGATGGGGTAGAGTGTATCCTTAGCAAGTTGATGGAAGATACAATGCTTGAAGGAGGCTGGATGCAGCAGACAGTTGTGCTGCTTCTCTAAGGGCCTTTGACAAGCTGGAGAAGTGGGCTGACAGGAACTCCATGAAAAGGGTTCAGCGAAGAGAAGTGCTGAGTCTCGTACCCAGAGAGGAATGACCCCATGCAGGCACTGGTGCAGGCTGGAGGCTGACTGGCTGGAAAGCAGCTTCAGAGAAAAGGGCCTGGGTGTCCTGGTGGACAGTAAGTTGAACATAGCTAAGGAAGTACATCTCCAGAAAACTGAGGGAGTTGGTCCTTCCCCTCTAGTTAGCATTGGTGAGGTCACATCTGCAGTGCTGCATACAGGTGTGGACTCACCAGTACAAGAGAGACACAGACATATTGGTGAGAGTCCAGCAAGGGCTACAGAGGTGATTCATGAATGGACTGGAGCATCTTTTATATGAGGAGAGGCTGAGAGAGCTGGGAGTGTTCAGCCTGCAGCAGAGAAGGCTCGGTGGGGATCTTGGGTGGTCAAACACAGGAAGAGGTTGTCCAGAGAGGTTGTGGAGTCTCCATCCTTGGTGATACTCGTTACACAACTGGACACAGTCCTGGGCAATCTGCTCTACCTGACCTTGCTTTGAGCAAGGCAGTTGGACTAGACGATCTCCAGAGGTGCTTTCCAACCTCAATGATTCTAAGTAAATCAGTATTTTAGTCAAGTTGACATCTCCAATCAAAAGAAATTTTTAGAACTGAGCTTTCTGGCTCAAGACAACAATGAACAACAACTTCATTATAGATAAAAACATTTTGCAATGGGCACAAATTAAACCCCAGGAAATTCCATCTGAATGCAGGAAGAACACAAATCCTATATGGTATTTGTGATCACTCAGAAACTTGTGGATGATACCCTTTTTAATGTCTGCCAGTATAAATGGAAAACATGAGTAACTTGCACTTTTTGGATAAGCAGTTGGTATATACAGAAATAAATTAAGAGTGATAAATCAGGTTAGTATTATGTGTGTTATCGTCCAAGAGGCAGTTCAAAATTACTTATGGACTAATAATTCTGAAAGTAATTAAGCCTTGTAAAAGTAATTTGCTTACTATATCTTAAGGACAGCAAGAGCTGAATTTTTACTTTCAAGGAGACAGAAAATTGTGTGTATTTATAAAAAAAAGACATAATTCAGTTTTCTTTGCAAGAATATCTTAAAGGCACTTTTACGTGAGTTTATATGGGCCTATTTTTCATTTTATTAATTTAGCTGTAGATGAAAAGCTCTTCCCTCTTTTTTCCTTTTTCTGTTATCTTCTAAGAAGTCTGTTTCATTTTGGAATTTAACACTTTTGTTATTACTTTGCCACTATTAATGCATGAAATAGTTCCAAGGCAAAATGCAAGAAAACCAAACAGGGTCATAGAATGGCAATACCAAGAGAGACGTAGTTAAATGCTGTGCTGCATTCATACTCCAAAATTAAGTTGTCCATATATTGTGTAGCAAATATCACTCATTCCATTTAGCAGATGGAAAAACTGAGACTAAGAGGTGAAGTAATCCATTTGAATGTGAAATCCATTTCAATGAAACAAATAAAATTCAAATGTACTTGTCCCTGGTTGTGTGTTTAGCCTTAGAGTAGGATAGCTTTAGTTTAGCATGGTAATGGAGAGTTGCCCTATGCAGTCCGTAAGAGATGATGAGGAGAGGGGTGGGATGAGTGCTGTTTAAGCAGGAGGCACTTGTTTGCGGAGGGTTTAAATATGTTTGCCCTGGATGATTTTACTTTGTTTCAGTTGCTGAAGAAGAGCACTGAGATGTTGCTGCTAGCTGCCAGGAGAATTTAGCAGGAGTGGCTTTAGCAGAACAGAAATCTAACATGGCACGAGTGTAAGGAAGGGGGAGAGTCACCAGAGAAGGTAGTCAATGAACCAGAAATGAGCTCTTCTGGCTAGCAGAGTATGTGGTCACCACTGTCTCTGCGTTTGAGATACTAATGACTTTGTATACGTAAGAATAATCTGAAATCTGCAAAGTACCAATTTCAGATTGATCATGGTGGCCCTCAGCATTATTCTTCATCTCTCTGAGTGGCTTCAGTTCAAGGTTATTATCAGTCACTAGTGCACGTGGATTTGACAGGCAGTATTTATAAAGATGGAAACGAGGTACAGAACTCCAAAAGTTTAGCAGTTTAGTCTCAGAATTCATGGTACAGATCAGAAAATGTGTATTTTCATGGTGGCTCTAGAAATGGAATGTTGTCAGTACGGATCTGTGCATAATCTTTCCATGATCATACTGGGATTTTATTTTTTTGGATGATGTGAACAGGAAATGGATACTTGGAAACAGCGATGGATGAGTGAACTTTAATTTCTCACCTGGTTAGAAAACTGTTTGGGGAAATATAGTATGAATGGTTTACTTGAGGCTGTACTCTAGAGGCAGAGGCAGAGCTATAAAGAAGTGTTTGAAATAAAAATGATACAGTAGTTTAATTCAGCGAAAATATTTGCTGTTTATTTTCCTTGTAATAAAATTTAAAATAGTAAGAAAAGCTAAAAAGAACAATCTTGTCTTTCAAATAAATTTATGAATAATTAAAAAAATGGTATATGTATATATATGTGAGTAAGGTAAGGGAATGTACAATGGAAACATTCAGTCATACCTCTTTCTTGTAATGAGACAAGAGTGTGGAGTAGAAAGATTACAAAGAATAGATACTATAATGTCCTTAAAAGTCAGTCTACTCTAGGACTGACAGTGAACGCAAGTTTGTATGCTTATTCCATGATAATTAATTACATGTAAATTTTGAAGCACATATACTCACTGGGCAAATAGAAAATCTCAATTAACAGAGTTAAAATTACCATTTGTAATTAAGCTATAACTTGTTTTTACGTTCATAGGTATAAGTCAAAACCACTTGCCAACTTCTGCCCTCAAAATATCATTTATGTTATTACTGATGAAGATCCAGAGAGCACAATTTAATGTATGAGTTGCTGTAATCCATGTTGGGTTGATGTATGTACGCATGGAGGGATGTTTTATTTCCCCTGCATGAAGGAAGCTGTTTCAAATTTATTTTTCTTTAACTTGTAACAGCAGCATGGGAAGCAAATTATTTTTCTTATATCTGTGCAGTGCGCTGAGTTAAAACTAAAGCTCTAGTCACTCTACACAACATTTAAATCAAGCTAATCTGAATTTTGCCAAAAAATTTTGGATTGAAGTTTGTCAAATAGGTTTTGTGGACACAGTAGTTTAGAGGGGTGTGGTAAATTGTCCTTGGCGGTTCTCTTGGCACTCCTCCTTCGCTGTTATTCCTTTTCTTCTCCGGGGGTAAGGTGAGAAGGTTATGTTCTGGGCTGGCCCCACCATATAAGCTGTTAGCTGGACAACTGTGATGTAAATTTAGTGCATAAAAGAGCAAGGCACAAAAGAAATGTGTTGGGATAGAGTATTTAATGAAATTACTGTTTCCATTCTACAGCAACTCACAAAAAAGTTTTTATAAGTCGTGCAACAAATTCAGTTGTGCTTAAAGAATATTTTTGTGTAGCAAATATTTGCTTGGCTCCATGTTTGTATGGCAGTGACCCAACAGGTACTTCAGTGTGAATTTTGGCTTAGAGAGATTTGTGTATATTGGCATGTTGTATAATGTTGTACATTAATACATCAGATACATTTGTGCCTGAAGAATAAAGTTTCTGAAGCTTTTTCACTGTCCTTTTGCCTTCCTAGCTTCAAATCACTATCTCCGTGATCACAAAAATGCATTAAAATAGATACTATATTCCTCCCTCTTTTATTCTCCACAGCAATGGAGTTTCATGAAAACCTGCACAATATAGGAGCAAGAGAAGGCTTAAAAGAAAGAAAACTGCAGAAATCAGTAGAAAGTTTTACGTGGAACATTACAATTTTAAAGGTAATATGTCTTCCTTTGGTTAGTTTACTGTATTTTTCCATTCACAACTGCCATTCTAATATTGTTCCTGGTCATTATTCTGTGTCACAGTTCAACTGGATTTATTCACTTCTATAACCATATTCAGTTTAGCTTATATAACTTGAAAACACAGCAGTGTGATTTTTTTCTTTTCTATTACTGTGGGGGGTTTCATTTAGTTTGTCTGACATTTTCTTACAACCTTTTAACAGGACCCACTATAATCTTGAATACATGGGTGAAACAATGAGGTTTGATTTCTGTGAAGCGACTCTGGGAGGAAGCTATGCTGCTGTTTAAACCCTGCGTTGTGATCTGAAAGGGAGTAAGAGTATTAAGGTTAATGCAGTTACTGAAAAACAAAAGGGAAGCTGTTGCTATTTCAGTCAGTGATGAATGGTGACTAATGAAACGTACAAATTATATTAATAATCCAGGCTGGAGTAAGTTGAGTGTATATGAGCTAGAGATTCTCTGCATTTTGTCAAACGCATTTGCTTATGTTTTGACACAACAGTAAGTGATATAAAAAAGCTTTCAGCCAGAGAGCCTCAGGAAAGTAGAATGTGGAACAGTTCAGGTTTATTATCACTGGTCTTTCATCTCAGCAGAGTGTATCAAAATTTATAGAGATAGCAAAACTGCCTCCCTTAATTTATTCCCTTGACACTATCCTTCTAGCCCAAATTATTCAAGTTTTGTGTTTACATCCACTAATGAGTTCTTCTTTCCCACTCAATCAAATATTTCATCACTACATTAAACTATGAAGTCTGTTTTAATTATAAAGAAAATTATTTTCTCCCACATATTTTTTTATTTGTAGTTCTTATTGAAAATAGAATTCCCTATTGCCTCTTCTTACAATGAACTACTGCAGAAAAGCAGTAATACGCATGTATTTCTCCAGCTTTCCATGTTGGTTTCAACTGTTAAGCTTTTCACAGGGTTGCTTGGTGCTCTTGTCCCCCTCGTATTACACTGCACAAGTCCAGTGCAGAGGAGAATCAAGAAGAGGTTAAATTTGCCACAGTGTGTACAGTTAATACATTCTAAAAATACGCATGCAGGTTCTGCTTATAGGTAAAAGGACCGGACTATTGCTTTTCCATTATTAGAGCAGAGTTTCCTGAAGATAGTGTATGGGATGTGTCAAGTACCATTCCTGTGCTACCTAGAGGATAGAGAGGAAGGGGGAGTCAGTTCAGCGGGTTTGGGCAAATGTCAAGGAAATAAATTCTTACCTCTTCTTTTCTTTTCTGTCAAAGGTATTGGATATCAGCTTGGGTAGCCAATCTGTTTTAGTGCTGCCTGAAACAGCAGTACCTTTGCTTCATCTCTGCTTTCCATTCCGAACAGTGTTGGTGGGAGGGAGGTTTGCACTTGATGAGATACTGAAATGTGAAGTCGTGATTTCTGCGTAAGCCAGGAATCGGAGAACCCGCATGGTAGATCTGGCTCTTCAGAGCATTGCAGGGCTTTTGTGCATATCCTTAGGATTAACATACTTATGAAGTTAGAAGGCCTTCCTTTTGAAGAGATTATTCAGAAAATCTCTTCAACATTGACTTTTTTTCTACTCGTGGATTAAGGTCCTTTCTGTAGGAAGGTACAATTTGTCCCGTAATTAATACTTTATAAAAAGAAATGGTGAGATGTTTAATCAGCCTGTTGTCGAAACGTTAACAGGAGGCGTTACAGAAAGTTCTGGTATGTTGCAACATCTTAAAAGTTATTATAGTTGATATAGGCATCTATTAAGTGCTGTGATTCACATTTAGATGTACAGAAAGTTAGCGGTTGTGATTTGCTTGAAGTAGCACATTGAACTTTTTCACTCCAACCTCTTAACTATAGGCTGTAACCATAACTTGTCTTGTGTTACATAATTAAATAGAAAAAGTTCATCATTTTCTAAGACACTACTCTTCCTATCTGGAAAAAAAGACCTACAATCATAATTTCAATGTAATACTGTGTTTTTCCATTTCCATTTTTCCAGTTCTCTAAAAAAATATGTGAGGACAGGCATGGAAAGTGAATGCCTACTTTTTTTTTAGAGTAAAAATTGATCAGGAGAGTGACAATCTGAGCCACTTCAAGATTTTCTTTTTTCTGTTGAATTCCCTACATCTGTCAAATTAACTTCCCTCTTGAACAGCACAAAAATAACCCCCTGTCTATTCAGTGGCCCCAAATTTTTGCTGTTCAACAAGCAAGACAGCCGAGCAACCAACACACTGAAGGCAGTGCTATGCTTAGATGGATTTGACTTTTTATTCTTGTAATTAGAAACAGTGTCTTACATGGTCTCTTGGCTATGATTTAGATATTGCTTGTGGCTCTATACTAAATAATTCTGCATGAGCGCCATCCTCAGCTCCCTCACAGAGGAGTTGCAGAATGCTCACATGATGTGGCTGATGTATTTTCCAAACTGATTAAGCTGGATTTTACCCTCAAGGTACATATTGATTTTTTTTCTTTTCTTTCCTTTTTTTTTTTTTTT
>VXBL01005539.1:1072267-1106033 GCA_013400195.1 Aramus guarauna
TTTTTTTTTTTTTTTTTTTTCAGTTGGGACATTTTGACTGCAGTTGATGCAATGGAAACTCTGATAAAATAACAAAATCGACAGCTTAAGTCTAGGAGAACTCTTTGTTTAGAACATCTGACGTAGCTATTAAATATCTATATGTGTGTGCGTGCATGCACACACGTTACAATTGCTGGATTTTATTTTTCCTAATTTGAAGGCATGTGGCCAAATTTATTTTTGGTATAGTCTGAATTCAGCTGTAATATCTCTTTTTAATTTGTGTGTGTGTGTGTATATATATATACACACACACATATGCACGCATTCCCATTCTTATGCACCCCATATATGCACATATAGAGGTTTGATTAACTTCAGAACATCACTTAGAGTAAATTTAGTCTGCTGTAGTAAACTTTGTTGCCTGAGAGATTTAGAGATTGTATTGTATTAGAATATTCCTCCCTTTCAAATAGGCAGCTGCAAGATCATTTGCTTGTAATTTATTTATTATTACTCAGCCTGATAGCACTCATAATTCCTAAACATAGATAATGACATTTCCTGCCAGAAAGAGTACACAGTTGAGGAAAGAAAATCACTCTTAACTGCTGTTGCAGCAGACTCCTACAAACAACATAATGTAACAATTTACAGACTTTCCTGGCATAGCAGAGCTTTGAAAAAAGCCTATATAGGCTCAGAATTTGAGATGCCCATAGGAAGAGCATAATAGCATCTTTAAATTAGTCTTCGCAGTGAAGAGCTGTTCTGAACACATAGGGAGAGTTCAGTGGAAGTACTTGGAATGAAGGTGGGACTCCTAACTCCAGCATTTGTTAGATGCTTCTTGTTGGCTCTGAGTTTTAGACATGGCACATTAGGCAGCATGAATTACTTGCTCTTGAAAGAAATCCCAAGGCATGCAGTTCATGGCATCTGTTATCTCTGTAATGGCATTGGTTCTGCATCTACAGTATTTTTATAAATGTATTTATAAATGGAACACTCAAGGCACTTAGAGGGGTGCAACTTCTTAATTATATATTTAAAAAAAAAATTCTCTGAATTTTACGGACCAAATCTACAAGTGAATTCAGGCAGCGCTGCTGTCACCACGGGGCGTTTGTAAGCCTCTGGTAGTTGCTGCTGAGTCCTGTAGGTACTCAGAAAATCTCCCACATCCCAGTTCAATTTAAATATCTAAAACTACTAGTCTTTTGATGTTGCTGGACTGATGGGATTTTGGCTCCTAATGAATTCCATATTTAGAAGTTAAGAAGTTAAATCCTTTATGTCCTGATTCTGTAAAGGCACTCAGAGCACGTCAGCTGGGCATGGAGCACTGCAGTATGTCCCATTGTACCTACCGGCCACTGCTCAGAGAAGCACTTGGAGAAGGGGATACTGGCTTTGGTCGCAGAACCTGGGATTTTTTTGGGGAAAGGGTGCCCATGCAGTTATTTCAAATGTCATATTTCATGTTCACACGCTCACTGAAGAACATGTGTAACAGAAATCATGAGTGAATCCATACCAAATTATAAAGGTAGCTGAGACGTTCTAGTTGATGCTGTATGCAATTGACTCTGAAATGATATCTCATTTAATAGGTACGAGAACTGATAGGAACCATTTTGAGTTTGTTTTTGATTACCTTTCAGGAGCTATGATACAAAAACACTGCCTCTTAGCCCAAAGTGTCAAAGCAAACAGAAGATTTTTAATGTTTATTAAAAAAAAACAACACACAACAGAACAGAGTAGTTGACATAGGCATATTGGGACAGAGAGGTATGAGGGATATTGAATTGAGCTTCTGTGTTCATTCACATTCTTTATCATTGCTGTTTATTAAAAGCTTATGCATGAATATCAGTTTTGTTCTTTAAGATCTTTTTTGTCTGCCTACAAAACAGCTTGATGCTTGATTCATTTTCTGAAGCTTGTAAACATCAATATGTGAAATAGGTATTAAAGTTACATAGTGCTCAGTTATGTTAGTGAATTTTAACCACGGTGAAGGAAAAGGAGCAGTGATTGCTGTCTGCTGCTCTGAGGACAGTGCTCTTGCAGTGCTCTGCACTTGTGATGTGCAAGGTCTGTATTGGTCCTATTCCTAGATGGGACTTACCACAAAATGCCCGTTAACCACGGTCCTGGGAGTAAATTTGAGTTTTGTGGTGTGTTTGCCAGACAACACTAAAGGACTGAATTCATTTACGCTTAACCTGAGGTGAAAGGCTGACAGAGCCAATCCTACCTTACAGTGAAAAACATACGGGTTTGGTTCCACAACTGCTCCAGATTCCAGCATTGAGTTAACTCTGTGGACCAGCTTTGTCTCTTTGAGTGTAGGTTCTTTTGTAGTCCCTCATGATAAATTTACTTGATTGGGGTTTGAGCTGTTGATAGGTTTCTTGTATTATTCTTATATATATATATATATATATATATATATATATACTGCTTGACAGTAGCATTTTAAGAGCAAGTAGCATACAGCCATTTGGGGATGGTAAGAAGGCAAGAGGCCTCTGAGTAGCTCACAGTTGTGAGAGATTCCTGTGTTCCAGCTTGTAGTAAACTGACTGCAGCATTAATTTACTTATTAAATCAATGCATAGAATATAAAGAATTGAAACTGAATCTTAAGAGCCCTTGGACAAGAGACATTTAACTAGAAGGAAGGTCTTTGAGTTCCTTCAGTTGAGTGTGTGGAGGCAATTTTTTAGATCTGGATGACTTTTTTACTTTTCTGCCTTTCAAATGTGTTGTATTACTGTTCAACAGTATTCACTGTGACTACAACTTGAATTTTTAAGATGTATACTGCTTTTTTTTCCCCAACATATGGCTTCATGATGGTACATCAACAGATCTAGGCACTTTACATGAATTGCGCAGACCTCTCTCGCTTGAGCTTGTGCCATATTTGGTAGCAATGGTTGGCTCTTGTTTTGGCTTTGGATCAAGACATGCCAGCAGATAATGACAACACAGTTGGTTTCACAAACATTTTTCTGAGTTCAGCAGCATTCAGAAATCAATTGCTTCATTCTGAGTGTTGGAGAAGAGATTAATGTACACAAATTCATTTTTCTATTTCACCCTGGTCTAAACTTGATCCCACTTGGCCGACTGTGTTTGGTCTGAACCCCTCCTGTCTGCAATAATCTAGCCCCTTATCCCAGATCCACTCGTGTCTACAAAGTTCACCTTCCCTGATCAGTCTTGTCCAAACATTTCCAGTTCCCTGCTGAAAATCCAGCCATTCCCACTAGCCCCTGGCTTCCTCCTTCCCTTCTCTGCTCCATCCAGTATTCTGTTCTCACTTGGTGCTTAGTTTTCTCTTCTGGCAGTTTTTTCCCTGTTGCTTTCCAGTTCATATTGCCCCTTCTTTGCCTCTTGTAGAGGTCCTTTGCCTCTTGTAGAGGTCCTTCCTGATGAGTCTTAATTTTTTTTTCTCATCACCTTACTTGATTTCATTGTATTCTGCAGTCTTCTCACTGCTCTGCACTTTTGTTTGGTTTTCTCTCACCAGCTTTTAGTCTCATTACTCACTCTTTCTGAGTTGTTAGCCCTTCTACTTGTCTATCATTTTCATGCTTCTTTCAACATGGTGGATATTGTCAATCTGTTTTCTTTCTGTATTCCAATCCTTAAATGTTGCCTCAGTCTTTCCCTTTCTCCACTCGCCTGTCTGATCAAAATTGAGTGTTATCACACTGTGCTCGTTTCTTGTTATTTCATAATCTCCTCTTTCAGTAAGATCTAGTCTCTACTTTGTATAGTACAGTCCAACTTCCCTTTCTGCAGTCCTAGACTTCTTGCCAGGTCAGTCTCAGAGTTCGCTCTTGCCCCCTCCTTTTCTCCATCTGCCTCCTCGCCAGAATCCCTGTCCCAGACTCTTCCTTCCCCTCCTCCAGTTTGGCTGTTGGACTGCCTGTGTTGGCAACCAAATGTTGGTGGTAAGACAACTTGAAGAAGCCATACAGGAAAAACTCAACTTTTTCTTCTAACGCATATTCATTATTGTGTGGGAATGGAATATGCATTGTCTTGCCACATTGCTGGAGCTGTCAAGAGATGAAGAATGATCGAGAATGAAATCCTGAGTGATTGTACTAACCACGTTCAAAATCTGATTTTTGTTTATTGAAACCTCGTAACTTGGATCCACTACTCGGGATCCCTGAAGTCGTTTGAATTACAAGTCCCTACCCCAAGTGGGAGTGGGGATGGAAGGATTCAAGATTGTTAAAAAAATTCTGACAGCATTTTCCTGTCTTTATTCTGAGAACTGAATGAACCATATGGATGAGGTTAAAGAATAATATTAAACAGTAATAATAATAAAATCTGCCAATGGCAAAAATCCTGCATAGAAAGTATCAGCTTAAGTAGTTAAAGTTTGGCAAGCATGTAAGCAACTGAAAGCAGGTTTTTTTAAATGAGAATTTTTGGGCAACCTTATTAATAGACTGTTGCTAGCAGCTCTGCCTATAATAAACAACTTGATTAAAGTTCCAGAACTATATTCTGCTAATCCATGTAAAATGGAACTTGGGCTAGAAACAGATGCACTCCAGATATGACTCATTTAGTCTGCTGGAGTGTTTTAAATTAGGTTTTAGTTGTTTGTCAGTTTGGAAAAAAGTATGTGATTTTAAAAAAAAAAGTAGCCCTGGTTTTCTTTAGAAGAAAATATTACTGAAGCTTGTTCTGTGATTGGTGAACTTCCAGATTTTTTCATGTCTGGTAATCAGAAAAAAACCCCACTTTGGCTATTACAGTCTTGGATTGGGGGGGGCGGGGGGGCATTATTTCTTTGAAGAAAGCAATATTTGTTTTCAATTTGTGTGCCTCCAGTGCGTAATTCTGCTTCCTTCATAGGATAGTATTTATTTTCTGAGTTGTTAAAGAAGTAAGACTGAAGTATCACATCATGAGTGCACACGTTGTTGTCTGGGCTGCTGTTCTACCTCTCCTCCTTTAATTTTTAAATCAAAAAGTAAAGTTGGATTTCAACCTTATTTGGCCAAGGAGGAGAGGCAGCATAGCTGATATGTCTCTAGGAGAGACGTCAGCATGTCTTCAAGAGAAGTGTCTGTCAGGAGCCAGAATTTACACGGGACAGACATGAGTACTGTGATTACAGGACAAGGTGCAGTCAGTGGTCATACCTTATTAGACTTTATAGGAACTGACAGTCTCAAGGAACTACAGTACCTGGGTTTTTTGTTTGTGCGTGTGTGTGTATTTTTGTCCCCTTCAGTTGGAGATGACACTGTTTTAAGATAAGGCATTTTTGAAGCATCATTTGCTTTTCTGTAAGCCGTGGGGCAGTTCTCCTTCGGAAGTGCAGACACAGCGCAATCACTTTGGCCCCTGCGGACTTTCTGCACAAGTTTGTGAACTTTCCTGTGCCCACCAGTAAGACACACGGGCTTGTTCCTTCCCCGCGTATGGACAGGGTAGGCAGGTGGTGGCTGCAGGAAAGGCAGTCTGTAATCTGCGAATGAGACCTGCTGCTGTTAGAGGGATTTAATCAATACAAGGAGATGGAGTAGCTAACGCTGCAGGACAGAGCCAAATCACCTAAGTCTGGGACAGTTTTTCTTACAGCTTTGCTTAAAACTGAATTACTATGAAGAGAAAGAGTGCAAGTAAAGAGGGATAGTGACAGCGCTGAACTGCAAACAATCCTGTGAAGTCTTTGTCATCGCTGTCCTTTTTACATTTTGCTTACCCCTGTATTTTCATATTTCCTTCTTTGGCAAACATTGATCCTTTACCATGCTACTATTGAATGAATCACATTGCTAGGGGAAAAAAAATCTCAAAGAACCAAAAAACAGAACGGTTTAACTGCTCCCTGAAGTATTAAAATCAGCCTTCACAATTTTCTCTATGCAGACACATTTCTAGTCCCCATTAAAAATAATTAATCTGATTAAAAGTACAGCACAGATTACTTTCCTGAAAGCTCTTGGATAGAAATGATCCTTATCCCTTTGTTTATGCAGCTGGTTGGCTTCAGAGCAAGCAAAGAGCTTGGTTCTTACTAACTCCAAGTAATCCAATTCTGAGTTTTCATTTTTGGGGTTTTTTTTGTTGTGGGTTTTTTGGTCTGCTTGGGGTATTTTTTGAGCAGGGCAATTGTACCATTAATCTGAAACAAACAAGGGAGGGAGGGAGAAGAGAGAATCCTATTATTGATTGTGTATTCTAACTGCATTTTTTTCTTACAGGGACAAGCTGATCTTCTCAAATATGCTAAAAATGAAGCACTGGAGAATCTGAAACAAATCCATTATGCCACTCTTTCATGTGGACTCAATAAGCCAGGCACTGAAAATGCAGAAATCTCAAAGCCCCGTCGAAGTCTGGAGGTCATACCTGAAAAAGCAGGTGATGAAAATGGAGAATGAGGGAACGCTCTTCTCGTAATTATGGAGTTTATAACTCTGTGACCAATTGTAGCTGCATAGGACATTTGCTTTGCACTTACTGTTGGAAAATATTTGGAATTTTTAAAGCACAACTGGAGAAGCTAATTACAATCTATTGAAACTGTGAATGTATGTAGCAACTCTGCTTGTGAAGGCAATGATATTGTGTAACATGGAAATTACATTATTGGCCAAAATATAGTATAGATGTAAAAGATACTGTAATTCAGTAATAGCGTGCTGAAAAGTTCATTATAGTGCCATAGGGAAATGAACATGTTTTAAATGAGCTGTAACTAGAGGGAAATCAATTGACAGAATTTGACAAGATGGCTTGGTTTTCAAATGAATTAGATGTACAGGTCCTTATTTCTTTGCACAATTTGTTAATTGTGCTAGTGAGGTGAATTATTCTTTTGAAAATCAGGTCCAAACAAGTAGAATCCACATGTTTCACACTATATGTAATTCAGCTGCTCAGATACTTGGGTTTGAAATGGTATTGATTTTATTGTTGAGCCATAAATTAAAATGAGAATGTAATTAGACAGTGATCACTGACTTCAGTGCACTATAGGAGAGCCATTATGTAAAAGGAAAATGTGCAATCAATCTGATAGCCTATGTCAGAAGAAGATACATACCTATTTTGCCTAAGGTCTTCTGCAAATGTGTGTAGATAATGTGACCAAACTGCAAGCAAAATGTTGTAAATAGTTTTTCATTTTGTGAAGTGAAGTGCTCATATTAAAAAGAGTTTTATGAGATTGCTCCCAGACAAGTAAAGCTTTTAACTAAATTTTAACTTTTTTATTTTTCAAGTATTTTCTTCCTTACAGAATAGGTGATATCTTAATAAGCAGGTTTGTCAAAAAAAAAAAATTTAAAAACTGCTGTTCTGGTTCTGTTTGGTTTTCTGACAACATTAGGTAAAGGTATTGTAGCTGATATGCTCATTGTAAAATGACTATACCAACCTAGAGTGTTCTCTTACTATTTCTGATTTAACAATAAAATTGACTATCTAATTACAGAAGCTAATAAATTTGAAGAAAAACAAGCAAAATCCTACAGAGATCAAAATGTAGTTTTTGTTCAGTTGTGGGGAAAAAAGGGGAAGATGATGATGTCTGTTGAAAAGCATTGTTTTCAGTAGAGGTCTTCAAGACATGCATTCTACACTGATTTTTACTTTTTTAACCAATTCAAGATGCTGTTCTGCATTCAGATTATAATGAACATCTACATATATATAACATCCCATATGGAGCTCTGACTGAGAACATGGTATACTTCCACTTAATCTGAATTATTAGGGACTTAAATTCATTTTCTAGCCATTATAAAATTGAGGGGCGGGGGGATGAAAACAATTTTCGTAGTAAATGTCGCATCTTGAGCCTGCACTTCTAAATGTCAAACTGCCTGGGTTAGGAGCAGTTTTAGAAGGCGCTGTGCTCTGTCAGTGTCTAGTGACAGATTGTATGCCTCAATATTACAATCTTGCCAAGAGCAAGTTCTCTTCTGTGTTGTACCAAATGAAACATTTAACCTGTGGTAAACACCTGCAAACGTTGCTTTTTAGACAGTCCTTCTCTATGTTGTCAGCTGGCAGTCTTCCGGTTGCACCTGAACTTGATGGGAAGCAACATGAAATTCACTGTTGCTAGCTATATTCCGAGCCAGTATGAAATTACTCTTCCAGGCCAAAATCTATCAGATCTAAATCGGATTTACCTACAGCAAAATAACTGCGTTACATCGAGATTCAGACGGGCCATAAATATACAAGGTCAGTTTCCGCTTTATCGGAAACCCCGAAACCTAGGCTGTTGGAATTACAGTTCTGACTTTTAGTCCTAATTGAAAGATGTAGACTTTGGAAAAATGTCAGTACAGTTAGCACTATACTTCAAAGAGGCCTCAAAGCTGGTGAAGCTCCATTTGCAGTCCTGGCCCACCGCAGTTTGCATGGCATTTATGGCATGACGTAATTTATATTGCAAACGAAGCACTTCTGTAGAGTCTCTTTCTCCAACCTGGCTATCAGAATTGATGGCTTGGGTTCTTAGCACTGGTACCTCTCTTTTTAGCACATTACAACCTTAAAAGGGGCGAGGGAACACTGAAAGGATTAAACACAGTTTGGTGGTTTTTTCTTTGTTTTAAGGCAAAAGAAAGTGAGAGATGAGTATCACATAAGCTAGGGCTGACGATTTTGTATGTTCAACTCTACAATATACGTAACTCTGCTTACTCTGATCTTGTTCTATGACATTAGAAAGGAAGAAAGTAGTTTTTTTGAGTAATATCCTTACATAGTTATCTGCTTTAAAATACAAAAGAAAAACAGTTAAAATATATGCATTTAGCTATGTGACCATTTAAATATGTTTGGCTTTGAGTATAGTGCTGATTTCTTAAAATGGAGGTCGCTTTTGTGCATTATTCATACTCAGTCCCATTCTGTATGTACTATAAGGCCTTAAAATGAACTCATTCAAGCAGATACTTTGAAAGATGATGTGTAGCTAAAAACCCTTTAGGGAGTTTACATGTCGGATGTTAATGCAAGATAAACACCTGCAAGTAAAGTATCAGGTTCTATTGTTAACCCAGTGATGATAATTTCAAAACCAAATTTATTAGCATATTTTTCTCAGTTGTATTTTCTTAAAGCATTCTTTGCATCCATGATGCAATTTACTTTTATTATTAGTCCACTTTTTTACAGTGTTTATTTTCAATTACATAGAAGAAGATCTAGTGAAGTATTCAAAATAAAATTAATTGCAGGTTGACTTTACACTTTGCTTTGCCTTTATTTTCTTAAATGTGCTGTAATACAGTTGAACTGTTGAACTATGAAAGATGGAGCCAAAACACAAGTAACTATTTATCCGACTGCCTTTTTGGCTTTTGTTTGCCTCCAGTAATCAGTGAATGAGTATGGATATGTGTGGAAACCAAAGTCAACATATTGCTCAGTTTAAAAGAAAATACTAATTGGGAAAGGAAAAGTTCAGATACATACAGATTAACCACGTAGACGCTAACAGTGAATTCTTTTTTTGAACACAAGAAAAAGGATAAATGGTGCCTATTTGAAAAAGGAGCATCTCTCTAAGCCTCATCTGCATTCTTCCTGCCCAAACTCCCCTCCTCATGGGTTGTGCTTGTTGTGGTACATAGCAGCCATTGGATATTTAATTACAGAGCCTGGGCCCGTGCCCTCCATCCTCTGAACACGGCGGCCAGCTACAGAAGACAACTCCGCTCTCCAAGAACTCCCCCAGCAGCTCTTCCTGCGGGGCACTGCTCAGCCTATTGGTGCCACCAAAACAGCAAAAAAAGCATTCGCAACAGAGCCGAGGGCCAGGCTTTGCTGGTGAAGTTGCAGCCCTTCCGCTGTCAGTCGTAGTCTTCCTACTCAAGTCAGTAGGACCAGGATTTAAGTACAGTGTTGCAAAATTTCTCCTCCGTCTTAGGTCTTTTGTTTCTTTACCTTCTCTTCACATTTGTACGTTGCTGCAGCAAGGAGTACGAGATTGGTGCCCCGCGCAACTTCACAAAGTTGCCCATGTATGCATGGTGAAAGATGCTGTGTGAGTCAAGCCTTTTTTCAGCTACTTTGTACAGCACTGGAATATTTTTTAAGACTCCATGGCTGGTTACCATATTCACTTTTTCCTGTTTTGAAGTTGAAGCAGCAGAGAGAGAGAGATGATTCAGAATTGCCAGCATGAAAAATGGAAGTGAGTTCCAAGATGACTAAAAATTATATCTCTGGTCTACTAATCGAGTGAACTCATCTGAAAGGACCCAATTCTCCACCCTTGCAGTGCTTGAGTTTCCCTTCCGTTGTGTGATTTCCTAGTTTTCTACAGCATGAATGTAATTTTAGCAGTAACACTGATTTCTTCTTGCTGTGTGCGTTGTTTGCTGCACAAATTGAGGAAACTCCTGAATGTCCTGTGCAAGGTATAATGATCTCCCATTAAGCCTTAGCCTACCTAGGTTTACACTTGTGTTAACTGAAGGTTCAAAATGAATATAAGGAGTATTTGCAAAAAGGGCGATCATATAGCCATATTCGTGGCACAGCATGCACTTGCAATGGCGTATATTTCACTGTGAAATAATTTTATCCCCATATAGCTAACAGCTGGAGAGCTGCTGCAGGAGGATGACTAGCCCATGGGGTATTAATACCATGAGCAAAATTCTGAAACTGGTAAAGTCACCAGCTTGCTTCTTTTGACTGTAATGAGTGTAGGACTTGACCACTTTTTCTCATTCTATTCACACCTACTCACTCTGACCAATTAAGATTTCTAAATGGAATATTTAATAACTTGGTTTAAAAATTAATAGATCTGCATGTATCCTATAATGACCTCCAGTCTTTTGAACCCCCGTAAACATTAAAAAAAAAGAAATCTCCGCAGTTCTTACCACCCCCTGATTCCTTCGGTATTTTGAAAGCAGCTGTGGAACAGGTCACTTTGACAATTTTCAAAACTAACCCATGTGATGCTCTTTATTCATTACAATTTGTTTGTTCTCAGTAAGAAAAAGGCAGTAAAACTCTTGAGGTTTTCTGGTAATTTCTGTTTCTGGACACAATTAAACTTCCCTTTCTGACTCATCACCTCTGTACTCTGGGTGGCTGTGGAAAGACCGGGTAGGCAAAAGCAGCACAGCAGAAAGATTAGAAAGAGGACTTGAGTACAAGGGCAACAACAAGCCCTCATGGGCTTAGGGGAGCATCCATTGTGGTCAACCGAGTTGGAAAGGCAGGTAAGGACTTTAAGGCAGCAGTGAGAAGGAGGAAGGTATGCAGAATTGGATGTAAAGAAAAAAAAAAAAATTTTGCCCAGGAATGTGGGTAACCACATGGTCCCAGTGCCATCCTGTGAGATCCCTAATGCTTCCCAGCAGCACTAAAACCATCACCGATGCCTTGGGACAAAAGCAGAGCATTTCTTCCCTTGACAGTATTGTCCAGTGTGGCAAAGAGGGCGATGATGCTGGGAGAGCGGTCAGGTGTGAGCGCTGAACATTTAGTTTCCCGTGCCCAGCTTGTGCCTCTTCAGCTGATAGGGGTTCCCACTCGGTGCCACTTGGGCACGCCGAAGGTGAGAGGAAAGCGGGAGGATGGTGTGCGTGTGTGCAATGCGGAGAGGAGTGTTTAAGAGGCGTACTGTGAAAGCAGGCAGCTTGAGCTGGAGCAGGAGAAGCACGACCACATAGAAGTTCAGCTGTCATGAACCTCTCCTGCTTTGCTAAGAGCAATCCAGCCTTGCCAAGCCACCTGCGGTCCCTGAGAGCTTTCTCAGTGAGCTTAGATGGTTTATTAGTTTTCTGTTTTCCCTGGAGATAAACGTGGAGGAGCGGAGGGCCGTCTCGCTGGGTGCCGCGCTGACCGGTGCGCTGGTGACCGGCTGGGAGAGGGAAAGCGGCAGGGCCAGGAAGCAGAGCGCAGGAACTCACACGCCTGGGCTTTGTTCTCCGGCCCTCAGCTTCCTCCATCGATAAATTGGAGGAAATGACACCTAGCACTGTTTGAAGTAGCAGAAGAAACATACTGTGTAACTGCAGAAAAAAAAAAACAAAAAACCCCACGGAAGGCGGCTGGGAGTGAAATAAACTGACATATAAATAGTACGTCGTGAGAAGGCAGCACTTTGTGTGTCTGAATGCCGTGTACATTAGGTTTCAGCAGACACTGTTTTATGAAGTGCACTGATCCCTACGTAGTTTTTAGCTGACATACTCCAATGTGCTACTGATTGGTGAAGAGGTTTTTGAAATACAGATCCTGTCAGTTGATTACAAACTAAGCATGTCTGTGTGGGGTCCCAAGTACTGAGAAGGTCAATGCTTTTACTGTCTAGTAAGAGAGTAAAAGAAGAATTTGTTACGCTCTTATAATATGGGCTTTATGCTGTGGCTCACAGCAAGATCACTTCTTTTTATCTCAGATGTTATTTTATTAGATCAAAAAACTCCCTCTCAGACATGTTAGAAAAAGCCCTAGGATTCAGCTGTAGATCTCAGTCTCTCTCCTGAATTCCAGAACTGATGATACCTGCTGTGATTTTGATACATCCTTGGCCAACTAATGATTAAATTTCTCAGGTCTAAGTATGTAACAAAATCTTCAAATATCTTTTTAGATAATATACTGCTGCTGCAACTTGTGCCAGGATTACTGAAAAAAGGACAGAATTTCTTTGGTTCACCTCTTGGACCAGGGATCTGTAATTGTGGAGGGGGGTAGGGAGCTTCCCGGGAGAGTAATGGCTGTCCCTCCATTTCAGAAAGCCTCATGCCTGTGGCAGGGAGCAGTCGGTAAGCAGGACTGGAAACAGCATTTCCTGAGCATCCTTCTCTAAGAGTGCAGTATTTTGTGCTTACCTTTATTTGCACACAGTTTTACAGAACCATACGCTTTGCTCTTTGCTCCCATTTTTTTTCCTGAGCCTTGATTCACAACCACTATTCGAAGTTTATTCGCTTGGAGAGAGTTGTATTGATTCGCTAACTGAACATTTTTCCAGCACTCTTTCCCAACGTGACTTTAACAGCTAATAACTCACAAATAGCAAGAGCCGGAGTGCATGGAGAACACTCGGGATGTCAACACTGTGACAACAGAAAGTTTTGGAGTGAAAGTCTGGTCACTAATATGAGCAGAGCCTGCGCTGGGGACACTATTAACTGAGGGGACCTGTTAGCTCAGGATGGGGAGGTGGCAGCAGTTATGAGATTAAGGACGGAACTGGGTATGAGAGATAGGATATATTCAGTCCTGGAGGAGGAATCAGCTACTAAATCCAGCTCTTTCCCTTCCCCCATGTCACAGGCGAGACTTCTCAGACATGACAGTTCAAGATAAAAACTCAATTTTACATTAGAGATAATTCTGTAAGTGATGATCCATCACGTGTGATGGAGCACTCTGACAGCATTTCCCCAGAAGAATTCTGGCAAAAGAAAAATGGCATTTTCTACCCACATAAAATCTCTGCCACAGCTCAAAGCCCAGAGGAAAACTACAAGAACAATGATCAGATATGAACAGTGTGTTTCAAGCTAATCAGAAACACAGTGATAATGCTTCGACTACCATAGCCATGGTACCCAAAGTAATATGGAGTCCTACTAGGAGTAGGACCCTGAAAAGATAACGCGCACCTGTACTGGTGGAGATACACAGAGCAGGTTGGGGCACTGTATGCTCTTATATCAATCCCCACTGTTTTCATAATCTGCACAGAAAAAGACATCCTCAGTCCCGTTTCCAAGCAGTGCTATATTTTTCATGCATTTACTTTCTTGTACAGATAGAAACTAGGAAGACAGTTAATAAATAACACTGTAATGAGCAATGCTGGAATTTCAGCTTTTGCAAATTGCCTAAGTATATAACATGCAAATGATGTCGATGCAATTCCCCCAAGTGCAGAATCTCTCTGAAAATCAGACCTTCGCACTTAAGATTCTGTTCATAGACTTTTCATTAGAAGATCTTACGATCTGTGCTGCAAGTCATAGCATCTATAACACTATCAGAATGGCTATATTTCATATTCAAATATTACTGTTTCTAGGTTCTACTGGACTGCTTCAAATGTAGATAAGGTAGGTAAATGGGGAAACCCTTTAATAAAATGAAAGGCTGCAAAATACAGAAATCCATAAAGGCGAATGCTTTCTCTTTATGGTAGGTAGTAGTCACAGCCACAGGATTTCACTGAGGCCACCTTACTCAGCACGCTCAAGAAGGATACCTTGCAATTTATACAGAATCTCAGAGTTACAGTGTGTTGCACTAAACAAGGGAAGATTAAATGTCATACTTCAGGGCTTAAAATGCTCTTTTTCATAATGGTTGAGAGAACTTGGACCTGTCTGCTGAAACAACTGGTGCAGGTCAATGGCCAGCGTTAGCTGCTCCAGTAGATGGATCATGCATTTATTACATGATAATTCCTGTGTTTGTTATATGCTTAAGGCATATGACTTACAATTAACATTAACATATTAATGTTACAATTAACATTAACATATGACTTACAGCAAAAACATTAAAAACAAGCCTTCTCCCCCACACTCTGAAGGGCTAGACAGATTTCAAACCCATTCAGAACCACACGATCACACCGAGTCCCACAAGCCCTGACTATAAACTGCAAAGCAGAAACCAGGTTGTATCTAAACAAGTTTCCCAGTGGTGTAGCCAAGTATCCATGAAATACCTGACAGCAAGAAATGTCTTTAGCTTTGCAGCGCTGCTGATCGCCGCTACATAAAGCTGGAGAACTGATTTGAAAGGCAGAGAACAGCAGCAATGAAAGACACCCAGCTGGGGGCACCCAGACCTGCTTTCAAAGTCCTCATTATATTTTATCAGCTCTTGTGATGATGCTCCCAAAAAAAAAAAAAATCTTCAAATCCTTTTTTTTTGTTTAGGCCCTTATTATATTTATCAGCTCTTGTGATGATGCTCCCCAAAAAAAAAATAAAAAAAAAAAATCTTCAAATCCCTTTTTCTTGCTTAGGCCTGTGATATTTCTGCTGTTTGCCACTGGCTACCTGTAATGCAAAGGTCCTTGCCCTTACCATACCAAGCATAGCATAGCTTTCCTTGCAATGCTCTGACAGACTCTTCTCAGGGAGTTCAGAAAGGTGGTTTTGTCACTCGTGTTTTTCCTGATGCTGACAGCTTCCAAACCTGCTGTTTCCATCACAGTTACTGTCCTCTCCTCCCATGACTGCTGCTGACCGGCGGGGCTGGAGCAGGGCTCAAACCGCCCCGCAGAGCAGTTTCGAGGTAGGATGAAAGAGTCGCAGAGATGACAACCTACAGCTTTGATGAGCTGCTGATGAACTGCAGGACCCAGCACCCACAGCGTTACCAGCTGGCTGTAGGAAGGACTGTTCTGCACAACGTGGCTGAGAAAGGGGCCGGGGGCTGACAGTGAAAGCACTTCTGAAACGGGAACAAGGGAACTCCACAGTGTTAGGGAGAAAAGGGTCTCAGAGAAAGGCACTTGAGAAACTGGTGCTGTTCAGATGTCCTTCTGAGCCTTTGCTCTCACCATCAGCGAGGGCTGTCAGACTACAGTATGTGTCAAACCACTTGTAGTATCTTCAATTATTCTGGAAGGAAGAGTAATCATTTCTGAATAATCAGTATAGAGGAAAAGCAAGTGATGTTTGGAAATGCAAAGAACAAGGTGAAAAATATTCTTATAGTGTTTCTATAGGGATATAATAAAAGAAACAGAAAGGGATGAGAGCTATCCTGATGGTCCATCTGCTGTGTGATGTGGCATGTTCGTACCTTGCACATAACTATGGTTTAGGGATAGACAGACCCTAAGTGGAACTTTATCACATTCTAAGTCTTCCCAGCCAAAATCAACAGCTACATACAGCTAAGCATATATTGTCAAAATTAGACAACAGCTTTGGCCTGGGTCATTTCTAGTTGTTTCAGACTGAGTATGGAGGAAAAAAAAAGAATTCTTTTGCAGTAATTGGTTCTGCTACTGTACTTATCCCCAATTTTCTGAACTGTCAAGCCTCATTTCTTCTGTTATGCAGATTGACAGTCCTCTCAATAGTAATTCTCATTATGGTTTGAAGGACACCATGGCCTAGTTTTCTGGGGTAGGCACCAAACGAGGGAAACGTAGCCTGCTATTACTTTGTCCATGGTGTTCTGTAATGCTGATAATGATACCGGGTTCCTTCGTGTATGCTGGCAATTTGCTAGAGAGGACGATTGACAGAGCTGTAATTCATCAGCCACGGGCTTGGGTGTAATAGACTGTGGCAAGGTGGCAAATGTCCCAGCGTAGATGACTCGTGCTGAACAAAAGTGGGGAGGGGGTGTGTGTGTGAAATTTAAAAGGTTCAGATGCTGTTTTCATGTATTTTGATGCAGCCACATGGAATAATAATTCTCTCAGGATTACAAAGGGAGAGGATGAGTTGCTGAAGAGAAGAAGAGAAATGAGGACCTTCCACTAAACCGTGGTGGAAGGCAGAGTTTTCTCTGTGCTTCTCAGTCCCCCGCTGAAATAATATCCCTCATAGAATTCTATTAATTCATTACCAATTTGATAGGAAAAAGGTTATGTTTCCACCAAGCCTTTTATCCTTTAATTAGATTTTTCTGTTATTGATGCTCTCATAATAAAGGTTATGTTTGAATGGAATTTATACACTTACATGACATTTAAAACTGCACAGAAACACTGAAGTCATAGCATGCAAAAGTGCTATTAACTGCATGTCAGCATCCAATAAACTCTCTGCACTTTTAATCCTTTTTTTAAGATCTTGAAGCTTATCTGATGTTGTGACATTTTATGGCATTTAAATGTCTCAGCAGTGGGACTTTGTTCTTCTCATGCGCACAGCTCTTCTAAGACTGAAAGAGCTCTAACATTGCAGAAGAAGCAGGGCAGATGACAAAATAGGCTGGATTGCCAACTATTTCTCAAGTAAATTGTTGTAGCCAGCTGAACTGCAAACTGGAGCTGAAAGCTCAGACTTTTCCAGTGGTTTGTAGCATGCTGAGGTGATCTGGAGTTGAAAGGATGCTTGCGCTGAAAACAAAGTTAAATTCAAATTCAACTGAAAGGTCTAAAGGGAAGAAGTACGAAACACTGGTCTGGTATCATAAAGACATATTACCACATACTGGATGATCCATTGTGAAACTGTTCTCAAAAGCTTCAAACTGCCAACTGGTTTCAGACACAACATGAGGGGTTTGTAAAATGAAACCTGACACAAGTGAAAATAGTTTAAATGACTGAGAAATGGAGCGTGCTTATTTCATTAACCGTTTCCCCTGCAGTGCTTCAAATCCGAATGTCACGGCATTGGGCAGACAGACAAGCAGCCCAAGCCCACCCCAGGCAGGACAAACAGGGAGCGAGCAAGCGGAGAGCAGGGCAGGAGTGTGGTCAGGTTTTTCCCTTTTGATAACGCAGTCAGGGGTTCAGGTGCTTTGCAAGTTGTTATTCTCTTCTATACTCCACAGTAGGTGTGAATACACTTCCCGCCGATGCAACACTTTTTGGCTTGATGTTGTCAGCAGCTGACACATACGTGTACCCTGTCTTCCGCCAGGCCTTTTATACTCTGGGGTAAGTATATGATCAACCACAACTGCGTTCGTCCTCTACGGCAGGTTGACCATGCAGATGGACAGAGAGGACTCAGCAACTGAGGAGCCAATAAAAGAAAATATAATATATCCGGAAGAATGGCATCACTGGTTTTCTTTATTGCTTATGTGTTCTTGCCTTGGGCTTGCTCTGCCGGGGGGATGCTGTTGCACAGCACTGATGAAGGAAGAGGACGTTGAGTCTTGCTAGAATATTAGAGAGGGCTGCCCTGGCAAAAGGAGCTTCTAATATATAGACGTATGGAAGGGCATAACAGCATCATACAGGTATGAGCAGACCCTGTGCATGGATCTTGAACATATCAGGTACATCAGAGGTATTTTGAAGTGAAATCCAGTACTGGCTCTTCCTAGTTTCAGCATCTAAGTCAGGTCATTGCAGAGCTGACTGTCTCCAGAGACCCATATCAAATGCTCACACCAGTGGTGGCTTTACTGTTCATACTTGCCAAGTTTTAAGGGAGACGAATCCATTTTGTATGGAGGGGATCTCTGTCCTTCTGCCAGTCAAGAGATGTGCACACCTTTAGGAGAACTGAGCTCAGCCTCTAAATTGCTTCCTGAGGAAGCAAAGAGCAAGTAGAGGAAGAGTTGTTTGGTGCCCTGTAATCCAGAAGAGACATGAGATCTCAGGGGTGTTTGGAAACCAAGCTGAGGCTGGCCTGGCCTGGAGTATTTTGAGAGAGAAATACATTTTTGTAGACCTCAAACCATACTGTTTTCTTGAGCCCAGCGGAACATATGGCTATGTGTCTGTGGGACTGAGGGTAGGTGTGCTGGTGCCCTGGGACCTGGCAGGAAGGCTCTGTATGCTTTATGTGTAACATGTTACTTGGGGCGCACCGCAATCTATTTCTGACTGTCCTGTGGCAGACATACGGGTTTTCTCTCTGAGGAGACGTCAACAAAACTAAACTACAGCCACTCTCACTGACAGATCTCATGCGCTATTTAGAAGGCACTCAGCTACAGGTAGGCAAAGGCTGGGCCAGATGGATGTCATCACTGTTGCTGGGAAAGGTTATAAGTAGAAAAAAACTCTCAAAATAGAGCTGCACCACTAAAAATCAAGTTTTACTGGATTATACTTCTGGGACCCCATCTTTGAAAATGTCAGTCATGATACAAATAACCATCAGACGTCTTCCCTGGGGTGCTTTACTCATGCAAAATATCCTGGCTTTAGTCACTGACAGCTATTTATATTCCAATTTTTCCACACATTTTGTTTAAATATTAGTCTGTGGTTCAGGCTGAGGTTGTTTCTAACTTTATCTCAGTTGGTTTGCCTGCCCCTATTTATAACAGTCTTGCCACCTTTCCTGAAAGGTGCCATGCAGCTAATTTATGATCTCAGCAGCCACTGTTTATTCTGTACCTCTGCAGAAAACATCACAGCTCCATCTTCCCGGCATGAAGGATGCCACTGTGCAGGCTTAAGTCGGTCTCAGATCCACTTTACTGAAAATTTCTGGCAAATACCCTTTCAATAGATGAGAAAGAGGTATTCGGAGATTTAGGTGGAAACACTTCAGATAATTTAGTCTGCTTAACACCAGTTATAAACACCAGTTCACTTAGTGTCTCCTACCTAAAGATTCTTCACCTGCAGCAGGTCTTTAAATCCACATCCCTTCCTTTCTAAGAGATATGAAATGATGAAAATTAAAAACTAAACAATTTTTGTAGGTTATGTTTTTTTCAAAGGCTAACTTTTCTCATGGTAAAACTTGCACTTTATTTCTAGTTTGAGTTTGTATGCCTCGAGTTTTCACTCATTCACCAGATAACAGATCCCACTATAATAAAAGATCTTTCTTGTAGTCTAATCATGCTGAAACATAAATTATATTATGCATCAAATTGAAGTATCTTGCAGAAGTGCACTATAAAGACCTCAAGTAATTCTTTTATGTTCCTTGTTAATCCTTTTTTGATCTCTCAGCATAAATCCTGGTCTTGACACTATGAAAACATATTTCAGGAATGAGAGAGACATGATCCCTGCTAGTGATACATCACATGGGCTCCCATTGCTAGTCACATGTTTCTTCTTTCTTTAATGTGTTTAATGCTGTCATGTAGTCAAGTGACACAAATCCATCTGTACAAATTACTTCACCTCACTTTTATCTACACTTCAGTAATATGTGTCCTCTGTAAATTGTATCTTTAATTATATTTTTTTTCAGATCAGTATAAAGAAATTGAAAGCAACCCTCAGGCCTCCATGGCATTCCACTAGAAACACTTCTTCAGGATAGTGTCTTCCCATTCAAAGTTAATCACGTATTAATATAATGAAAATAATTTTATGTAGTTTTAATTATTTTAAATTGAAGGTATCTGGCATGACATGAAGTATCAGTACAGAATTATCAATTTATAAGTTAAGTTTACTTGACATTTTGCTTAGTAAAATAATTTTTATTGAAATTTTTAAAGTCATCAGCCTTTGATATTTCTCCCCCTCCCAGTCTGGACCAGTGTAAATAATGTGTTATACTTTCTTTTCCTGGACCGCACAGATCATACACTCTCTGTCTTTACCCCTTTAGAATACTACTGGTTTACCATGCTTTATTAGGAACAAAGTCAAAGGTTCAGAAACCTTCTGAACCATTCATTTAATACTATTCCATGAAAAAGAGGGATCTGAATCCATCCTTTTTACTCGAGGGTACCACTATGGTAACTATAAATGTTTGGTTGAAATAATGTACAACTCTGAAACATCTGATAGACACAGGAACAGCAGATGTCATCTTACAGGGGGTTGTGCTCAGAAGACAAAGCACAGACCACAGCTTGGGTTTTGGTGTTGAACATCATGTGAGAGTCAATGGTCCTCAGCAGGAAATACGAAACACTGCATTGACTCACTTTGGTGTCTACTGCAAATCCACAAAGCGTCATTCTTTGAGTCTCTCAAGTCTCAGGCTTGGCAGAGACCATTGATTTGTGCACACATTTGTGCACATTTTTTTTTTTTTAATTATGGTTTGCTCTGAAGAAATTAGTTAAGCTTTTGCTTGCACAGTACTATGATGCTGAGAAACCTGACATAGGCACCTCATTACCTTGGCTACCTCCTTTTACAGCAACTCTCTACTTAATTTATGCATAGGTTCATTGTACTGAAAAATTCCCCTTTGGAAGGTCAACAACAAACAATCCTGAGTTGTAGTCCTTGCAAGTATCCATCAAAAAAAAACAAGATTTTGAGCCCATTTTTCAGATTTTTGAACAGACATGAAAACAAAATTTCAACAATCAAAACACAGCAGTCACCAGATACTATTTAATAAGTGACAGGTCTCATTTAGACTAACTTCTTTTTTTGTTTGTTTGTTTGTTTTTGTACCTTCCTTTCTGACACTGAAATATAGAGCCAGACTCTTTATGATAATTCTATTTTGCTAATTAATCTAATTAAGTGTTGTACGTAATTTTGCAGAGTAGAGCAAGCTATTCAAGATTGTCATCATTAGGTTAAAGAGCTGACAATTGATGGAGATAATTTTTTCTTAACAGGCTGTAACCTTTCCACAAGGAACCCCTTCCCCCCCCAGGGAGTTCTTCAATTAAATCAATAATGCTTCTGGGGAGAAAGAAGAACTTTGCTTTTTAAGAATCATGTAAACAGCATCTTCAGCAGCTTCTCATTGCTTTGGTTCAGAAGAAGAGCAGCAGCTGGTTATTAATACCTGCTGTGCTCAGCTTTGACAAGCTTGCATTTAAGAACAGCAGCTACTGTCTAGCTATGGTGCACGTTGAGGAATAGCGGATTTGAAGGTGTCAGGTGAGGTCTGGAGAAACCTCGGCAAAATAATACAGTATCTGGACTGGGTAAATGACAGGACTTGGAGTGGTTCCTAGGCAGGCTGGGGAAATGAGCTTTAAACTGCCAGTGTATTCATTATTGTTCAGATACAAGACCTGACAAGAAGATGAATGTAACTGGAGGAGGAGGTGGGGAAAGCTCATCATGGTGACTCTTGCCAGCCTTAAAGCTTTAATAAGCAGGACCCGGAGGGATATTTTTGGCTTTTTTAACATCATTCCCCAATGCCGTTGTTTTGCCTGCAGAATACCCAGTGGCCTCTGAGGCCCTGGAGGACTGAGCGTGGCCATGTCGCTGCTGGGGGAGCCCCTCAGTCCTGGGTGGTGGCCAGGCACTGATGTCCCTGGCCCCAGCGAGCTCAGGGTGAGCTCAGCGGCGACGGCGTGCAGCCAGGGCAGAGCTCTGCCCACGGAGCAGCCAAACCCATGTGGGTCTTCCCCATGCTTCTGGGGGGGGACTCTGTAAATGAAGGCTTCTGCAGCAGCCGGTGGGAGGTTTTCTAGTGCTTGATTTTGTTTCAGATGCCTGGTTACCTTCTCTGAGAAAAGGGTGTGCGGCAGCTCACTGCGCCTGGGTCTCACCTCTTTCCCTTGGCTCGGCTCCTTCCCTCTGCCGGCTCGTGGCATCCTGAGGACACGGCCACAGAGACGGCTCTGTCTCCCTTCCCGCACAGCCTGACCTCGCGGGTAAAAAGCTCGTCTTTGTTAGCTCCTGGTTTTGTGTGAAATATCTCCTTGTTCGTAGCAAAGACGACTACTTTCTGCCTGCCTTTTCTTTCTCAGCCCTGATCCTTTAACCGCGGCAGTTCGCAGGGTGGTGGGCGCTGGAGCAATGTCCGCTGCAGAGCCCGGTCTCCTCGGTGGAGGGGTGCCAGATCTGTTGCACAAGGATCTGGCCAGCTTGGGGAAGCACGTGGGAAACAAAACTCGTATGAGGTAATACATAACAATAAAACCCAGGCTTCAAAAAGAAGCAAGCCTGAAATATCCCAGCAGCTTTTGGTTTTGGTGCATTTTAAGCTTTTGTATGATGTTACAGATCACTCTCTGCTTGTTCGAGGCAGTTAGTCTACCTCCACTTGTTTCATTAAAAACTCCAGCAATTTGATGTGTGGTGCACCTTTCTCTACAAAAAGTCTCCGAGCACAGGCTGCCAGTACTGATAAAGGAAGGTTAAATAAAAGTCCAAGTCATCAGGCAGGGAATATCTGGACAAAATTAATTTAGAGAATTTTCAATATGAATTCAGAGATTTTTTTTCCATTTGAATCCTCCTGCCTAGATCCAGTGAACCAATTTCTAGCAGGTACCTTGACTCAAAAGATAGGGCTTTTTTTTGCTCTGGCAGGCTGCAGCCTTTAACACTACAATAGGTAATATACAGCCACAAAAACATCGTGTTTTATTGTTCTTTTCTTTAATGGGAATTTGCTGCTGCTACGGACACTGAAAGTATTCCATTCCCTGTATCATACAATTACAGCCTTTTTTACTTCATTGGGTTTCTGTCCTTGGCTCTTAGAGCTAGAAAGTTACTTTGTGCAATGAAGGAAGAGAATTACAGTTTTTATTAAAATGAGAGACCAGCTTTATAGGGGTTTTGAAGGTTTTATTCACGTCTTTAATTCCACCATCTTTGTAGTATTCGGTTAAAGTTCTCCTATAGATGCACACAGCGGGATGCTCATAGAGAAAGTGTCCTAACAAAGTTGATTGTGCCATCAAGAGAGGCAGTTGCACAACGCGACTTCTGTGCTATGGCCACAGCTGAGAGCTTTCTGTTTGCATCAAAAGCAAAGTCTGCTCAGAAAAATTAGGGGGAACCCCCCACATTTTTCTGTTGCTATTGTGTGTTCAGTGTGGTTTTAGTGGCACAAGAAGTATTGACAGGACTCAGAAGTGATGTTGCAAGAGGCTCTTCATGTAGCAAATGTGGTCCTGATAGTCAAAAGAATTAGACTGAAGCCTGAAAGTCTTTGGGACTGAAAAATGGGACTGCAAGTTGTGCACTGGACATTATTTTTCCTGTGGGACATTTACACTAAATATAACTGTAACTATACTCAGCATTGCTTTCTTTTGAGGGATCGAATAATGTGCTAGTCAGAGCACAAGTGCTGCTGCAAGGCTATTTATGTAGCTACTCGTCTGTAACAGATGCACCAAAGGAAAGAGGTTGCTTTGATCTTAACCAGCAAGAACAGGGCACACACAAGACCTGAGCTCTCTTCCTGACGTTGTCATTCAGCACGTCAAATTACGCGTGGCAAATCAGCTTCCTAAGCTCTGTACCTTAAAAATAAAACAGATGGGCTGTATCAGCTTCCTCCCACTGTTAAATGAGGATGAAGCTCATATTGATGAAAACTTCCCCTGGCAGATTGCTCTGAGGTCTACAGGCTCCAAGGACACAAAGGGTTAACTGTATAGAAGGGTGACTTTTTCCCATGTTCTGGTTTTAGAGGGAAGAGACGTTTATTTTTAGTAATTTTCCATTTGGATTTTGTCTTAGTTTAGTTTTTGAGTGTGGATCTAAATTAATACAATGTTCATTATGCTCACTGCATGGATAGGCACACAGACAATTTTGCCTTTAGGAGGAGGCAGTACCTAAATGGCAGCAGCCATTGAGCAATTCTGCTGTTGTATTGGTGTTATAAAAGCAACCCCCCCCCCCACCCCCCCCTGCTTCTGCTGATCCTGTGTGTGATTTCAGGGCAACTAGATGCACATTAATTTAAATCCCCTAGTTCTATGTAATATACCATTTTTGTAAGAAAATAACATTTGACACACAGTCAGCAACCAATTTAAGTCAAAATTAAACTAGAGAACATAGATCTATGTTACATTGTGATCTTCAAATGGACAAAGCAGCAGTGCAGTTTTATACATTCATACATCTTGCTTAACACTGTTTACTTCCTCTAATGACTTCAGTTCACTCAATCCATTTTCCTCAAGCACGGTTTACGGCTGGAGGGTATTTTGGACTTATTCAGGCATCTCGGAATACTTTACAAATAAAACAGAGGCAACTGCCCATAAAGCATAGGATATTACCAATGGTTTTATTAACATTTTCTCAGCAGAAGCGATAGAGGGGAGAAAAGCCCATTGCCTCTTTGGGGAATGAGAGCTGTGTCTCTGGGGGATCTAAGAAGGAAAATGAGCTTGGGAATAATTGCCCTGGATCCTCGTTATGTTGACACTGTTTCACAGGACAGTATGAGCCTTCTCTGTATTCCCTTGAAATCATGCAGGGATTAGACATACGTTGTTTGCGATCATATTGCGCGAAGGGTGTTGTGCTAAGGGCATCCCAAAGAGGCTGCTTGCAGTGGGAACAAGGAGTCATCCCGTCCTGTGCTGATAAATCTAGGACATGGGATGGCTGTGTTCAGCGTTGAACTGGCAAAGCAAAACAAGGAAAACAAAAAAGGCAAACACAGTACATGAATTAAAAAGAGGGAACTTACTTACTCAAAGCAAGAACTAAGAGATTGCTGGAATCTTGTCTGCTTTTAAAAATAAAATCTTAGTCAGAGTAAAGGGAAAGAGTATATTTAGAGCCAGCAAAACAACCTGGCTTTCCTGGCTCTATATATACACCATTTTGCCAGGCTCCTGCTAAAACCACCCAGTTTTTCCCCTCAGAAAATAACAACCCTGTTTGCTCCCAAAACTCAAAGAAAGCTTAATTCGCTTTAAGCTGCTGAAAAAACTTCCTGCATCTTGAGTTAGCATTGTGTGCCAGGCTTCAGCGTGCTGAGAAATTAAAAAGTGCTTTGTAATGGAAAAGCCAGTTCATTCCTTGCTCTGCGGTGCCACAGTAACAAAAAAGAAAGTTGCGAACCTTCCCGTCTTAAAGAGGCCAGAAGGAACAGGGGATTAATTTAAAGAGCTCAGACTCAGATCAAAACTATATTCTTCAGCCATTTCCAGCCTCAGAGAACACTGGTTTTCTTGGCTATCTGGTAATGCAGTGAACTGCATGATAGAAAGAGAAAGCTGCATAAAGCCACTCAGTGTTACAGAGGGGGAGGTTAATGAAGTTCATTTAACAGACCAGTGGTGCAAACCTGTTGTCAGATGGCTTGTGCAGATCCCAGATGGCTTAAGTAAAGCTGGGAACTTGAAGAGGTACCTTGCATTTTGTCATGTGATTAATAAAGCGTCAATATACTCACGGCTCTTCTGCAGCAGGCTTAATGACTTTCCATAACTATGTGCTCTAACCAAGAAGGAACACATTTTAGCACTCAGTACTTCTAAGTCACATTTTTCTGGTCAGCTAATTGAATTATTTTTGTCATAGCAGAACAGTATTGGACAAGCTCGGGCTTTGTCCTCAGTTGCTGCACCGCTTTGTGGATGAAGCAGGCATCATGCTGAGCCTGAAGCGCTGCTCTTCCTCCTCCCCTGCCAGGTGAGAAGCTGCAAGGGGAGACAGAGCAGCCCCCCATTGCATCGCTGGATGGGATATCTGCAGAGAAAGAGAAAAGCAGCCAGGCTGGATGGAACCAGCTACCCCACTCTGGCTAGGCAGTATACATGAAATGCAGAGCTAGCTCAGTTTTCAGAAGTCTTTTATTTTGGGTCTGTAGGTAAATCTGGAAGACTCTCATGTATCAATAATTCTCCTTCCATTCAGTCTCTGCACAACCTAACCCGTGTGGTGTCAGCCTTTACACTTGAATACACCTGATGTATTTATATTTTTGGGTTTTTTTGTTTCTAAAATGATTACTACTAGCGCAGACTTTGACTCTACAGTATAGTTCATTCTTCTGTTGGCCAGTTGGCAACCGAAATACCCCAGCAACCCTTCTTGATAATCTTAGATCTCCACATCACAAACTGCAGGCACTTCAGCAGGCTGAAGCAGAGCTGTGGTGTATTCCTGTCACCAGTTGTCCTTTTGCACATGGCTTTTGCCATCCTCTTCCGTGAAGACCCGAGACTGGGAACACCGGCGATGGGGAGGAGCCTAGGCCAGGAAGGCAAGAGCCCTGCAACGGCCGCTTTCTGCCCTTTCCCCGCGTCTGTTTGTGAATTTTCTTGGCGGTTGTCGGAGTACAGTACAGCAAGCACCGACCCCAAGGGCTGCGTCTCTGCATTTTAAATGCTTGCAGCATGTCCCTCTTCCTCCACACTCATCCCAGCAGGCCACAGCCACATCTTTCCTCTGGCCAGAATAAGACCACGTGTGTGCCTCTCCCTGGGGAGCCTGGAGCCAGCGCAGCCCTGCAAGGACACATGTGCAGGCACTGGGGCAAGAAGAGGGATGCTGCTGGTGCCCAGGCTCTGCTTCAGGAAATCAAACAGCAAGACTTGATCTCAGCAGATGTCAAAAAACATTGCCCCTGAGCCCACCCCAGGAGCAGGGCACATGCAGAGGCCCCAGCAGCACCCTTTCACGGCACTGGACCAGCAGCATCTGGGTGTCCGAGCAGCCCCTGGCACAGCTGGGGGAGACAGGGAGGATGCTACAGGTACGTAACTCAAATATAGGTAACAGTAACATTATCTTTAGTAAAATATTGCTTTCACTGGCCAAAGCACAGCATTTTAGTTAAGACACTGCATTTCACTTACATCTGGTGTTTACACAAGCCAGTGATTCAATGCCAGACAAATCCTGCATAATCGCTTTGGTAAAGCACTGTTAAAACAGCTGCCCACGGCATTTCTTCTCTGTCTTCTCGCTGGAGGCAATGGCTGGTTCTGCGGGCAATAAAGAGCCAGTGACAGGTTCAGCCTAATCAGTTCATTCACCCTTTCAGGAGAAATGCCCAGAAACCAGCAACAATTTTATGTATCTCCAAAATTGGATGACTAAGTAAAGTCATGTTTTCAAGGTGGCTCTCTAATCAGCTCTCTTTTATATGTATCAAGACTGATAGCATATGGCATCTATGAAAGAGATTTAAAGCTATGGAGGTTAGCTTTAATGTTACAGAAGAATATAAAAGGATGCCTCAGCAAAGCTTTGCGGAGGACACTCAAAGGACTTCTACCAATGTTGCTTAAATAAGAGTTAGCTGAGTTATTCATTCCCTTTTTAGTCCCTGTTTACTTCAAGTTCCCTGCCTAAAATACCTTGATCTTTCTTCTTTTCTCTGTGCCTCATGGCTGAGCAAAATTAGCAATTTGGGCTTTTGGGGGGCAGGGTGGGAGAGGCTATGTAATGAAAGCAGCTTCGGACTGCTTTTCTATGCATCCTGACTTTTTTCTTTCCTTTTCAGAAGAAGTCTAGTCCATGAAGAGATAGCCAAGTTGACTACGTGCATTCCTGCTTTTATGAAAATAAACATGTGAATTATCATGAATTCATTCACTAACCGCCCTGGAAGTGAGGTCCTGCTTGAAGATAAAACTATTCTTTTTCTGTGCCAATGTATAAAATAACTTAGCATCCTTTGCTGAGATACTTAGAGTTTGCTCAGACTCTTATTCAGGTGCTGCTTTGGAGCAAAGAAAAATGTGCTGGTGTGGACAAGATTGGTGAATTAGGGTTAATCCAGCCAACCATGTAGAAAGAAGACTTTAATGAAACCATTTTATATATCCAAAGATAATTCATGAGTCGAGTGTAAGTGACTTTACTACACTGTTCAACAGAAGCAGTACATTATGAACATATAGCACGCCACCCTAGGCAGCAAGGGAAGCATTTGTCACTTGTTTCAAATTTGCTTCCTCTTAGGTTGCAGGCACACTTGCTAAACCTTACTAATTACATTTTGGAAAGATAGTTTGGGAATAAAAAGAATCCTTAAAAACCTGAAAAAAAGTCCAGACAGACAAGTAGGCTGAATAAACCCTTACACAAACCACTACAAAGTCCTGGCATCTGCACCTGTGGCAGGTGCTGGATCCGTGGATCCGTGGATCCAGCTAGGATTTCATTTTAAAACCCTGAAGTCATACGAACCAGAGGAATTCCGCCAGCGGACAACTTGCAAAGTCAGATCACAAAAGTGTTCATTAAGGTCTTAACTTCCTACTGAAGGTAGTCCTTTACACAGGTATGATTCACATTCTTCCGAGAGAGCAGGACTGGAGACTATATAGAATTGTGATAGAGGACTATCATAGAAGGATGAAACTTAGAAGGATGAACATAGAAACATAGAAGGATGAAACATTCCCAGGCAAGCTGAGGAAGACCCAATATTAGGCATTCTCATATGTCTAATAACTTTCAAACCTGCATACTCATTTATGCTAATCAAGGGTGATCAAGAGATCTGGATAATTTAGTGTTAACAATATTAGTTGTCAGAGTAGAGGGCCAAAACATGGCTTATGGAAAACTGGATTGGTGCATGGTGTAACATTTTCAAAAGCCCGGGAGGATTACTTTCACCAGAGCCAGAAGGCTGGTCCAGTGCATCTCTCCAGCTAGCTCAGACATCTGTAGTGTACCCCTGTGGGTCCTGAACAGCACAGCCAAGGACATAATTTAAATTATCCCATGATACCGCATATCTGCATTGCTCTAGGAGTGTGAACATGACTGCTTGCTGTTGCTCAGCTTGCAGTCGCAAGGATTTTCTTGTGAGAGAGGAAAAGCTAGCCCTGGTGCAACACCACGTCAACATCAGCCCACTGCTTCCAGCCACGGACATCACCTGTTCGGTGCAAGGCTGGAAGGGCTCTGCGCTGTGCTGTGTTGTCCATATTCACCCACACTCCACAGCTTGAGTGGAAGCTAAAGAAACAAAACTATCTTTTATGGACAATCAACACGGGCAGGGCAAAAGGGAAATGAAAGCTAAAGCAACCAATTATTTGTTTATCACAAATAATCCCACTCAGTTTCATGTGGAAAGACTTCTGTGCAAAGAACAAAAGGGGGAGGGGGAAGAAAAGAAAAATAGCAATCTAGCTGGTCATGACAGCAATTGTCGGAGGTGAATGAAGGAGAGGGAAACAATGTCCTGGCTTTCTCCACAGATGCCACAAAGGGCCGGGGAACAGACTGCAGCACCTGCCTGTTCTGTCCAGCAGGTCATCTGAACTGTACTCTTCTTCCTCAGGGCAAAAATCAGTACCAGCCCTTTGCCAGTGGATTGGGAAAGGAATCCTTTGGTGGAGAGAGGGGAAAGAAGAGGTTTACGTTTGCCTGTCCGCTCTCTGCTGGAGGGGAAAGTACCAGCCGTGCCAGCAGTTCTCCCTTCTCCGTTCTAGCTGTGCCTTGTTTGGAAAGCAGCTCCTAAATTTCCTGTGGGATTCAGCCCAGAATCTCTTGAAGCACAGAGGACGTGAATCACAGCGCACTAACTCCTGCTAGTAATAGTTTTGTAACTTGCCATACATGAGATTCCTGCACCAAAATTAAACACCCTGAAGAAGCACGTCAGAGTTTTCTGCACAAACAGCCGCAGCACTGTTCGGAAGCATCACCATGCGACAGATAAAAACCTTATAAAGGATCATGGCAAAACAACGGGAGAATAAATGAACAGGGGAAGAAAAACCCTGACTCCAGTTTCACGTTAACCTGCCCCCCGACTGCCTTCATCATGTTAATTTTATATGTTACACGTGTTAGATCAGCAGGGAGCACAGATGGCTGCACTCACGTGTGAGCCTGCAGACACCCACAGAGGCACCAGCAGCACCTCTGTCACTTCCCTCTTGTGTGGAGAGGGGGGCTCCTGCCAGCACAGCAACAGGAGTAGGTCACTGAAGGTTAATAAAGGCAGTCAGCACATAATTATCACTCCCTTGTTAGCCTCAGCCTCTCAGGAATAAATTAGAGGGACAAAGTAGGAAGCAGATGTGAGAAGATCAGAGTGGGGCCACATCCCCTCATGCTACAGAGGGGGAGGGCCACCTTCCTGGAGGTCCCTGCTTCAGTTCATTGGGGTATGTTAGAGGCAACTGCATCGGTGTGAGGGAAAGTATTAATATTTGAGCATTTTACTTAGCTACATTAATTTTCTTTAAGCATTTAGTAGCCCTAAATATGAATCCAGAGAAAGCTAGCTTTCCTTCCTCTTTTATCCACTGGCCATAGGCACATCTGTCAGAGGGATTGTTCACACAGACAGACACACACACACGGACACACACAGAGGTTCTTGATCAATCTACATTACTCTGGGCCTGTGGTAAAAGGGACACTTTAAGATGATTAATAGTGTTTTTGAGACTACAGCTCCTGAATGCAGAAGTCTCATTTGCAACAAAGATGACAAGAGCTGAGTTAGCCATCTCTTTGCACACGTGTAAGCAATGAAGACAAGGCTTCTTCCATATCAAGTTAAAGCAGCAGATGAATTGCCAAGGTAGAGTACTTGCAAGGCAGAGTTGTTGCATTTGCAATCACCTTCCTGTTAATTGTTTCTTCTCAATGAGGTCAAATAATGCATAAAATAGCTTGGGGGAATCCACAGTCAAGAAACACTGGTCAAAGCCCTAAAAGGCCACAAGTCACAATTCTCACTGACAGCAGAACAGAATTAACTAAGGGAGCATAAAAAGTTCAGGTTTTAGGTGGGAGGCAGTGTGATGTTACAAAATATAAAGCATAAAACATAGGGGGATTCTGCTCATTGTGGGAAACTTGAAAAATACAGCTCCTGGTGTCAATTCTGCACTTACATTATTAAACAAAGGTCTCCATGTAGTTATTTCCCCCATCGACTGGTAACACATACTAACTTCTGAACAGCAGCAGCCACCAAAAAAAAAAAAAAGGAAAAGAAGTTAAAGTCCTACCAATGCACCTCTGGTATGCTTTGGTATATTGCATGTAACAAACCTCCTCCCGTGAAGGCTGCTGTGATGGGTGAATAGTAATCCCTCTCTGGGGTAAGCAGGTGCATTTGGAAAAGTGGAAGAAGACCTATTGGCTGGATTCCCCTGATGGCTGCAGAGTCTGGAATATCTACTACCCCTTTACGCAGACCTCAGCAATCCTCACCACACATGGGGACCAGCTACAGGGACAGCTGTGTGGCAAATTTCCACAAGTGGTGCTTAAGAACTGACTTGATCACCACTAGTACCAGGACAGGCAGACAACTCGGAATTGGCATTTTTCCTATCCTCCTCCAAGCAGGCATGACCTCTGCGTGTCCTGCTGCGGCACAGCTAACACTCGCCATTTGAGAAGGCTGGCTTCCTTGGAGCAGAAATATGCCGCTATCAAAGTACTGCACTACGGCTGTAGGTACTCAGTCTTCTCAAGTAACGGGCGGCTGGCCACAGGGACTGTCCAAGTATGTCTTGGGTTTATCAGGCACCCCCTCTTTTTCTCAGAAATAGATTTGCGTTGATGCCAGCTGCTAGTACAGGTTGTCACCATCCTTGGCTGTTTATAGCTTTTTTTCCACTGGAACAAAGCTATAAACAGGATCTCTTTATTGAATAAATAATTGAATTAAGATCACGCCTTCCTGTGGCTGGACCATTTTATCAAAAAAACCACCCTTCAACATTGCAGGAGAGGGAAAGAAGTCATAGAATGACTTTTGAGTCATGCAACGTTAAGAAGAAGATACTGTGGCTGCAGAATGCCTCAAGCCCAAAAAGACTGAATATGATGCCAGTGTGAACTCTAGTTTTACAGTGTAATTCCTTGCACCTGAATTTAGCTATTCCAGGAGCTTACATTCAAATGTCAATCATCTAGGTTAGACTTAGAATGAAGGCATCTCTTTAAAGAAAGCTACTGTAGGGTTCATAACCCCTGCATCTGCGTGCACCAGACTGTAGGGCTCCTGTTGCTGCTCAGCTTCTGCCAGACCTGCTGCCTCACCTGTGTTGCGTACAGAGGACATTTTCCTCATGAAAAGTCCATGAGTTTTAGTACAGAGGCCATAGAAGTAATATGCAGGCTATACAGTAATATATCAGAGATCTGATGTACTTCCTATGTGTTCCTGCTCTGTAATAAGACAGTCAAAGATTTCTAAAGTCTACTCAAACCACCCAAAAGATTTAAAAAAAAAAATTAGTTAGTGACATCCTACCAGACAGTAACTAAGGTAGGTAGAGTTCAAACCATACCTACAGATATGGGATCACTCTTCTGTGATATTCAATATTTCGCAAATTATCAGAGCCATTTCCTCATACCTCGTGTGTTACTAGTAGTTTGTCTGCATCCCCCTCCGCCCATCTGTGTCGTCTCAGACAAGGTTCAGGCAATGAAAAATGAGTAATTTCTGCTAAACAAATGAAGATTTTTTGAACTGTAGGAACTGTAATGACCTCTGTGTTGCCTTGCTAACTGCAATAAGAAAATGATGGAAACAAAGGTAAATAAGAAAGCTGCAACTTAACAATAACTGTGGCTGCACATTCCCAAACCCAGATCCATAGACTCAACACAAAGGTAGGCAGCTTGATAACATCAGTGGAACAAAACTGTTTCTGCCTTTGCACATTACCCTTTAAAATCATCTTTAAATCTCCGATGACACAGAACAAGCACAGTTTGTAAAGTCATCACCAGAAACTTCACAGGTCTCCATCTCACTATGGCGAGTATGAATTCCTGTGTCATAGTATATTCTTAACACTGAATATGAGATGCTTGAAAGGTGCATTCAGGACTTTCTGTGAAAGTTGTTCCCTTATATTACAAGTAATCTCTTATCTGCAGGCATGTACTGCTGAGTAAATCTGCCAACCACTTCCATAAAAGACAATTCTCCCCAAATAGATTTTTCTTTTCCCATGAGAAAGCACTAAGAGAACATATTCTTCTGCACGGAACAAAAAACCTCCCCAAAAGCCCCAAAACCACCAACGCTTGAGGAGAGTATTCTTGCCTCTATTCTTTGCTCTTCTACATTTTCTGTAGTGAGCTGGAGTGTGGCCTTGAAAAGCCAAACACCATTGACTCACACCTTCATGAGGACCCCAATTTTACCGCCTGAATAATGACTGGCTTTGGCAGTGTAGTTGTTGTACAAAGAGACTCTGTTAAGGTATTACACTGCATGGCATCTGGCCTTTGCTATACTGCATGTTTGAAAGAAGAGCGATTAAAACTGCATCATGAGAATAAAAACTTAAAGATGTTGTCAGAAAACATCAACCCCTTGTACTACTGCTTTGCGGAGAAGTGGGCTTGTATTTACTAGTCATTTGACAGGTTTTTGTTTGGGAAAGACCCCAGAAACAGCTAACTCCTCAAGGATTCCATAGAAGGCTATACTGGGAACTAACTCATGGAAAAACAACAGCTGCCTGGTGTTTAAATGTGTTTTACCTGTGGATCAACAAAAGAATTGAGATGTCAGGAAAT